>JAANYP010001138.1:18957-74136 GCA_020465985.1 Centrapalus pauciflorus
AGTCTTTTCAAAAAGATAAAATGCCTTTCTGCTTGTTCGGATAAAGTATCTTTGTCTTAACATGGCAGAATCTTTGTCTTTTCCTTTTGTTACTGTTGCATACGGCTTTAACCAAAAGAGGAATGTCAACTTTGCATCTTTCTTCTTTTGTTAATGCCATTTTGATATAAGAAAAGGTCTGTCACCCTTTTCAAATATCTGTTTTGTCTTCATGTAACAGAACAGCGTGGGCAGGCTGTGCAGTTCTGTCTTCCACTTTGTCTTCGACTTGTAAACTGATCTTGTAGCCAAAAACAATACCTGAGGACTTAGAAACATATTCCATAAAGTGTTTAACCTGTTTACAAAGAACAGGTTCTGTTTACAAACAACAGAACACTTGAAAACTGCCCAAGCTGCTCAAGAGAATAGAGCAGCGTAGACAGTTTATGCCCAGCCTGTTCAGCAGACAGAACAGCTTAGATAAAACTGTCTTTGTTGCAACGAATGCAACATGGTATACAACTTTGGGCTGATATTGCAAATCACTTTCAGGTTTCAATAAGGCATATACAGGCCTTAAATTCATCCTTCAAATGCATCAACAGGTTTGAAAAAATCTCCCCCTCAGATGTACAGCAGGTTTGAATGTGGCCTTTTTGTGCCTAACAAAAAGAAACATTAAAGTGCTGATTATTAAAGGGAATACATTACAACAATTGGTATCAGAGCTAAAAAGGTGGATTTCAACTTCACATCAATCGGATTCTGCTGGGTTTTCTTCATCTTCTTCGAGTTCTTCATCATTTCCTTCGGTTAGATCCATTTAATCTTCTGTTTTCTGCATTTTTTGTGTTATTATTGTCATATAATCATCACATTATCATCCTATACTGATTTAGAGCTTATTAGGTTCAATCCTTCCATAAAAATCATCATTAATCGGCTGTTTTTAACACTTTTAAAAATATGGGTTTTAGTGGGTTTTTGCTTGTTTTTTACTGATTTTTAAGTGTTTTGGTATGTTTTAAAACATCAAAAGTGTTTAAAATGGTTTCCCAATCATTTAGAAACAGTTTTAGGTCAAAAATCTGCTAAAATCGAAGTCTGAACTGTTCTGATATTTGAATATCTGTTAAAAACCTGCTGTATTTCGGACCATAACTGTAGCATTTCGGACCACCTAAGACCCAAATTCGGACCTATTTCGGACCATTTACAACCCTAGTTCGGACCTCACTTCGGTCCACTTCGGACCAAATTTAGGTGTATTTCGGACCATCACTATGCCCATTTCGGACCCTAATTCGGTCCCATCCGAACTTTGGACCATCCGAAGTTCAGATCAAGCACTTTCATTTTCATCAGTTGACTTGTGCTTTAATTTCAAATTCTCATTTCGGACCTTTTTCCATTTCAGACTAACCGAATCCGGACCACCCGAATTCGGTCCCCCTTCCTGGAATATTTTCTAAGTGTTCGTCCGAATTCCCCACTGTTCACCCGAATCCGGACCATCCGAATTCGGTTCCTTCACCCGTCCGAACTATACACTGTTCATCCGAAGTCCCAACTGTTCATCCGAATCCGGTTTATCCGAATTCGGTTCTTCCAGCTTACCTCATCCGAACTAGGTCCATGCCCTATCCGAATCAAAGGTTCATCCGAATTCGGCTCCTGTCCGAATTGCTATCCATCCGAATTCGGCTCAATCCGAACTTAGAACCTTCATCCGAATTAGTACCATTCAGTGTACTATCCATCCGCAGTCCAGTCCATCCGATTCAAGTTTCCACCTTTAATATCTTATTTGTTCAATCAACACCCTAATCATGTCTCGTGAAGCTCTCGTACTCGGATCTGAGAACAGACCACCTGTTCTATATCCTGACGAGTATGAACAATGGAAATCCCGGTTCCTCAAATTTGTTGGAATGCAACCCCTTGGAAACCTAATGCTTCAGTCCATCTCTGAGGGCCCCGTGATCTACTATCGGGAAATCGCAGCTAGACCCGTGGCTGACCCCCCTGTTCTCGCATCTAAGGTTGAGAGAGAACCCGCTAATGATGCCGAGAGAGACAGACAGCATGCCGATAAGAGGGCTGAGTATCTGATCCATCAGGCCCTCCCCACTGATATTTTGGTCGGAGTAGACTGCAAAATGTCTGCTAAAGAAATGTGGGACAAATTAGAAGTACAAATGCTGGGGGCAGATCTCGATGATCGTGCCAAAATAGAGGAAGCTAAGGCTAAGTTTACAGAATTCCGAGCCAAAGACGGGGAATCTCTGCAGGCTACGTTCACAACGTTTTGTGCAGTCCTAAATGAGTTAAACAAACTGCACATCAAAAAGGACAAGGATGACATAAACATCCAGTTCTTTTCAGCCTTAGCTCCCGAGTGGCAGATTGCTTGCCGGGCCACACGACGGGTCCTGAATATTCCTGAGGTATCGATCAATGTCGTCTTCAAAGAGCTGAAAAAGTATCAAGGGGATGTGGATCACCAGAAACAGATGGCCAATCAGCTCGCATCTTTGCTGCTATCTGCTAACACTGGCATCAAACCCAATGATTCCCTAGCCTTGATCACCAACACGAATATTCCCACTCCATCTTTTGCACAAGGTTAATCTTCGTCTCAGTACAGGTATGCTTCTCCTCCGCGTGAGTTAGTTGATGAGGAAGAAGCAGCTATTCAAGAACAAATAGCCTTGTGGACAAATCTTTTTCAACAACGACGTTTTTCCAACAAGACTAACAATCAACTCCGCTATGACACAGGTCTGCGGAGGTACTCAGATGACAGAAGGGATGAACGACGCGATGATTATCGCCGGGATGACTATCGTAGGGATGATAGGGATGACAGGAGGTACGACGACAGACGTGACTATCGAGATGATCGTCGTTATGAAAGGCGAGAAGATAGGCGCGAGGATCGTAGGGATGACAGGAGAGATGATGATCGGAGAGACGACCGTCGTGATGACCACCGGGACGACCGCAGGGAAGACAGAAGAGAGAATGATTGTCGGGATAGAAGGAGGGATGGAAGCCGAGAACCTCGCCGCGCCGACAAGAGGCCGGTTTAAAGAAGGGATGAGAGGCCGCGAGCCGAAGAACCAAAAGGCGCCGAGGAGCGTCTCTGTTATAAATGTGGAAAATCAGGCCACTTTACTCGGGAGTGCAATAACAAGTTTGACAGAGACGTAGGCTACTATGAGTGGAAGCTGGAAGCCGCTAAGAAAAGAACCGATGCCATGGCTCTCGTCGCCCAGGAAGACTACTGGTATGCTGAAGATACCGACGACGAGGATGATAATGGCAAGTGTTGGGAAATAGTTTAAGTAGGTTCAAACTGTTAGTTAGACTTCTCAAACTGTTAGTAGAGTTTATATGTAAATCCAAAGTTCATGCTGCTAGTTGAAGAAACTCGAGCTGCCAGAGTAAATCAACTCGAGCTGCTCTGTTCATGCTGTCAAGTGATTCAAGCTGCTCAACAGTTTCATAAACAGAAAGTGCTGATTTTCAGGAAAAGATATCTACACGAAGATTCCAGCATATCTACTATCAGAGAAGTCATAGTCCTTCAAGGAAACATATCAAGAAGCAATATAAATACATAGAATAGGTCTTTCTATTGTATAGGAGTTTTTCGCATATTCGAGTCTGTAATTGCTTTGTTGATTTAGTTTTCATAAGCCTCTAAGGTTGTAAAACCCTAAGAACAGTCTGTGTTCTTCGTCTAATCAAACAGATTAGAGGTGATTGTAATCATTGAATTCAGCAATACAATCAGTTTTGATTATTTCTTGTCTTTATTTATTATTGATTCTGAAAGTTTTTGTTAAAATAATTAAGTGTTATTCCGCAAACTTCTTAATTAAACTTTGATTCAAAGCAAGATTATTGATTTATACTCTGATAAATTCAAATCAGTTAGTCTTGATTATTTAGTTTTAGATCCTGACAACTGGTATCAGAGCCACAGGTTGTTCTTTGTTTTTCAAAGTCGAAAACTTTCTTTTAAATTTTTAATCGTTTTGCAATGGAATTTGAAAATAGCAGCAGTGGATCTGGGCAAGGACTCAAAGTGCCTATGCTCAAGCCCACTGAGTTTGAGATGTGGAAACTCAGGATTCAACAGCATATCCAATTCATTGACTATGCCATATGGGAAGTTGTTGAATTTCCTCCTGTAGTTGATCCAGAACTTGATGATGAGGGAAAACCAGTCAAAACTCCTCCAAAAACTGAACTGGAAAGAAAGGCTAGAATGAATGAAGTGAAAGCTCTTACACTTTTACAAATAGCCATTCCTAATGCTTATCAACATCAGTTCAAAAAGTTTTATACTGCTCATTCTCTTTGGAATGCTTTAGAGAAAAGATTTGCTGGTAATGCCAGTACCAAGAGAAATCAAAAGGATCTCTTGAAACAGCAGTATGAGAACTTTTCTGGTGGCAAGAATGAAAACCTTACTCAAATTTTTGACAGGTTTAACAAACTGATAAGTGAACTGGAAAGTGCAAAAGTCAATCTGGATCAAGATGAAGTCAACAGAAAATTTCTCAGATCTCTTGGAGAAGAATGGACAGTTTATGCTGCACAATGGAGAACCAAAGACACTCTTGATGAGATAGAACCGGATGATCTGTACAACAGTCTGAGAGTGTTTGAGACTGAGATTGATACCAAAAAGAAATCAGTTTCTTATAATCACAATACTGCTCTTTTGTCTTCTGATAAATCTAATAGCAGTGATTCCTTTTCAGGTGGTGATGGCAACTCTGCTGAAGCTCACTATGAGGCTTTTGTTGCCAATGATGGACTATTTGCTCTAAATGCTGAAGATTTAGAAAAAATTCATCCAGATGATCTTGAAGAGATGGATTTAGAGTGGCAACATGCAATGCTGACCATGAGGGCCAAAAGGTTTCTTAAAAGAACTGGAAGGACCAACTTTCAAGCCAGAACAGAAGGCAAACCAGCTTTTGATAAATCAAAAGTTGAGTGCTATAAATGTCATAAGCTTGGTCACTTTGCCAGAGAATGTAGATCTCAAGGTCAACAGTCATCAAGGACTTCACAGCCCAATCAGACATCATCATCAACAGCACTTGTCTCTCAAGAAGACAATGTGTTTGACTGGAGTGATCAGACAGAGGAAGAGTTTCAAAATCAAGCTCTAATGGCAGAAACATCAAATGTCTCCTCCACTGAACTACCATCTGAGGTAAATTCTAAACTCTGCTCTCAATCATGCAAAAATATGGTTAAAAAGTACAGAGACCATAATGAGAGCATGTGCAAAACTCTAGCTAAGATGGAAGAAAGGAGATATGAATATATGCAAGCCATAGAAGATCTTGAAAAACAGATCAATGACTATAAGGATAATGAGATTCAAATGGGACATGATAGAACATATCATGAGTGGGAGAAAAAGGAGCTAAATAAGAAAATAGAATCTCTGAATAAAAAGGTAGAAGAGACTGAACAAAAGGTGTTAGAGGCTAATAAGAAACTAGAATCTGTTAACACAGATCTTGGTAACTTCAAGTTGGCAAATCAAAAGCTGGAACACCTAATGGAAGTCCAATTTAAAGATAGGGTAAAATCTCAGGTTAATCCCAAAGAAGGCATAGCATACAGGGCTACTCCACCTCCATATAACAAGTACATTCATCCAATGAGTGAGATTGCTGATAGACTTGTCAATGAACCACTAGATGAGTCTATGACTATTGTAGATCCTATCCTTGATAACAGTCCTGAATCAAAAGAAGATCAGTTTCAAAATAGAGACTGTGAGTGTATAGCAGTTGAGAAAGACCACAAAACAATGAGTGCACCCATAGAGAGCCAAGCCCCCAGTAAGAAAGGAAAAGAGAAGATGAGTGTATGCAATGCTGCTCCACAAGTTTCTCTACATTCTAACTGTAACACTGCATCTTCCTCAAAGAATAATAAAAGAGGTAAAACTGTTCCTGTCTGCACATGCCAAAAGCATGGTGTTCAAAAGTTTCCCAAACAACAGCAGGTAAGAGGAAATCAGAGAAACAAGAACCAGAAACTGTCAAAAAAATCTGGTTCTCCAATTCAAATAGTCAAAAGGTGCTTTCACTGTGGCAGGAAGAGTCACTTGGCCAAGGATTGTTTTTATAAACCAGCTGTTGCAAAACAGACTGTGAATCAAACAAAATCAAGTCCTACTCAGGCAAAACATTCAAAGGTGAAACCTTCCACATCAGTTCCAAAGAAAACAGTTGATCACAGGCTTTCAAAAGTTAATAAAAAACAGTTCACACACCAAAAACAAGTTTTGGCAAAGCCTAAATCAAGTTTTAAACAAATATGGTGTGTCAAGGACAGATCCTCAGATCAAACTGCTGATGCAAAAGATCAGACTACTAAGCCAAATTCTGAAGCTGTTAGTGCAAAATCTGAAGTTGTTAGCACTAAAACAAAAGATCAGACTGCTAAGCATCAATCTGGAACTGCTAGTGAATCATCTGAGACTGTTAGAAGAAAAGATGATCAAAATAGCTGGATACCTCATATAATCACTAAATACTCTCCAAAGACTCCATCAGTAAATCTCACTAAATATAAGAAGTCAAAAACAGTATTTAGTTATGTCAATGCACAAGGCCAACCCAAAACCAATTTGGTTTGGGTTTACTCCACTACTGACTAAGCTTCTACTTGTGCAGGGCAACCACAGGTCTCCTCATAAAACAAGATGGCATTTGGACAGTGGATGCTCTAGGCACATGACAGGCAATTCTGAGTGCTTGTCAAATTTCAAAGGCTTTGATGGAGGATTTGTTGCATTTGGAGGCAACTCAAAAGGAGGTAAGGTTACAGGTAAAGGTACTGTTAATGCAGGCAACATGAAATTCCATGATGTTTTATATGTTGAACAGCTTAAGTACAATTTATTAAGTGTCTCTCAAATCTGTGACAAACAAAACATTGTTCTGTTTACAGATTCTGAGTGCATTGTCCTTTCAAAAGATTTCAAAATTCCTGAAAATCTTGTTTTACTAAGAACACCAAGAAAGGACAATGTTTACTGTCTGGACACAGATCTTTTATCTCAATCAAATACTTTAAGTTGTTTGATATCCAAAGCATCATCCAATGAGTCTGCTCTTTGGCATAGAAGGATGTGTCACATGAACTTCAAGTCCATGAATGTTTTAGTCAAAAAGAATCTGGTAAGAGGCTTACCACAAAAGGAGTTCATATGTGATGATCATTGTGTAGCATGTCTTAAAGGCAAGCAACACAAAACTTCTCATAAGGCCAAAGAAGTAAATTCAATCTCATATGCTCTTCAGCTGCTTCATATGGATCTATTTGGTCCAACATCTGTTTTGAGTTTGAATTAAAGGGCTTACTGTTTAGTTATTGTTGATGATTTCACCAGATTTACTTGGGTTTACTTTCTTAGGACTAAAGATGAAACTGCTGAGCTAGTTAAGTCATTTATTCTTAAGATAGAAAATCAATCTAACTCAAAAGTTAAGGTGATAAGATCAGACAATGGAACTGAATTTAAAAATCACATTCTAAACAGTTTCAGTGAGTCCAAAGGCATTGGTAGACAATATAGTGCACCAAGAACACCACAGCAAAATGGTGTAGCTGAAAGAAAGAACAGAACATTAATTGAAGCTGCTAGAACAATGTTAGCTGATTCAAATCTGCCAATGACTTTCTGGGCAGAAGCTGTCAATACAGCCTGTTATGTTCTGAATAGGGTTCAAGTTGTTCAATCTCAAGGGAAAACTCCCTATGAGTTATTCCACAACAGAAGTCCCCTAATAGCTTTCTTCAAGCCTTTTGGATGCCCATGTACTATTCTTCACACTAAGACTCACTTAGGAAAGTTTGAAAGTAAGGCTGAAGAAGGATTCTTTGTAGGATACTCAAGTCAAAGCAAAGCCTATAGAGTATATAACAGTGTGTCTAAAACCATTGAAGAAAGTGCCAATGTTGAATTTAATGAAAATACTGCAAATATCAAAGGCACTGGTCCTGATTGGTAGTTTGATTTAGATTCACTAACAAATTCTCTGAGCTTTGTTGAGTATACTGCAGAAACTGATGCATACAGGATTGAAGCTGCCAACACAAATTCTCATGCTGCCAATACAAATTCTCAAGCTGTTGGCACAAAGTTTCAAACTGCTGCAGATTCAACAAGTTGGGATGATTACACCACTATACCACTTCTGTCTTGTGATCCTCCAGGGGTCCTGAATGCTCAACCTGATACAAATCCAGACACTGAAGTGCCACTCCCAAGTCCTGAGAGAACAGCTCCAACACAAAGGGAAACAGTCCCAGGTTCAAGTCAAGCTGTTCCAGAAACTGAATCATTCACTGGTCTCGATGGAGATGATACAAATCTTGGGTCCTCTTTTCAGACAGAGAGAGAGCCTACACTAAGAGTTCACAAGTACCATCCTCTCAATCAAATACTGGGTGATCCAAGCACTCCTGTACAAACAAGGATGATGGTTCAAAATGAGACTGCTGCTGTTGAACAAGCAGTTCCTGAATTCAGTCTAGCTGCCTTTGAGAATGCCTGTTTCATGTCTCAACTAGAACCTAAAAAGGCATCAGAAGCATTAAAAGATTCATCCTGGATTGAGGCTATGCAAGAAGAGCTTCTACAGTTTAAGATTCAGAATGTATGGACTCTGGTGGATCTTCCTAAAGGTAAGAGAGCAATTGGTACAAGATGGGTGTTCAGAAACAAGAAAGATGAGAGGGGGATAGTCATCAAGAATAAAGCAAGGCTAGTAGCTCAAGGGTACACTCAAGAAGAAGGCATAGATTATGATGATGTATTTGCCCCAGTGGCAAGAATTGAAGCCATCAGACTATTCTTGGCTTATGCAAGCTTCAAAGGTTTTAAAGTGTATCAAATGGATGTGAAGTCTGCTTTTCTGTATGGGACAATTGAAGAGGAGGTATATGTGTGTGTCAACCTCCTGGTTTTGAGGACTACAAGTATCCAAACAAAGTCTACAAGTTAGATAAGGCTCTCTATGGTCTCCATCAAGCCCCCAGAGCATGGTATGACACTCTGTCATCCTATCATCTACAGAATGGGTTCAAGAGAGGCACTCTGGACAAAACACTTTTCACTAAGTCTATCAAAGCTGAGATTCTGCTTGTTCAAATCTATGTTGATGACATTATCTTTGGCTCAACAAATGACTGTCTGTGCAAAGAGTTTGAAGCTTTAATGCACAAAAAGTTTCAAATGAGTTCAATGGGAGAACTCACTTTCTTTCTGGGATTACAAGTCAAGCAGAAGCCCACTGGACTCTTCATAAGTCAATCAAAGTATGTGAAAGACATACTGGAAAAGTTTGGGTATCAAGACACCAAAGTTGCAAGCACTCCAATGGATCCTCACAAGCAGCTCCATACAGACAAAGATGGCATAGATGTGGACATTCATTTATACAGATCTCTTATAGGATCACTTATGTATCTAACATCTTCTAGACCTGATATTATGTTTGCTGTCTGTGTGTGTGTGCTAGGTTTCAATGCTCTCCAAAGGATTCTCATCTAGTTGCTGTTAAGAGAATCTTTAGATATCTAAAAGGCCAACCTCATTTAGGCCTCTGGTATCCTAAAGACTCTCCTCTTACATTAACAGCCTACTCTGACAGTGACTATGGTGGATGCAACATTGACAGAAAATCCTCTACTTGGTGGATGTCAATACTTAGGAGCAAGATTGGTCTCTTGGCAATGCAAAAAGCAGACAACTGTGTCCACATCATCCACTGAAGCAGAATATGTAGCAGCTGCAAGCTGCTGCTCCCAGGTAATGTGGATTCAAAATCAGCTGAGAGACTATGGTATGAATTTCTTATCCACTCCTATTTATATTGACAATTCAAGTGCAATCAGCATTGTGCAAAACCCAGTGAAATTCCCAAAAACCAAGCATATAGAACTCAGATTTCACTTTATAAGGGATTGTAATGAAAAGAAGTTAATCCAAGTTACCAAAATACATACTGATGATCAGTTAGCTGATCTATTTACAAAACCTTTTGATGTAGGAAGGTTCACTTTCCTGGTATCAAATATTGGTATGGTAAATATGGATTAATTTGTTTTCATTATTATCTACTTAGTATGCTTATTTAAGGGGGAGTCACTGTTTCATTAAAAAGATGCATAATTTTCAACTAACAGCTTGAGTATTTTCTCAAGCTGCTAGTTCATTTTCTCGGACTGTTAGTTATTCACTTGATCTGTCAAAGTGTGCAGGGTATTTAGGTAATTTTAAAATGTGTGTGCGCGGGACCCAACCTTTTTCAAAACCTTTAAAGGTCTCGGTTTCGTTCAGTTGTAACTACCAGTTACAAAATTTCCTTCCACGGCCTTTCTTTTCCCTCTGAACGATTCACACACTCTTCTTTGCAAACCCTAAACCCTTTGTTTGATCTTCAATGGAGTTTGTTAAAGAACACAACTGCCTTCCCTACTCTCTAAAGCACTCAGACCTTCAACCGTTCCATGACATGATGGACTTTCTTCGTCACTCCCATATCCATCATGCACTCAATATAAATCCCACCATATACATAACTCATATTAAGCAATTCTGGAACCGTGCCTCTGTCCAAATCATAAATGGAATTCCTTCTATACTATCCAAAATTGATGGCACTCCCATCACCATCACTGAGGAATCCATTCGACAACATTTGCATCTTCAAGATGCCACAGGTATAACAGACCTAACCCTTGATGCTTTACGTACTGGTCTTTATAATATTGGATATAGGGGTCCTGCTGATTCATTCACTTTCTTGAAAGCACATTTTTCACCTAAATGGAAATATCTTGTACATATAATTCAGCAGTGTATAAGCCCCAAAAGAACCGGTTGGTCAGAATTTTCTTCCAACATTGCCACTGCCTTAGTGTGTTTTTCAACGGGCCAACGGTTCAATTTCTCAAATATGATTTTTCAGGGGATGTTAAGGCATCATTCCCTAAAGAGTGGGAAATTTTTAATGTATCCTAGATTTTTGGCAGAAATCATTGCACACACTTGCACCACTTCTCATTTACATAAGAGGATACATGTTTCCCACAGGCACTCACTATCTTCAATCAAACGTCTTTTAAAACAAAGTGCCAATTTTTTGAGCGTAGATGTTCCATTGCCTTCTACAATGATGAAAATCATTCCAAGAAACAGAGGAGAGGGTCCTGAGCAGGCTCAGCCTATCATCACTGCTACACCCCCAGGACCCCAACCCCCTCCTCATGATACACAAATTCCTTCTGTTCGTTTTCATCAGCCAAGACCCACACTAAAATTTCTCTATCAAAGGAAAAGAGGACCAGGAGCTCCTTCCTCCCCAGCCCTCAGACAAGAGCCATATATCCCTGTGCAGGAGGACACTTCTGCACAGAATATCCAAAGGGAACCAATTGAGGACACTCCCATCCTCACTCAGGAGGTGAACATCTCTTCAGAGACTGTTCATATGGGTTCTGTGGCTGGCACTACTGCTGTCTCTGCAAAAGAGGCACAGGACAGTGCCAACATCACTAAGAACACGCCCATGGCAACAGCAAGTGTGCAAACACAAGCTGGAAGTCCCCAGAACCAAGAACAGAGGGGCCCAGAGGTTTCTACTTCTTGTTGGCTTTGGACTTGTTGGGAGACTTTGGCTGCTTTCTGTTTTTCCATCTCCTTGTCATGTAGGGCCTGTAGCTTTTCTGTTGGCCATGACTGAGCCATTATTTTTTGTATTCCAACTGATGCAGAGAAGTTTATCAAAAATTTTCTGTGTTCTGCCTTTGAATGCCCTGTTGGCATTTTCCTTTTCTTCTGATTCTGCTTGACCACAAACCCTCTTAGATAATCACCTAAGGTTTCATCATCTGTCATTTGAGCATGAGTTTGCTGGTCTAAGAGTTCATCCTGTTCCTCTGCAAGTTTCCTTGCTAATTCAGCATCATGAGCAACCTGGGCTTCTTTAGAGGAGAATTTAATCTTTGGAGATTCAATAAGAATGCCTTTACCCTTATCTCTGGAAGCTGATGCTGTGGATTGGACTGTAGTGACAGGAGCCTGAGAGCCTTCTCTGATGACTACTCCTGTTGTCCTGATAGGAGCAGCTTGAGTTTCTAGACTAACAGCTTGAGTAGCTGTTAATACTGTTAGACTAGAAACTGGGACTGTTGGAGGAGAGGTTGAACCTGTTTGGACTGAAGGTGGGATCTCCTGATTCTCCCCCTTTTTGGATGCATTGGTTTGGCCAGGAGGACCTACAACCTTTGCAATTCTCGAATCATCTTCTCAAGTTGAATAATCTTATTTCCACATAGGGTGAACCCTTGATGAAAATAATCCATCCGTTGATGTTGAGCTGCTATTGTCTGTTGCAGAGCTGTGATTTGTGCCCCCTGTGTAGCAATAAGGGACTTATAATGTTCCAATATGGCTACAACAGGTTTCAGCTATGGATCCGTCAATATCATGAGTTGCAGACTAGCCTCAAGATCATCAAATGATAGTGGTATTTGAGATCTATCACTGGCATGAATTCCAGAAGTAGAAACATCTGGGCCCCATTGTTCTTGGTACTTGGGACTTCCAGAAGGTGCTTGCACACCCTCTGTTTCCATGGGTTTGGTCTTAGTGATGTTGACACTGGCCTGTGCCTCTTGTGTAGAGACATCAGTAGTGTCAGCCACAAACCCCATATGGACATCCTCTGATGGAATGGCCACCTCCAAATTGAGGGTGGGAGTGTCCTCAGTGGGTTCCCTTTGGATATTCTTTGCAGAAGTGTTCTCCTGCACAGGGATATTTGGCTCTGGTGTTTGGGCGGAGGAGGAAGGAGCTCCTGAAACCCTTTGTCTCTTGTATTGTATGAGTGTGGGGGGTGGGGATGTATGTGTGATAGAAGGAGCAGATGAAATGTTTGTATCATGAAGAGTGGGTTGGGGTCCTGGGGGTGAAGCGGTGATGGATGGCTGAGCCTGCTCAGGACCCTCTCCTCTGTTTGCTGGATTGATGCCCAGCATCGCAGAAGGCAATGGGACATCCACATTCCAAAAATTGGCACTAGGTTTTAAAAGTCTTTTGATTGATGGTAAAGAGTGCCTATGGGAAACTTGTATCCTTTTATGTATATTAAAATTATTGCAAGATCTTGCAATTATTTCAGCCAAAAATCATGGATACATCAAAAATTTCCCATTCTTTAGGGTATGATGCCTCAACATTCCCTGAAAAATCATATTTGAAAAATTGAACTGTTGGTCTGTTGATAGAAACACTAAAGCAGTGGCAATATTTGAGGAAAATTCAGACCAACCAGTTCTTTTGGGACTTATACATTGTTGAATGATATGCATAAGATATTTCCACTTAGGGGCAAAGTGTGCTTTAAAGAAAGTAAATGAATTAGTAGGGCCCCTATACCCTATTGCAAAAAGTCCTTCATGTAAGGCAGTAAGGGATAGATCTGTTATACCTGAGGCATCTTAAAGATGCAAGTGTTGGCGGATGGTTTCCTCAGATATAGTAATAGGGTTGTCGTCGATTGTGGATGCAAAAGATGTGACTCCATTGATGGTTTTGACTGAGGCAGATTTCTAGAACTGCTCTATATGGGACACATAGATGGTGGGATTGACAGTGAGGGCATGATGGATATGAGATCTTCGAAGGAAGTCCATCATGTCGTGGAATGGTTGAAGGTCAGTATGTTTGAGTGAATAAGGGAGACAGTTGTGTTCTTTGACAAACTCCATTGACGATCAAGACGGTGATTTAGGGTTTGAAAGATTGGTGTGTGAATCGCTCAAAAAGAAGGTTTGGAAAAGATCGTGGAAGATATTTTTGCAACTGGTAGTTGCAATTGAACGAAACTGGGACCTTTAAAGGTTTGGACATTTCAAAAATATCTAATCCCGCGCACACACTTATAATAAATTACAGAATTACCCTACACACTTTGACAAATCAAGTGAAAACAACTAACAGTTCGAGTGAAATGAACTAGCAGCTTGAGAAAAGACTCAAGCTGTTAGTTGAAAATTTAGCATATTCTTATGAAACAGTGTCTCCCCCTTAATCAAGCACATGAAATAAATATGTTCTTCATAAAATAAGAGAGAATGATGAAAAACAAATTAATCCATATTAACCATACCAATATTTGATACTAGGAAGGTGAATCTTCCTACATCAAATGGTTTTGTAAATAGATCAGCTAACTGATCATCTGTATGAATTTTGGTAACTTGGATTAATTTCTTCTCATTACAATCTCTTATAAAATGAAATCTAATGTCTATGTGCTTGGTTTTGGGAAATTTCCCTGGATTTTGTACAATGCTTATGGCACTTCACTTGTCAATGTAAATAGGAGTAGATAGAAAGTTCATACCATAGTCTCTCAGTTGATTCTGAATCCACATCACTTGGGAACAGCAGCTGGCAGCTGCTACATATTCTGCTTCAGTAGATGAGGTGGAGACAGTTGTTTGCTTTTTGCACTGCCAAGAGACCAGTCTTGCTCCTAGATATTGACATCCACCAGTTGTGGATTTTCTGTCAATGTTTCACCCTCCATAGTCACTGTCAGAGTAGGTTGTTAGTTGAAGAGGAGAGTCTTTAGGATACCGTAGGCCCAAATGTGGTTGGCCCGTGAGATATCTAAAAATTCTCTTAGCAGCAAACAGATGTGAGTCCTTTGGAGCACATTGAAACCTGGCACAAACACAAACAACAAACATTATATCAGGTCTAGAAGATGCGAGGTACATTAGTGAACCTATCAAGGATCTGTATAGGTGAATGTCCACATCTACTCCATCTTTGTCTGCATCAAGCTGCTTGTGAGTGTCCATTGGAGTACTAGCAACTTTGGTATCAAACTTTTCCAGAATGTAAGGTCTACCAATGCAAGATCTATCTAGACGCGGATCCGTTAACGAGTGCGGAATCCTCGTTGACGGTCAGACGGACAACTCTCAACCAACGGAAACACGGAGACTATTAGACGCTGAACGAACGACACACGAACGATCCTACGTACTAATTCTCTCCGAAACGGGACTCACCTAGCTGATAAACTCGAGATCGCCTATTGCTTAATTCCTCACGAATTCTGCCAAAGGTCTGCTAATGATTCGAGTCTATCCCTAATTATAGACCCTGATTCGAGTCTGTTGTGGGCCAACCTCGAATCTGGCCTAAGGCCCATTCGAATCTGTCCATCTGACAGATTCGAATCTAACCTATTCGAATCTAAGGACTCATTCGAATCTATCACAGATTCGAATGTATCCTTTTATGCAATTCGAATCTAGCCTTTGATATATATAACTAAGTGTTTGAAACTTATGTTTTAACTTATGCTTGAGTGAATCTTTGACCTTTATGTTTGAACTTCTTGTAATATGTAACATCAAGTTCAAACACACAATCAATAACAGACAAACACATATTAAACATATATAACAAAATACTTGGTTAATACTCAGAATATTACCTAAACACATAATGCAGATCGATTAGACTGCTATCGTCACACAGGGTGTACCAACAGACTCCCCCTTGACGATAGCTTCTAATTATTTACATTACATCAAATTTAAGTACTAGAGCTATATATATTACTACCTGCATATAATCCTGCATCTATACAAACTTTGACTACCTTTTGGAACTTCCTGGCTTCAGATCTCCATGGTTCAGTAAAGAAGATAGGCTGATCATGAAGCTTCTTCAGGTCGTCCTTTGATAGGTTTATCAAGTGCAATGGATCATATACCTTCAAAATTACCTGCTCGTCTTGATCTTCAATGATAGCTTCAGCAGTGTCGATCTCTAGGTACCACCACTTCATGTTGCTCAAAACGTTCTGTGGCATTGGCTTCATTGGGACTTTCTTGAGACACCTCACAGGTTTGTATTCCATCCTGGCCCATGGCCTACCTGTATGAGGATCTATTCTCGACCCATCCTCGACCCTCTTTCCGGTCCTTGGCTTGAGTCGCTCAAATTTCCCTGATCGCCCTTCTTTCCTTATAATTCTTTCAATCACGTTCGCGTAGGGATCATCTCCAATATTGATCAGCTCCTTCCAGGCTAACTCTTTAACTTCAATCTTGGGCAATGAATTAAACGCTTTCAGTGTCCGCCTCAAGTATTGAAGGCCATCTCTTCTTTTCAAAATAAACAGCTGCAGTTCTCTGTCAAAGAACCAGTTAATAATCCCTCCAGCAAAATTTCCAGCACCTGGATTTCTCATCTTCTTCTTCATCTTCAGCTGATCTTTCTTTTCTTCCTTCTTGAACCAAAGATTTAACAGATCAGCTCTAGATGGCTCTTTCTCAGCCTCTTCAAGGTCTTTATCTTCAGCTGAGGCTACCTTGATGTAATCAATATCAATCACATTATGATCTTGGCTTTCATACAGTTCAGTGATTGGTTGTGAATTGATTATTACTTCATTAACGTGATCATCTTCATCATCTAGCACTTCATCATCAGATCTCCAGTCAGCGACGTCATCTGGAATGAACTCACCTTCTTCAACTTCTTCTAATTCTTCAATATCCTCTTCAAAATCAAATTCCATCAGCTCTTCTTCAATATCTTTTAGCGCATCTATCATGTCGCTATCTAAAGTCTTTGAAGAACTTGCTTCTCCTCCTGTTCCTCCTGGACTAGGCTCCCCCTGAGATTGAGCAGTCTGAGCTGCAGAAAAATCTACTGGCTCATTCTGTCTTTGTGGGCTGGGATCATTGCCTTGGTTGTCTTCATCATCTTCATCTCTCGGCCTCTGTGCTTCCTGATCACGGCACGATGTCTCCCCCTGAGCCTGTAAATTTTTCATTAACTGCTCAATTAGGGAGCGCATCGACCTTATCTCGGCTGACTGATCACAAACAAAGGCTTTTAGCTCTAAGTTCTCTTCCTGAACTGTGTCCACAATCTTCTTTAGGTCGGCATTATGAGTCTGAATCTCGCCGACTGCCTTTGTTAGGCCTAAGATTTGGATATTTTGGAAGTCGACTCGCGCTTTTAGCTGCTGAAACCTTTGATTGTCGGCGTATGAGGATGAGGTTGATGGGATGGACTGAATTGGAGTTGGAATGATTGGTGATGGGATGTATGGTTCATCATGAGGTGGTGATGGTGGAATGGTGGTTTGAGGGTCCTGTGGTTGAGGAATTTCAGGTTGAGAGATTTCTGGTTGTTCTGCGGCAGCTGAAGAGGATCCTTGCATGAACCTGTGACGTTTGGCCCGTTGCCTCGTCACAAGGTGAGAAACTTCTTCTTCTTCGAAATCCGACTCCTCCAATTCCCTGTCAAATCGTCTCCTAGAACCACCTTCATTTATAATCAGTCGCGAACCATAAGTTCCAATTTGAACTTCAGGAACGGCAGACCTTGACTCTGGAGCTTCAGCTTCTACCTCCTCCATCTCTTCTGACTCAGTTGCTGAAGATGACAAAACGTCATCAGCCTGCTCTGGCTCATAATCCTCAACTTGTCTAAACACATCTTCTGCTCCTTCCGGAGGCTGTAACAACTGATCAACTAACTCTGCAGTTATTTCCTCATTGGCATGAGGTCCAGACGCCCAGATTTCTTCCAAGGTTTGGGCTATTTGCTCGGTTTCTGGAACGGCACTTGAAGGCCCTGCTTCCTGTAACTCTGGCTCTGGCTGTTGACTTGTGGAAGGCCTAGACGCCTGAGTCTGACTCGCAGTAGCTCTTGGTCTTCGCCTTTGTGGCTGTGCACGTCGTTGTTGTTGTTGTTGAGGCGGTTGCTGTTGCTGTTGCTGTTGCTGCTGAGGCTGAACTTCTACTTCACCTGCCCAGTTGGCATTATCTGGTGCCACAAAGTTCCTGTCTAAAACAGCTCCAAACAACGGTCGCTCGATCGGAATAGCCAATCTTCCTCGATGTGAGGAACAATCAGCGAATATCCTTTTGTCCATAATCGCTACGTTCTGAACGTCATTTGATGGCGGCAGATTTGGCAAGAAGTGCCTGATCAACATCATGATGAACCGCGGATATAGCAGGAATTGTTGATTTTCAGGAGCGGTGATCTGGTGAACAAATTCGGAGAAAAACATGTCCGAGAAACGGTATGGTCGATTGTACACCATCGCGACTATCCCAGACTGGATCTTCGCAACTATATAGTCAAACCCAGCTTTCTTTGGTGCAAAGCATACCATGAAGACATGAGCCAAAAACCTCCATTGGCCAATTAACCCGCTCTTCATATAGGACACTTTCGACACGTCTAGACTATATCCCATTCTCTGAAAGGCCGCTTGCCTGATGTTCAGAGGAAATTCGATCGGTCCAGACTCTTCTTCTTGAGTGCCCAGCTGCAACACTTGACGCAGCATATCCGCTGAAAATACTAGCGGTTGTCCAGCAATGCGAGTTCGTAGCACTGTCGGAGTGACCGAGCAGTCTACTTGAAGATGATCGTAAAATTGACGGATATAAGGCAATATAAGCTGAACATTATGAGATAGTGCAAATCCTATCCTAGATTCCACAAGAAATTCTAGCATCTGCCTGTATCCCTGCGCCTCAGGGAGGTCATGATCCGGATGAAGCACCATATTGTGCTTAGGGACAAAAGCACGAACTGCCATATCTGCACAATAAATAAAACTGTTAGACTCATTAAAAATCAATAAACTTGTTTAAATTCAAATTTGTTTTATTTTGTACTTTATTAAATACAAAATCTAACACAATTAAATTTCCACAAGTTTAATAAAATTTAAATTAAAGAAATTAAATAGAGTACAGATTCGAAGGGAACAGATTCGAAGTGTCCATATTCGAGTGTAATGGACAGATTCGAAGTGTCCCTATTCGAGTCTAATGGACAGATTCGAGGATCATGGGTATCTCGAATCTAATGACAGATTCGAGAAACCCTTGAACAGATTCGAATGTCCATGAACAGACTCGAAGCCCCATCGGCCATGGTTTCAACAAAAACCCAAAATTTTAACCATTTTGAACTTAGTAAATCACATACATTAGTTCAACTAGGTTCTAATTATAGATTTATGGTTTCAATTTGATATTTTATAGGTCCTAACTTAGTTATTTAGCAAAAACTCTATTTTGACCCATAAAACTTCAAAATGTGATGTTTTAAGCCCAAAATTTGTGTATAAAACTACCAAAATCTTGTACAATCCGGTTGATTATACCTAGAAAAGAGTGTAGAATCGAACACAAAAGCTTTAGACTCGATGAAATGTCGTTTATAGGAAATACGATAGACTCGAGAACAGATTCGAGATCGCTGATATAGATTCGAGAGTATAGATTCGACAACAGTAAAGTAATAAATGACTTCACTATTGACCTATATATACTACCTACCTTCGAGTCTATGTGTAGTTTCGAGTCTACTGACAGATTCGAAAAACTTCACATTCGAGTCTGTCTTAGATTCGAAATTACCAACACTTAGAAAAATTTCGGAAATTTTGAAATAACTTCAACTTTTCCAACGTTTTTCTACGGTATTGTGTAACCAGATAAACTATGCCAATTCTTTTACCCTAAGCAACAGATATTTCACGCAATGTTTATTTTATCCAACTTCGAATGCACCCTTAGTAATTTTTGACCTTTTACCTAAGTAAAAATTAATCTAAACTAAAATAAAATAAGCTAAGGTAAAAATAAAATAAAATAAAATAAAATTTTGACTAAAAAATTTAATCTAGACTTAAGTTATAAAAATAAATTTACAAGCTAAGCTAAATACCAAACAACATATTTTTGATGAGTATAGTCTAAGAAAGGTTCAATCAGATAGCGATGTCCGATACTAACTTTCAGTACTTAAACTTTCACACTTAGGAATTTTTTGAATTCCTTTGATTGTTTGTCGTGACATACCCATTTAGCCGATTGTTGGTATTTTACCCTGTTAAACATTTTACATTTCGGAATATCCCTTGGCCTTTTTATTTATCAGGAAATTATCTTACGTGACTCAGACATAGACATACTTTTATGATCAAGGCACACAGACAAAATTCTAACTTGTTGGTATTTGCAAACTTTCTTTAAAAGACAAACATCGGACACAGGTCTGTATTCTCATACAACAAAGTGTCTTAGTTCGACTTAAGGTTTATTTTTAAAGTTAGCAGATAGCGGTGACAGGTCTGTACTGACGTACAACAAAGCGACATGTCTGCTAACCCGAATCTAAACAGAGACAACAGGTCTGTACTTACGTACAACAGAGTTGCATGTTTTCGACTCTCAGTTTTTCATGATATTTCTATTCTTTCCATTTTCAGATGTATTTGATGTTGCCATACATCCCCAGAAGGTTTGCATACCTCATTTAGACTTAAAGTTTGTATGTCTTGTACATAAAAATTAAGACCGATTGGTCGTACATCTAGGTTAGAGACACGCTTGACTTTTTCTAGAATATTTTATTAGCCTTGAGATTCCCTATATGTATTATGCCTACCAACACATCAAACTAAATAAAGTATAACACTTAGAGTTTAGTTGTATTATGTGTGAAAGCCGAAATACTTAGAGTCTGTAACGACGGTGCTAATTTTCGTCACTTTGAACCTATGTATCTAAGACTTAACTCCTTTTCTGATATTCTCTTTTTTTTTTTTTTTTGTATTTTCGTAATTTTCTCTCTTTTTTCTTTTGTTTTTCATAAGAATAAGCAGTAAAATAAGCTAACCTACTAACTTACTAAAAATAGAAACTTACTAAAAATAGAAACTTTCCTCAATTAGAAACTTACCTAAATTAGCAGACTACTGTTAAGAAAGAAATACTACTACTATAAAATAAAATAAAGTAAAGTTACTACTACTAAGGTCAAATTACTCTGGATTGCGCATTCCGTTCAGTTGAATTAAATACTCAAACCGTGACTTATCAAACGCTTTGGTAAATAAATCTGCATTATTATCTTCTGTTGCCACTTTTACCAGTTTGATTAAGTTCTTTTCAGCACAATCACGAATAAAATGATGCCTTATGTCTATGTGCTTTGTTTTACTGTGTTTAACTGGATTATTTGTTATCGCAATTGTAGATTGATTGTCTATCCTAATTGGAGTTTGAGTATAAGCCAAACCGTAATCCCGCAATTGTTGTTGTATCCACAGAACCTGTGAACAGCAACTACCAGCAGCTACATACTCGGCCTCGCACGTTGACACGGCTACCGATGTTTGTTTCTTGCATTGCCAGGACACCAATCTCCCTCCTAGGAACTGACAACCTCCAGTCGTTGATTTGCGCGTCAAGCTGCATCCTCCGTAGTCCGAATCTGTGAACGCCTCCAACTCTAGATCTCCCTCCGCGTGATACCAAAGTCCTAGCTTCGGTTTCGACTTGAGGTATCGTAGAATCCGCTTCACAGCTTTCATATGCATCTCCTTCGGATTCGCTTGAAACCTAGCACAAATACACACAGCAAACATAATATCAGGTCTTGAAGCCGTTGAATACATAAGTGACCCAATCATGGCCCGATATAAAGTTGGATCCACATCGGAATCACTTTCAGTACCCGGCCCGAGATTGTGATTCACTTGAATCGGCGTGCTGAAGTGGGCAGTCAACTTAGTTCCCTCCATCCCAAACCGTTCTAATATGTCATAGACATACTTAGTTTGATGGATAAACATTCCTTCCTTCTTTTGGTCAACTTGTAACCCTAAAAAGAAATTCAACTCCCCCATAGCACTCATCTCGAACTTAGACTTCATCACCTTCTCAAAATCTTTGCACATCTGTTCGTCTGATGATCCAAAAATGATATCATCGACGTACACTTGTACCAAGATAAAGTGATTTCCCTTTCTCTTCACAAATAGAGTACTATCTATCCTACCCCTCTCAAAGCCATTTTCTAACAGATGGTTGGATAGAGTCTCATACCACGCCCTAGGTGCCTGATGTAATCCATAAAGAGCCTTATCTAAGCGATATACTCTATCAGGATATTTAGGATCTGTAAACCCGGGCGGTTGTTCTACATACACCAACTCCTTCACTTTCCCATACAGGAAAGCACTCTTAACATCCAGTTGATATACTTTAAAGCCTTTGAAGGAGGCAAAAGCTAAAAACAACCTAATTGCTTCTAACCTTGCTACAGGTGCAAACACTTCGTTGTAATCGATTCCCTCCTCTTGGTTGAAACCCTTTACAACTAATCTCGCCTTGTTGCGCGTGACTATACCCCGATCGTCTCTCTTGCACTTAAAAACCCATTTGGTTCCTATTGCGATCTCCCCTCGAGGTAACGGAACTAACTCCCACACTTCTAGCTTCCTAAATTGTGAAAGTTCTTCCTGCATCGCTTCAACCCAGGAGTTGTCCTTAAGTGCCATTTGCACATTTTTGGGCTCTACTTGCGATATGAAACATGAATATAGACATGTGTGATATGCCTCGGAGTCGTTTATCATCGACAACAACACAGTGTTGTTATTTACACTACTCCGAGTCCTCACACCCTCGTTAGGATTTCCTATGATATTATCTATTGGATGGTTCTTGTTAATCCTAGAGGTCTCTATTTCATCTACCCTTAGATTATCTCCTAAGTTGGATCCTATTTCACCTAAAGGGGGAACAGGCTCAGCTTCCACATTTTCTTCCTCACGGACGTTTTCCTCAGAGGCAGAACTTGAAGCTTGAGTCTGATTCTCATTGGTAGGTGTCTCTTGATCAGCAACTTCTGGAGACCCATCTACAGTCGCAGTAGGCTCGGACGTAGATTCGAACGTGGTCCTCGGAAAAATATGGCCATCGTCATTTAGGTGCAACGTCGCCATGTCTTTTTCGATTGTACCTGCAGTATCATCCAAAGGAATGTTAAATGACTCAAATAACTTATCATAGTCAAATATCCATTCCGGACCAGTTTGGGGTTCATGTGTATAACTTGTGACTTCAATATTATACACAATCTCCACAGTACCACTCTTTTTGTTAAAAACCCGTTTGTTTGGTGAGTTTGGCACATAACCTAGGAAGTATCCTTCGTCAGCCTTTTCACCAAACTTCGGTTGATGTTTTGTTCTTAAAAGTGTGCATGGTACTCCAAACGGTTCGAATCCAGTTAAGTTAGGTGGCCTTTTATTTAAAATTTCATAACATGTTTTGTTCAATGATTTGACTGTAAGGACTCTATTTAAAATATGGCACGCGGTATTCACTGCCTCCCCCCAAAACATGGTAGGAAGCTTTGAATCCGAAAGCATAGTCCTTGCAGCCTCAATCAATGTTCTGTTTTTACGTTCGGCCACCCCATTCTGTTGTGGTTCATATGGTGCACTGAATTGATGCACGATGCCCTTTGATAGGCAATATACACCAATTACAGAGTTTTTAAATTCAGTCCCATTATCACTACGAATATTTTTAACCCTTGTTCCGTAGGAGTTCTCCACTTGGTCTAAGAACCCGATGAGCTTTGCAGCCGTCTCGTCCTTCGTACCTAAAAAGAAAACCCAAGAAAACCGTGAGTAATCGTCAGTGATAACTAAGCAAAACCAACTACCTCCTATACTCCTTTTGTTGATAGGGCCAAAAAGGTCCATATGCAACAAATCGAATGTCGAGGATATGGAATTCAGCTTCTTGGACTTGTGTGTCTTTTTATGTTGCTTGCCCTTCATGCACGGTAGACACTTGTCTTCAAATTGAAAGCTCTTCAGAGGCACACCTTGCACCAAACCATTCTTCGTTATGTAGTTCATTTTCCTTAGGTGCAAGTGAGCCATGCATCTGTGCCACAAAACCGATTCTGTCTCTGAAGCTTTTGATAGTAAGCAGATCGGACCCATCGAATTATCTGGCTTGTTCATATCGAGCATGTACAAGTCATTCTTCCTTGGAGCCCGCATCAATATCCAATCTTCAGGTATCTTGAATCCCTGCTTTAGCACTAACGCCTCAGTGTCAGTAAATAACACCGAGTTCTTCTTATCACAGATTTGAGAGACACTAATGAGATTATGAACCAGTTTATCAACGTGATAAACTTGATCCAAAGTAATCGTTCCATTAGTGACTTCTCCAGTTCCAGTGATATTTCCACCCTTGTTACCCGCGAATGATACGAATCCCCTATTACCTCCCTTGAAGTCTGTGAGTAGACTTCTTTCCCCCGTCATGCTGCCTGGAGCGCAACCCCTGTTTGACGAACCACTTGTTGTTTGGACCGGTGTTATCTCCTGCACATGAAAGAAAATAGGTTAGTTATCACGGGAACCCAAGCCATGACTGACTTGGTATACCATTCTCGTCCACATCGTGAACTCTTTCAAATACCCATCTCGCCTTTCAGGTGACTTGGGCCTTTGAACTGAATTCTGTTGTGGTGCCGAGTGATTTAGATTCACTCTTTGCCTTTTGAGTAGGCATTTGTTGTGGTGCTCAGAATAACTCTTATTATACATGCATTTCAGACTGTGATCCCTGAGCTCTACCGGAACATTAATGTCTAACAGGAGTATGTGACCTACTGGAGTGTGTGACCTGCTAGGTGTTGTGCTCCTATAGACTTGTTGAGGTGCTGACCTAGATTGATTAATGGACACGATTCGGTGAATTTGTCCTAACCACTTCTTTGGTCCAACCTTATACCGGTGTTTGTTTCACAACAAGTTTGGTGCGGCCTGCACAGTTTTCTCGGTAGGTTGAGAACTACTCTGCGTGATGCCACATTGGTGAGGCTTAACAGGTGTTGGGTTCACTGTCTTAGGGGTAAGTTCTGCTTTCCTATTTGGACAGTGAGAAGCAACATGCCCTTCTGTGACATCTAAAGCAAGACATCTTATCCATGGACTTTTTGGTTGGTCCCTTAGATCTAGGTGTCCACGTGTCTCATCCTTTGGTAATCTACAGTGTCTGCTCTCTTCGACCATGGTCAGCCCATGAAATTTTCTGTTTTCCTGCAGGTGTTTCACTGGAGGAAGACACAAATTTCACTTCTTGACCTTTGACGTGAGTCATCTCACCTTAGGTGTATTTTCAACTTAGGCTCAGGTGTGGTTCAGGTAGGTCCTCTAGACTACTGATTGTCAGTTTTCTCTCGTAGAGCGCTGTAGGCACAGTGTTTGCATTGAAAGTGGAGGAATTTCGTGCCAAAACCCCTCTCTGCCTTTTATCCTAGACTTTTCCTACAGCGTTACTTCTTAGTTAAGCTTGCTTTTCGCATCTCTAAGAACCTTTTTCTTTCCTAGGTTCTTTATTGCCTATGCCTACAAATTCTCTCCACCGCCTGCTATTTGCCTATGCCTACCTTAACCTTGGTCTCGGCTAGCTCTATGCCTTGTCTTTCAGACTCTTGGTCAAGGCCTCTACCTGCTCACACAGCCTACCTACCACATGCTCACTCAGTTGCTTTGAACGATTACGTCCTTTGAGCATCAGCCTTAAGCTTTTCTTTTAAATCTTGTTTTATCATTTAGGCTAGCATTCTTCAATTTTTAATTGTTCATTTTGAGCGCTCATGGTCTTTTGTGATGTCTAGACTAGATTTAACCTACTCGTTAGAAAGCTAACACATAAAGCACATAATTACAAATGAGAATAAGAAAGTAAACCTTTGAGTTGTCAGATTCCACGTTGCCATCTGAGCAGCAAACTCCAGCACGGTCTGATCATTCGCTTTCTCTACCCACAATCGACTGCTGTCCCGTGTGGTCGCTCGTCTCTATCACACCCATTTTCCGTTAACTTCAGCCATTGAAAGCTCTAGCATTGGACTCCGGATGTGAACGCCAGTCATAAGTCACCCATCTAGCGTGTCTGAGAATGGACATGGAATTAGACTCCGACTAGATGGCTGACCAGACGAAGAGCTCGGAATGATATATTTGTTGGGACTGATTTTGGAACTGTCCCTGAGCCAGACTCTGTCAAGAAACCTAAAGTATCTGATGAACACGAAGAACACCACGAACACTCCGTAGTCTCTGATACCACTTGTAAGGTCTACCACTGCAAGATCTATCTAGACGCGGATCCGTTAACGAGTGCGGAATCCTCGTTGACGGTCAGACGGACAACTCTCAACCAACGGAAACACGGAGACTATTAGACGCTGAACGAACGACACACGAACGATCCTACGTACTAATTCTCTCCGAAACGGGACTCACCAAGCTGATAAACTCGAGATCGCCTCTTGCTTAATTCCTCACGAATTCTGCAAAAAGTCCTCTAATCATTCGAGTCTATCCCTAATTATAGACCCTGATTCGAGTCTGTTGTGGGCCAACCTCGAATCTGGCCTAAGGCCCATTCGAATCTGTCCATCTGACCGATTCGAATCTAACCTATTCGAATCTAAGGACTCATTCGAATCTATCACAGATTCGAATGTATCCTTTTATGCAATTCGAATCTAGCCTTTGATATATATAACTAAGTGTTTGAAACTTATGTTTTAACTTATGCTTGAGTTAATCTTTGACCTTTATGTTTGAACTTCTTGTAATATGTAACATGAAGTTCAAACACACAATCAATAACAGACAAACACTTATTAAACATATATAACAAAATACTTGGTTAATACTCAGAATATTACCTAAACACATAATGCAGATCGATTAGACTGCTATCGTCACACAGGGTGTACCAACAGCTTTCATGGCTGAAGTTACGGAGAATGGTTGTGATGTGGATGAGCAGACCACACGGGACAGCAGTCCGATGTGGGTAGAGAAGGCGAATTATCAGACCGTGCTGGAGTTTGCTGCTCAGATGGCCAACGTGGAATCTGATAACTCTAAGGTTAGTCTTTCTTATTCTCTATTTCAAGAATTATGTGCTTTGTGTGCTGCTTCTAATGATAGGTTAAATCTAGTCTTAGAATCACACAAAACCATCTCTGCTCAAAATGAAAATTTAAAAATTGAAAATGCTAGCCTAAATGATATAAAACAAGATTTAAAAGAAAAGCTTAAGGCTGATGCTCAAGATGTAATAGTTCTAAAAGACAAACTGAGTGAGCAGTGTGTTAGGATAGAGCTTATGTATAAGCATGTAGAGGCCTTGACCAAAAGTCTGAAAGATAAGGACATAGAGCTAGCCGAGACCAAGGTTAAGGTAGCAGAGGCAAATAGCAAGCTGGAAAAGTTTAGGAATTCGAGCCTAAACCTAGGAAAAGTCTTAGATGCCCAAAGACAATCTAAGAAGCCTGTAGGTCTAGGTTTTCACGAAATTCCTCCACCTTTCAATGCAAACTATGTGCCTCAGCCTCAGGAGAAAACTGACAACTCAGTAGTCTTAGAGGACCTACCTGACACGACACCTGAGCCTATAGTAGAAAATGCACCTAAGGTGACTGACTCAACCGTCAAGGTCAAGAAAGTGAAATTTGTGTCTTCCTCCAGTGAAACACCTGCAGGAAAACAGAAAATTTCATGGGCTGACCAGGTCGAAGAGACAGACACTGTAGATGTACCAAAGGATGTAGACACTAGTGAGACACCTAGATCTAAGGGACCAACCAAAAAGTCCATGGATAAGATGTCTTGCTTTAGATGTCATGCGAAAGGGCATGTTGCTTCTCACTGTCCAATTAGGAAAGCAGATGTTACCCCTAAGACAGTGAATCAAACACCTGTTAAGCCCTCACCAAGTGTGGCGAGCACGAGTAGTTCTCAGAGTACCGAGAAAACTGTGCAGGCCGCACCAAAACCTGTTGTGAAACAAACACCGGTTAAGGTTGGACCAAAAGAAGTGGTTAGGACAAATTCACCGAATCGTGTCATTAATCAATCTAGGTCAGCACCTCAACAAGTCTATAGGAGCACCACACCTAGCAGGTCACACACTCCAGTTAGGTCACATACTCCCGTTAGACATTATGTTCCGGTAAGAGCTCAGGGATCACAGTCTGAAATGCAGTATAATAAGAGTTATTCTAGAGCACCACAACAAATGCCTAATCAAAGGCAAAGAGTGAATCTAAATCACTCGGCACCACAACAGAATTCAGTTCAAAGGCCCAAGTCACCTGAAAGGTGAGATGGGTACTTGAAAGAGTTCACGTATGTGGACGAGAATGGTATTACCAAGTCAGTCATGGCTTGGGTTCCCCGTGATAACTAACCTATTTTCTTTCATGTGCAGGAGATAACTACCGGTCCAAACAACAAGTGGTTCGTCGACAGTGGTTGCTCCAGGCACATGACGGGGGAAAGAAGTCTTCTCACAGACTTCAAGGGGGTAATAGGGGATTTGTATCATTCGCGGGTAACAAGGGTGGAAATATCACTGGAACTGGAGAAGTCACTAATGGGACGATTACTTTGGATCAAGTTTATCACGTTGATAAACTGGTTCATAATCTCATTAGTGTCTCTCAAATCTGTGATAAGAAGAACTCAGTGTTATTTACTGACACTGAGGCGTTAGTGCTAAAGCCTGGATTCAAAATACCTGAAGATTGGATATTGATGCGGGCGCCAAGGAAGAATGACTTGTACATGCTCGATATGAACAAGCCAGATACTTCGATGGGTCCGATCTGCTTACTATCAAATTCTTCAGAGACGGAGTCCGTACTGTGGCACAGACGCATGGCTCACCTGCACCTGAGGAAGATGAATTACATTACGAAGCATGGACTGGTGCAGGGTGTGCCCATGAAAAGTTTTCAGTTCGAGGATAAGTGTCTACCTTGCATGAAGGGCAAACAACACAAGAAGACACACAAGTCCAAGAAGCAGAATTCCATAGCCTCAACATTCGATCTGTTGCACATGGACCTTTTCGGCCCAATCAACAAAAGGAGTATTGGAGGTAGTTGGTACTGCTTAGTTATCACCGACGATTACTCACGTTTTTCTTGGGTTTTCTTTTTAGGTACGAAGGACGAGACGGCTGCAAGGCTCATCGGGTTCTTGGACCAAGTGGAGAACTCATACGGAACTAGGGTTAAATGTATTCGTAGTGATAATGGAACTGAATTCAAAAACACTGTAATTGGTGTATATTGCCTATCAAAGGGCATAGTGCATCAATTCAGTGCACCATATGAACCTCAACAGAATGGGGTGGCCGAACGTAAAAATAGAACTTTGATTGAGGCTGCAAGGACTATGCTTTCGGATTCAAAGCTTCCTACCATGTTTTGGGGGGAGGCAGTGAATACCGCGTGCCACATTTTAAACCGAGTCCTTACAGTCAAATCATTGAACAAAACATGCTATGAAATTTTGAATAAACGGCCACCTAACTTAACTGGATTCGAACCGTTTGGAGTACCATGCACACTTTTAAGAACAAAACATCAACCGAAGTTTGGTGAAAAGGCTGACGAAGGATACTTCCTAGGTTATGTGCCAAACTCACCAAACAAACGGGTGTTTAACAAAACAACTGGTACTGTGGAGATTGTGTATAATATTGAAGTCTCAAGTTATACACATGAACCCCAAACTGGTCCGGAATGGATATTTGACTATGATAAGTTATTTGAGTCATTTAACATTCCTCTGGATGATAATGCAGGTACAATCGAGAAGGACTTGGCGACGTTGCATCTGAACGACGATGGCCAAATCTTTCCAAGGACCACGTTCGAATCTACGTCCGAGCCTACTGCGACTGTAGATGAGTCTCCAGAAGTTGCTGATCAAGAGGCACCTAACACTGAGAATCAGACTCAAGCTTCAAGTTCTAACTCTGAGGAAAACGTCCGTGAGGAGGAAAATGTAGAAGCTGAGCCTGTTCCCCCTTTAGGTGAAATAGGATCCAACTTAGGAGATAATCTAAGGGTTGATGAAATAGAGACCTCTAGGATTAACAAGAACCATCCAATAGATAGCATCATAGGAAATCCTAACGAGGGTGTGAGGACTCGGAGTAGTGTAAATAACAACACCTGTGTTGTTGTCGATGATAAACGACTCCGAGGCATATCACACATGTCTATATTCGTGTTTCATATCGCAAGTAGAGCCCAAAAATGTGCAAATGGCACTTAAGGACAACTCCTGGGTTGAAGCGATGCAGGAAGAACTTTCACAATTTAGGAAACTAGAAGTGTGGGAGTTAGTTCCGTTACCTCGAGGGGAGATTGCAATAGGAACCAAATGGGTTTTTAAGTGCAAGAGAGACGATCGGGGTATAGTCACGCGCAACAAGGCGAGATTAGTTGTAAAGGGTTTCAACCAAGAGGAGGGAATCGATTACAACGAAGTTTTTGCACCTGTAGCAAGGTTAGAAGCAATTAGGTTGTTTTTAGCGTTTGCCTCCTTCAAAGGCTTTAAGGTATATCAACTGGATGTTAAGAGTGCTTTCCTGTACGGGAAAGTGAAGGAGTTAGTGTATGTAGAACAACCGCCCGGATTTACAGATCCAAAATATCCTGAGAGAGTATATCGCTTAGATAAGGCTCTTTACGGATTACATCAGGCACCTAGGGCATGGTATGAGACTCTATCCAACCATCTGTTAGAAAATGGCTTTGAGAGGGGTAGGATAGATAGTACTCTATTTGTGAAGAGAAAGGGAGATCACTTTATCTTGGTACAAGTGTACGTCGATGATATCATTTTTGGATCATCAGACGAACAGATGTGCAAAGATTTCGAGAAGGTTATGAAGTCTAAGTTCGAGATGAGTGCTATGGGGGAGTTGAATTTCTTTTTAGGGTTACAAGTTGACCAAAAGAAGGAAGGGATGTTTATCAATCAAACTAAGTATGTCTATGACATATTAGAACGGTTTGGGATGGAGGGAACTAAGCTGACTGCTCACTTCAGCACGCCGATTCAAGTGAATCACAATCTCGGGCCGGGTACTGAAAGTGATTCCGATGTGTATCCGACTTTATATCGGGCCATGATTGGGTCACTTATGTATTTAACTGCTTCAAGACCTGACATAATGTTTGCTGTGTGTATTTGTGCTAGGTTTCAAGCGAATCCGAAGGAGATGCATATGAAAGCTGTGAAGCGGATTCTACGATACCTCAAGTCGAAACCGAAGCTGGGACTTTGGTATCACGCGGAGGGAGATCTAGAGTTGGAGGCATTCTCAGATTCGGACTACGGAGGATGCAGCTTGACGCGCAAATCAACGACTGGAGGTTGTCAGTTCCTAGGAGGGAGATTGGTATCCTGGCAATGCAAGAAACAAACATCGGTAGCCGTGTCAACGTGCGAGGCCGAGTATGTAGCTGCTGGTAGTTGCTGTTCACAGGTTCTGTGGATACAACAACAATTGCGGGATTACGGTTTGGCTTACACTCAAACTCCTATTAGGATAGACAATCAATCTACAATTGCTACAACTAATAATCCAGTTTAACACAGTAAAACAAAGCACATAGACATAAGGCATCATTTTATTCGTGATTGTGCTGAAAAGAACTTAATCAAACTGGTAAAGGTGGCAACAGAAGATAATAATGCAGATTTATTTACCAAAGCGTTTGATAAGTCACGGTTTGAGTATTTAATTCAACTGAATGGAATGCGCAACCCAGAGTAATTTGACCTTAGTAGTAGTAAGTTTATTTTCTTTTAGAGTAGTAGTATTTCTTTCTTTACAGTAGTCTGCTAATTTAGGTAAGTTTCTAATTTAGGAAAGTTTCTATTTTTAGTAAGTTTCTATTTTTAGTAAGTTAGTAGGTTAGCTTAGTTTACTGCTTTTTGCTATGAAAAACAAAAGAAAAAAGAGAGAAAATTACAAAAATACAAAAAAAGAGAATATCAAAAACAAAAAGAGTTAGGTCTTAGATACATAGGTTCAAAGTGACGAAAATTAGCACCGTCGTTACAGACTCTAAGTATTTAGGCTTTCACACATAATGCAACTAAATCCTAAGTGTTATACTTTATTTAGTTTGATGTGTTGGTAGGCATAATACATATAGGGAATCTCAAGGCTAATAAAATATTCTAGAAAAAGTCAAGCTTGTCACTAACTTAGATATACGACCAATCGGTCTTAATTTTTATGTACAAGACATACAAACATTGAGTCTAAATGAGGTATGCAAACTTTCTGGGGATGTATAGTAACATCAAATACATCTGAAAATGGAAAGAATAGAAATATCATGTAAAACTGAGAGTCGAAAACATGCAACTCTGTTGTACGTAAGTACAGACCTGTTGTCTCTGTTTAGATTCGGGTTAGCAGACATGTCGCTTTGTTGTACGTCAGTACAGACCTGTCACCGCTATCTGCTAACTTTAAAAAATAAACCTTAAGTCGAACTAAGACACTTTGTTGTATGAGAATACAGACCTGTGTCCGATGTTTGTCTTTTAAAGAAAGTTTGCAAATACCAACAAGTTAGAATTTTTGTCTGTGTGCCTTGATCATAAAAGTATGTCTATGTCTGAGTCACGTAAGATAATTTCCTGATAAATAAAAAGGCCAAGGGATATTCCGAAATGTAGAATGTTTAACAGGGTAAAATACCAACAATCGGCTAAATGGGTATGTCACGACAAACAAACAAAGGAATAAAAAATTCCTAAGTGTGAAAGTTTAAGTACTGAAAGTTAGTATCAGACATAGCTATCTGATTGAACCTTTCTTAGACTATACTCATCAAAAATATGTTGTTAAGTGTTTAGCTTAGATTGTAAATTTTTTCTTAAGTCTAGATTAAATTTTTGGTCAAAATTTTATTTTACTTTACTTTATTTTATTTTATTTTTACCTTAGTTTATTTTATTTTATTTTAGTTTAGTTTAATTTTTACTTTGGTAAAAGGTCAAAAGTTACTGAGGGTGCATTCAAAGTTGGATAAAATAAACATTGCGTGAAATATTTGTGCTTAGGGTAAAAGAATTGGCATAGTTTATCTTGTTACACAATACCGTAGAAAAAGGTTGAAAAAAGTTGAACTTATTTCAAAATTTTCGAAATTTTTCTAAGTGTTGGAGGTTTCGAATCTAAGACAGACTCGAATAAGGAGTACTTCGAATCTGTCAGTAGATTCGAAACTATGCTTAGACTCGAGGGTTGGTGGTATAAATAGGTTAACAGTAGGTCATTAATACTATCTGTTTTCGAATCTATACTATCGAATCTATTTAGGCGATTTCGAATCTATTTTCTCGAGTCTATCGTATCTCTCCTAAACGACATTTTGTCGAGTTTCAAGCTAGTGTGTTCGATTCTACTACTGGATCTAGGTATAATCAACTTGATTGTACAAGTTTCATGTAGTTTTATGCACAATTTAAGGCCAAATCATCGATTTTTGAAGTTTTATAGGTTGAAATAGGGTTTTTGCTAAATTACCAAAATTGGACCTATAAAAGATCAAATTAAAGGCATAAATCATTGATTAGAACCTAGTTGAACTAATGTATGTGATTTACCAAGTTCAAAATGGTTAAAATCTTGGGTTTTTGTTGAAACAAGGGCCGACGGGGTTTCGAGTCTGTTCATGGACTTTCGAATCTGTTCATGGGTTTCTCGAATCTATCATTAGATTCGAGATGACCATGATATTCGAATATGTCCATTAGACTCGAATAGGGACTCTTCGAATCTGTCCGTTACACTTCGAATCTGTTCCCTTCGAATCTGTACTTTATTCATTGTGTTTAATTTAAACTTTATTAAACTTGTGGAAATTTAATTGTGTTGGATTTTGTATTTAATCAAGTACAAAATAAAACAAATTTTGAATTTAAACAAGTTTATTGATTTTTAATAAGTCTAACAGTTTTATTTATTATGCAGATATGGCAATTCGTGCTTTTGTCCCGAAACATAATATGGTCCTTAATCCAGACAATAATATCCCTGAGGCGCAGGGATATCGACAAGTTTTGGATTTCCTAGCTGAATCTAGGATTAGCTTTGCTCTATACCAGAACATTCCAATTGTTATTTCATATGTGAGGCAGTTTTACGACCATTTACAAGTTGATTGCACTGTCACCCCGACAGTTTTAAGAACGAGAATCGCTGGACAGCCATTAGTCTTCTCAGCAGATAGTTTGCGCCAAGTGCTACAGTTGGGTTCACAGGAACAAGAAGACGGGCCTATAGACTTTCCATTGAGTATTAGGCAAGCCGCGTTTCTGAGAATGGGCTATAGTCTGGATGTTACGAAGTCATCTTACATCGTCTCAAAGATCCAATCAGGGGTGATTGCGATGGTGTATAATAGGAAGTTCAGCTTCTCACAGTTGTTTTTCTCGGAATTCATCCATCAGATTACAGCTCCTGAAAGAGAAAGATTCCTTCTGTATCCAAGATTTGTGATGATGTTGATAAGGCACTTCTTGCCAAATTTGCCACAATCAGATGACACTTTGAGCGTCAATGTTATGGATAAACGCATATTTGCTGATTGTTCCTCACATCGAGGAAGGTTAGCGGTTCCGGTGGCGCGTCCATTATTTGGAGCAATTGTAGATAGGGAATTTCAAGCCCCAGGTGATGCCAACTGGGCAGGGGTAGTTGATATTCAACAACAGCAACAGCAACCGCAATGCCAACAACAGCCGCGTGCTAGGCCGCGTGATCCACGACGCCAACAGCAACAACCTGCTAGTCAAATTCAGGCATCCAGGCCTTCAACAAGTGAACAACCACAGGCACAAGAAGCAGGGACTTCAGGTGCAGTCCCCGAATCTGAGCAGCTTGCTCAGACCTTGGAGGAAATATGGTCTTCTGGTCCTAATGCAAATGAAGATGTGGCAGCAGCATTAGTAGGTGAGCTGCTTAGTCCGCCTGGAGATGAAGATGACATATTTCGTGATGTTGAGGAATATGAGCCAGAGCAGGCTGATAACGTTTTGTCATCATCTGCAACCGAATCAGAAGAGATGGAGGCGTTAGAGGTTGAAGCTCCTGAGTCCGTATCGACTGAACCACCTGTTCAAATTGGAACTTATGGTTCGCGATTGATTATAAATGAAGGTGGTTCTAGGAGACGAGTGGACAGGGAATTGGAGGAGTCTGATTTCGAAGAAGAAGAAGTTTCTCAACTAGTGACAAGGCAACGGGCCAAACGTCACAGGTTCATGCAAGGATCCTCTTCAGCTTCAGCAGAACAACCTGAAATTCCTCAACCTCAGGATCCTCAAACCACCATTCCACCATCACCACCTCATGATGAACCATACATCCCATCGCCGATCATTCCAACTCCAATTCAATCCATCCCATCAACCTCATCCTCATACGCCGACAATCAAAGGTTTCAGCAGCTAAAAGCTCGAGTTGACTTCCAAAATATCCAGATCTTAGGCCTAACAAAGGCAATCGGTGAGATTCAGACTCATAATGCAAATCTTGATAAGGAGAATGCCGATCTAAAGAAGATTGTGGAAAAAGTTCAGGAAGAGAACTTAGAGCTAAAAACCTTTGTTTGCGATCAGTCTGCTGAGATAAGGTCGATGCGCTCCCTAATTGAGCAGCTAATGAAAAATTTACAGGCTCAGGGGGAGACATCGTGCCGAGATCAAGAAGTGCAGAGAAGAGATGATACTGAAGGCGATGATCCCGGTGCAAATAAAGAGTTTGAGTCTGTAGATTTTCCTGCAGCTCAAGTTACACAAGTTGAGGGGGAGCCTAGTCAAGGCGAAGGAGAAAGGGGTGAAGCTAGTTCATCTAAACAGCCTTCAGACTTTGAGATCAGTGAGATGATTGAAGCACTCATGGATCTCGATGATGATGCACTGGATGGAGGTTTTGATTATGAAGATGAAGAGCTTGAAGAAGGAGAGTTTATTCCGGAAGAGATAGTACATTGGCAACCTGTAGATGAAGTAGTAGCTGATGAGGATGATGAAGCTGACGAAATAGTTGTACAGCAGAATCCTATCACTGACACTTATATGATAGATGGAGATAGAATTGTCGATGTTGACATAGTGAATGCTGCTTTGAATCCTAAGTCATCGACTGAAGAACCAGCAAGAGAGCTAAGTAACGAAGAAAAAAGGAAGCTATGGTTCAGAGCCGAAGACAAGGAGTTAGCAATTAGGAGATCAATGAAAGTGCCTGGTACAGGGAAGCTATCTGAGCGAATCTTAAGTTGGTTCTTTGACAGAGATCTTCAACTTTTTATAATTAAAAGAAAAGACGGGCTTCAGTACATTAGGCGAACATTGAAAGCATTCAACACCCTTCCAAAGATTGAAATCACAGCGCTTGCATGGAAAGATCTGATAAATATTGGAGATGATCCTTATGCGAATGTGATTGAAAGAATAATAAGAAAGGAGGGGAGATCTAGGAAGTTTGAACGGTTGAGTCCAAGGGTCGGAAGAAGAGTCGAGGATAAGTCACGTATAGATCCTCTTACAGGCCGACCTTGGATGAGGATTCAGTAGAAACCAGTGAAATGCCTGAGGAAGGTACCTCTGAAGAAAATGCCACAGAATGTTTTGCGAAATCTGAAGTGGTGGTATGCTGACACGGAAACTGGGGAAGCGGTTATGGAAGACTTAGAAGAAAAAGTTATTCTTAGAGTCTATGACCCGCTTCACCTGGTAAACCTATCTAAAGAAGACCTGCAGATTTTGTATAACTGTAAGATTTCCAGTGACGCACATATGGATGCTGAAGCTAGTAAGTATGAAAATGTGGTCAAGGTATGCGTTGAAAAAGGTCTGTATGCTGGTAGTGTTTTGAATCAATAAATAAACCAAGTTCTTAAATCAAATGTGTGAATTATTAGAAGCTATCGTCAAGGGGGAGTCTGTTGGTACATCCCGTGTGACGATAGCAGTCTAAGTGGTCTTACATTGTGATTTAGCATGTGTTTGCTATATATATATTATATATGATTGGTGATTATCAGTGTTTGTATGTTTGAACTTGATGTAACGTATTACAAGAAGTTCAAACATAAAGCTCAAAGATAAAATCAGTCATAAGGTAATATCATAAGTTTCAAACACTTAGTTGTTTATGTAAAAGGCTAGATTCGAATTGTATATGGGTTGACATTCGAATCTGTGATAGATTCGAATGTAACCATAGATTCGAAAATAGGCTAGATTCGAGACTGTCAGATGGACAGATTCGAATGGGCCTTGGGCCAGATTCGAGGTTGGCCCACAACAGACTCGAATCAGGGTCTATAATTAGGGATAGACTCGAATAATTAGATGACTTTTTGCAGAATTCGTGAGGAATTGAGCAAGAGGCGATCTCGAGTTTATCAGCTAGGTGAGTGCCGTTTCGGAGAGAATTAGTACGTAGGATCGTTCGTGTGTCGTTCGTTCAGCGTCTAATAGTCTCCGTGTTTCCGTTGGTTGAGAGTTGTCCGTCTAACCGTCAACGAGGATTCCGCACTCGTTCACGGATCCGCGTCTAGATAGATCTTGCAGTCGTAGACCTTACACTAGTTGCCAGTTGTGGGGGGCAAACTTAGTGAACTGCTCAGGTGAAAGCAGAGATTCTTCCGGCAATTGGTCGTTGTTGTTCGGGATTGGAGGATGGGTAATGGTGAGGGTTATTTGGGATTCCATAAGTCCTGTAAAAAAGTGCGAATAGTTAGATTAATAGACTTGTGTAAAAATTATACATTGATATTAAGTCTGAAATAAGTGGGAATTTGAACCTGTCTATTCGGTTAGTGATCTGAAATTCGGATGATACGAAATTTGGGATGATCCGAGTTGAATTTTAAAAATGAAGGACAAGTAATTTTAGAGACCCAAAAAATGTTTTGACAGAAATCCGGATGATCAGAATTTCAGATTGGATCCGAAAATTGGTCCGAAATAGGTTAAAACTTGATCCGAGATGGGATCCTAGTTGGTTCGAATTTTAAATTGTTAAATAAATTCCAGAATTTCAAAATTAATAATAACACGATTTAAAAACTAGAAATAATTTCAAAATATTTAGTTTGAATTTAGAAACAAGTTTGGTGTAAAACAAGTATCCAAAAACACTTAAAAATATGGATTTTTTAAGCAAAAACCAAGAATAACACTAAAAATTACAGATTAAAAATTTCAACGTTTAAACAAGAAAAACTTATAATGCTTGAACAAGAAATGCTCGATATCAGTATAAGATATATTGCTTATGATTATGGAATAAAAAATGAAGCAAAAACAAAATATTAAAATAGGATTGAGAGCAAAACTATGGATTTTTTTGCGAAGAACACGAAGAACACCGATGATAATCAGTTTAAATCCGCTTCCTAGGCTCTGATACGAATTGTAAATTCGTCCCAAGGATAATATCAACACTCCCAATAATAATAATCACAGTATTCAACCAATTAGAATGAAAACACTCAATTAAAGATGAACAATTTCGGGAGAGAATAAGGAAGCAAAACGGCGACCGTAATTTCAATTGTGCATATGAGACAAACTTGTGGGAAACCCTATGTCGGTTTCCCTTAAATATTAAAAGCAACTGTTGTGGAGTTTACAAACTACACCTCTTAACTTGTAATAACGATAATTGAATTACAACGGAAATAAATAACATTACATTGAAATACAATAAACTAATTACTACAAAATAAAACTCCACATGATCGAATTTTATAATCTAACAGTGTCAGAGCAAGAAGATTGTATTTCAACTTGGAAATATCGTGTTCTTCCCAAAATCGTCCATATTCATACAGATTTTCATTCTTAATCTCAAAATAAATTGTTTTTTCCGCTTTATTTTGATAGATTTGTGATGGTTTCATGATTATTAGTTAATTCCTATCATTATATGCTAGTTTTCAACGTCATTATTTCAGGTTAATTTTTAGATCTGAGAGATATTTTATTCTTTCACGTTATTTCAAATTTTCATGGTGATTCATAAAAATTAATCATAGATTTGTAGAAATTAGAGGTTAAATTTTATTTAAAAGTTGTTTATTATTATTTTCGAGCATTAAGGGATCACTTATTTGAGTTTTTACATCACTTGGAGTTGGATTTTTGAAGTTCTGGGTACTGTTCATCGTCTTCAACGGTATCTATTTTGCTGCAATTTTATTGAGAATTCTGATTAAGTTGTCTTCAACAGTATCTGTTTTGCTGAATTTCGAGTATCCGAACTTTGGACCATACATCCGAAATTCGGACAATACTACGAACCATACATCCAAACTTCGGATCATACATCCAATATTCGGACCATACCTCGAACCATCCGAAATTTGGACCATACATCTGAACTTCGGACCATACTTCTCTCCATTCGAATTTCGCATCATACATCCGAAATTCGAACCATTCTTCACACAAAGTTCAATCCAACTGAAATTGTGGCTTTCAGTGCTTCCAGAGGCCATAACTTTTGACTGGAACATCGTTACAGGGCCTACCATACGTTGAAATGAAGCTTGAATTGAGATCTATGATTTCTAGAACTAGCAATTTTCAAGGCCTAATTCGACTCCAAAAAGAATGTTATAGGCATTTTTCTATAGAGAAGCGGAAAAATCAACGTCCAAAAGCCATTCCTAATCCAAGTTTCACCAAGTTTCCAACCTTGGATACATCTGCTGAGCTTCAAATTTGGATATCTATCGTCATACAATCTTCTAATCTTTCAACCTCGGACTGATTTGAAAACTTCAATCCATCCCCCATAAAATTTCATATCAGGAATTTCGGATTCATCAGCATACGAACCTGTGAAGTTTCTGAGTTTTTACAGTTTCCAATCTAGAAGATCCACCTTTTGACTCCATTATCATGACTCAAGGATTTTCCACACTTGAGAAGATTGTCGAGAAGGAGAAAGCTGATATTTCTCCAGTTTGTCTTATGAAATCTAGTGATGAATTTGATGAATTGCATGCTCAACTACATGAATTAAAGAATGAATTGATTGCTGAAAAAGATCAATCCATAGTGTACAATAATGGTTAAATGAGCATGATCTTGTAAAGAAGTTATTGCTTTAAAAAGACATGGCTGAGGATAGGAACACTTCCCTTAAGAATTGTATTGATACAATCACTAAGGAAAAGAGTTCTTTTAAGTCAGAACTGTCTGTTCTTACAAAACGCTTAGAGTCCTTAAACATGGAAAACTAAGACAATCAGAGAAAATATAAAATGATTGAAGAAGAGAGAATAGGTTTGTACTCACGTATCAAAACCCTCGATGATGAATTTCTAAAACAGGGTCAAACTAAACAAACTATTCATATAAATCAACCAAAAGAAACTAGGTTTTATCATTCCAAACAAGGAATTGGTTTTAAATGTCCTATGTTATTGGAAAAGGCTCGATTAGTTCTACCAATGTTTGATAGAAGTATATGGGACGCGTCTTCAAGACTTTCTTTCTTCACTCATCGGAAGAAGTCTTAACCCAAGAGGAGGCGAAAGAAGTTAAAATGAAAAAACACAAATTTCTTTTAAATATAAAAAGCTAAATAACAGTTATCCTAATAGAATACCCACTCTGAGGGATGATTTCTTTGATAGCTATTCATCAACTGAAATGAATGCCGAACCTGTAAAATCAATCCCTCATCCTTATATTCCTACAAAGGTTCTTCAACACAAAATAAATGTTTTTGAAAAGGATTTAAGGACAGCTCGTGAAAAGCCCTTGGTTAGCAAGAAGCTCTTCTCAAAAGTGAGGAAAAACTGGTAAAACAAAGTTTTGAACAAAGTGTAGAACTAACCATTATCAAAGAACGTTTTGACACTATTTCAGAAAGGTTAACTTCTCATTCGAAGGATTCAAAAACCTCTCCTCCTGTCAAAGTCCTGCATACATTATCAGACAAAGGTAAAGCCAAGATTGAAGTTCCTGTAATCATTCTCAAAGGTGAGTGTTCATAATTTGCAAAAGCTGAGGTATCAAAGAAGGCTAAGAGTCAATTCTTCCTAGAAACCCACTCACCAAGGAAATCTCTCTAAATCTAATTCTTCCAAACGTACTGACTCTCATTGTTTTGTACCTACAGATCACGCAAGAAGGATTCCTAAAATAACACCTCTTGATTTTAAAAGTTTCTTTGTGAAAAAGGCAGTCATGCCTGAATCTTTTGTGAAAATCGATAATAGTGTTAGTCTGCCTTGAATGGATGTTACTAGTAATCCTTTGAAATACTAATTTTCAATCTGTTTCAATTATGTCCAAAAAAATTTTGGCGTGCTGTTTCTGAAATGAATAAGTTTGTACCTCATCTTGAAAAACGAAAATGCCGCCAATCTAAGAAAACAAAAGTGCATTCCTCATCAACGCCTCACAAATTGGAAAAACCATTGCCAAAGGCCAAGCCTAACGCATTTCCAAAATCACCCAAGCCAAAGGTAGTTCCATTACCTAAGGCTGTTTCAAAACCAGTTGGACCCATATACAAATGGGTGGCAAAATGTTCTGCATCTAAACGTGTGTGAAATGTTAAATGGATTACTACTGTTGTGTTGTTACATGATGATGGAAATCCAAAATCTAACAAGAAAGGTTCCATCTTTCGATGGATACCAAAAGTGGTTTCATTTTATGTAGATGGTTTTCAGGTCACCTCAGACTGGAACTTGTACTTCATAGTGATGGCTTCTGATCACTCAGTTCAGGACCCGATCTTCAAAGAGATGGCTTCTACTTACTTTCGAGTAGTACCCGTGCTTCAAAGCAATGGCTTCTGGATCAAGATAGATCAGAACTTGTTCTTTCATGTTTAGATGGTTTCTGAAAACCCAGTTTCGAACCCGTGGTTCCGCGACTTCTCTGAAAATTCCCTATTTTTTATGCTTATTAGTTTGAGTTTGAGTTTCGTTATTGAAATTCACTCACAATATTTTTTTGTTTCACTGATATTTTTCTTATTCGCAGGGGGAGTTTCAGATGCGCTTTAAATATGACTTCCTAATAAAGAGTGTGTAAGCTTTCTGAATACTTTAATGCACACTTCAAAATTTTCTTAGGGCAATCTGATTCTCTGACTAAATAAATTTCACCAAGATTATATGATCTAATCTTCGTGATGATCTTGATCTCATTCTTCCTCAGATTCTCTCAAATATTCTGACTTCTTCCACATATTCTGACTTCTTCCACATATTCTTAGTCTTTCATACATCAAGTTTCTCCCATACAAGTTAATTCTCTCATGATAGTCTGATTCACTTCCAAATCTCATATCAGACTTTCTATCAAAGTTCTCTCATACTGTCTCTCAAACTTCCCAAGATATTTCATTCAACTCTCAACCATCTTCTGAAATACCAATTGAGCTTAACTACTATATCTTTCAAGATTTGACAACTTTGATTCCCAATATATTTTGCACTCAAACACAATAATCGAACGATTTGTATTAAGAATATGAAGATTACAAAGAGAGAACTTTGGGCACTTAATCTCTAGGAACTTTTACACTCAAAAACACACACTTGGGGTGGAGGCTACTTGGAGGCTACTCCAAAACCCTAGAAGAAAGATAGTATATGTACCTAAGCTTAAATTGGGAGTTTGTCCAAACACTCCCCTTAAACTCTAGGAAATTAAGATTCCCCGCAAAGTACACTATTCCTATTTATAAATTGAACCTAGACTTCTTTTATATATTCAGTTATACACTATTTTAGGGCTAACAAACTCCCCTTAAGTGTATAATTAAATATTTATAATTAAGCGCAATTACACAAGCTTGAATTACAAGAAATAAATTTCTAACACTCTGCAATTGTCATCAATTGAGTACTTCATTCTCTTTGTTTTCTTGCTTGAATCAACATTTTATAATACAGAAACTTATATGAGTGCTTGATTATTTTTTGGGACCACTACAACAATTGGTATCAGTGCCATTGAACTGAATTCAACTGATTTTATCAAGATTAGAGCTTGTTCATCGTTGTTGTTCTTCTCGACAAAAACCCACGATTTCACTCATAAACCCTTCTAAATCTTCTGGTTTACGCGTTTAATATTCTATATTCATCGATAATCATCCTAGTTTACGTTTCGAGCATCTTTGTTCAATTTTTACATGATTTAGGAGTTTATTTTGTCCAAAACCATGACTGCACTGTTATTCACAAAATATTGGCCTTTTTTGCTTAAAATTCATTGTTTTGGGTGTTTTTGGTTACATGTGTTTGCACAAAACATGTTTCTAAACAAAAACTGAGCACCTAGGTACCATTTTTAGGCGTTAAAACTCATTTTTATAAAAAAAAATGGGTTTGTATTCTTCGTTTGATACTGTTCTATTGAAAAGCAAAAATACTCTAAGTGTAATCTCGGATCCCGACTTCGAATCCATCTTTGGGTGATACAACTTCGTATCAAACAGTACTTAGGGTCTATCACTCGAACTTCGGATCATCAAACACTTGACCTTCGGTTGTTAAGAAACTTCTTCCGAACTTTAGATCAAACACAGTTTCGGATCATCATCTTCTCGGTTCCCTCCAATCGAAATCTCGGCCAACCGAATTTCGGTCCCACCCGAACTTTGAATCCTATTTAGCCGGTTTAGTTTCAAGTGCCCCTCGGTTTCACTTCATCCGAAATTCAGACCATCATCCAATCTTCAGTCCTTACTGCCAATTTTCAGTTTCCACTTCAAGATCATTTTTTTACAACATAGCACTCACCATCCACTTTCACCATGTCATGAAAAGCTCTTGTTCTAGGTTTAGAGAACAGACCACCATATCTCTATCCCAATGAGTATGAGCAATGGAAAAAGAGGATCATCAAATTCATAAGCATGCAACTAATGGGTAATCTCACTATCCAGTCTATTAATGAGTGTAACATCCGGCATAAAACCAGGTTTCCAACTATAACTTAATCAGTAGTTATTATGAAAATAAGTTATATAAATATGTTTCATAACCTTTTATACATGCGGTTTTTGAATAAACAACAAAATCAAAAGTAGTTTCAAGTTTATTAATTCCGGATTTTCGGGAGAATTATTACGTCGACTTTGGAAAATCATAACTAATTCATAACTTAACGAAATAAGTTGATTCTTATTTCAAAAGTTAGATCTACGTCTTAACTGAAAATCTGGAGGTTTTCATAATTTAATATGGAGTTTTGAACCCCCAAATATTATTTGGGAACCCGAAAGTTTGACACCTCAAAAATGACCAACATAGGGTTTTTAAACGAACATTTTCCCTAACCTAAACACCTCGAAAAATGGTCGTTCTTAACTTGAAAAATTGTTTGTATATAGTAGTTTTATGACAATGAAAACAATCGTTTTGGAGCTTGGTCAAAAACAGTCACAAAGTAGGCCGTAAAACCTTTGAAAAGCTGGAAATATATATATATATATATATATATATATATATATATATATATATATATATATATATATATATATATATATATATATATATATATATATATATATATATATATATATATATATATAAACTTGATATTTTAAGTGGGTTTTATTTATAAACTTGTAAAGTTGGGTGATTTAAAACATAAAAACCTTTATACATACATATATCATATATATGGGAGTTATTAACTCCCACATATTATTTAGGACTCGGTTAAACGCGTCCGGTGTCGTCACTAATCAACAACGCAAACCTTCGTTTTTACGCTTGATTTTACCATCAACTTACGGTGAGTCTTCATAGCCCGTATTTCACTATCTATTGGGGTGGAAATACATGCACTATTTTCATATAGACGTCAAGACTGCTTATTTCTTATATGTATTACACAAGTTTTGTGTGGATCCATCAGCCCTCAAATCATGAACCGTTAATTACATTCATTTGTAAGCGAGAATATATTGTGGATAGATCTATCGGGAGTCATGTCCCCCATTGGGGTTAGTCTTACCGGCTAACAGTGGAATGCATATATATTTAACATACGATATTACAGTCGGGGATACTGCACAGGGCAAACTCATTTAATTAAGCTTTGGTTGCATGATGGATTATGTAATACGTACGTCGAATTTATGCCTTTATAAATTCAACTCACCTATTAATGTCCATACAATTGGTATTTTCGCGTAAACCTATGAACTCACCAACAATTTGTTGACGTAGTTTAACATGTATTTTCAGGTAATTAAGACATGCGCATTCATCGGTCGCAACTTGAGGCTTCCGAATATTTTGGAGTCGAAATATTTTCATCAACCAATAAAGATTTATTTGCATTGTTATAAAATATTAATTTATGTATTCGAATCTCTGAATTTTTGCAAACTGTTTACATTTCATGTTGGTTAGTAAAACATTCCTTATTTTAAAGTTAAATCGATGTATTTTCTGAAAACGTCCATGTAGTGGTCGTTCGTTATGATTATGGTTTCGCTTGGACGATGTCATGCTTCGTTGCCAACCGGGGTAATGGGGTGTGACAGATTAGTATTAGAGCAATAGTTATAGTGAACTAGGTTACATTAGTACCTAGACTATAACGGTTACAAAAACTAAACTTTCTTACTTCAAGAACTGTGAACATATGTATGGACCCTGATGACAGAAACATGTCAAACAATACGGTTGTTATCCTCTTTGACTCTGAGAATGATTACTCACCCATGGAACAAGGAAGCCAAGGTGACACTGAGATGTAATTTGGATCGGAGACCCACCCAGACCCAATCAATGATGAGAAAGAGGACTCGTCAAAACAGGAGGAGGGAAACTGTGACCCTGCAGCACAATTTGCTCCACTATCACCACCACGTTTTCCATCCTACGCCCTATTCAAAAGCCATCCCAATAGACCATTGAGGAAGTTCACCCCCAGGAAAAGGGTGTGACTGTCACAACAGGAGTCTATCCCGGTACCTGCCCATCAGCCAAGCCTGCCGCAGCAGCGATGGGCGAACGTAAGACAGTGGGGGTGGATGCCTCACACTCTCCAAGAGTGGAGAAACGAGGAAGGGATCCCAAGCCAGCTTGAAGTAGGAAGACCATCTTCTACGCAAGTGCCAACACTTACGTAGGAACCTACGCAACAAACGACGCCTCTGTTAGTGGCGAGAGCCGCCAGACACGACCTCCAATTTCGACAAATCCACTAGGAGGTCGGTAAGATCTCCGCAAGGATTAAGCAGGAGGCAATGCAAAACACAAACATACATTGGGCCAACCAGAATACCTAGGGGATTCAACAAGACGGAATCGATAAATTGTGACAGCGCCTAGCAGAGCGCGAAGCCCGCAATGCAGAGCTAACCTAACGACTTAACGCTCTGGAGTACGGGGAAACCCCGGAGGCATCTCATACTTGGTGCCCCTCTACCATCCTATTGTATTTCCCTAGGATTTAATATCTGATGTATCTTTAGGTATGTAAGGCTTGAAAATTTTTCGGAAAAATTGTAAGGTCTACCAATGCAAGATCTATCTAGACGCGGATCCGTGAACGAGTGCGGAATCCTCGTTGACGGTTAGACGGACAACTCTCAACCAACGGAACACGGAGACTATTAGACGCTGAACGAACGACACACGAACGATCCTACGAACTATTTCTCTCCGAAACGGCACTCACCTAGCTGATAAACTCGAGATCGCCCTTTGCTTAATCCCTCACGAATTCTGCAACAAGTCCTCTAATTATTCGAGTCTATCCCTAATTATAGACCCTGATTCGAGTCTGTTGTGGGCCAAGCTCGAATCTGGCCCAAGGCCCATTCGAGTCTGTCCATATTGACAGTCTCGAATCTAGCCTTCTTTCGAATCTATGGTTACATTCGAATCTATCACAGATTCGAATGTCAACCCATATATAATTCGAATCTAGCCTTTTACATAAACAACTAAGTGTTGAACCTTACGTTATTACTTATGATTGAATTTATCTTTGTACTTTATGTTTGAACTTCTTGTAATACGTTACATCAAGTTCAAACATACAAACACTAATAAATATCAACCATATATAAACATATATATCACACACTTGCTAAAATCACAATGTAGGATCACTTAGACTGCTGTCGTCACACAGGATGTACCAACAGACTCCCCCTTGACGATAGCTTCTAATAATTCACACATTTGATTTAAGAACTTGGTTTATTTATTGATTCAAAACACTACCAGCATACAGACCTTTCTCGACGCATACCTTGACCACATTTTCATACTTACTAGCCTCAGTATCCATATGTGCGTCACTGGAAATCTTACAATTATACAAAATCTGCAGATCTTCTTTAGATAGGTTTACCAGGTGAAGCGGGTCATAGACTCTAAGAATAACATTTTCTTCTAAGTCTTCCATAACCGCTTCCCCAGTTTCCGTGTCAGCATACCACCACTTCAGATTCTTCAGAATATTTTGTGGCATTGGCTTGAGAGGAACCTTCCTAAGACATCTAGCCGGCTTATAGTGAATCCTCATCCAAGGTCGTCCAGTTAGAGGATCAATATGTGACGGATCCTCTACTCTTCTCCCGACCCTTGGATTCAAACGTTCGAACTTCCTTGATCTCCCTTCCTTTCTTATGATTCTTTCGATTACGCTCGCGTAGGGATCATTGCCAATGTTTATAAGATCTTTCCAAGCTAGCGCAGTGATTTCAATTTTTGGCAGGGAGTTGAACGCTTTTAAAGTTCGCCTCATGTACTGAAGCCCGTCTTTTCTCTTTATTATAAATAGCTGCAGATCTCTGTCAAAGAACCAGCTTAAAATTCGCTCAGACAGCTTCCCAGTACCTGGCACTTTCATTGTCCTTTTAATTGCTGCTTCCTTCTCTTCAGCCCTGAACCATAGCTTTCGTTTTTCTTCATTAGTTAGCTCTCTTGCAGGTTCTACTGTCGATGGCTGAGGATTTAATGCAACATTAACTATATATGCATCGACAATTTTATTTCCATCAATCATGTAAGTATCAGTGATAGGATTCTGCTGCACAACTATCTCGTCAGCTTCATCATCCTCATCAGCAAGTACTTCATCATCCGACCGCCAGTCTACTATCTCCCCTGGCACAAACTCCCCTTCTTCCAGCTCTTCGTCTTCATTATCAAAACCTACATCCAGTGGATCATCATCGAGATCCATGAGTGCTTCAATCATCTCACTGATCTCAAAGTCTGTAGGTTGTTTAGATGAACTGGCCTCACCTCTTTCTCCTTCGCCTTGACTAGGCTCCCCCTCAACTTGTGTAACTTGAGCTGCAGGAAAATCTACAGACTCAAACTCTTTATTCGCACTGGGATCATCGCCTTCAGTATCATCTCTTCTCTGCACTTCCTGATCTCGGCACGATGTCTCCCCCTGAGCCTGAAGATTTTTCATTAACTGCTCAATGAGGGAGCGCATCGATCTTAACTCGGCTGCCTGGTCGCAGACAAATGTCTTTAGCTCAACATTCTCGTCTTGGATTGTTTCTACTGTCTTCTTCAATTCAGCATTTTCTTTATCTAGATTTGCATTATGTGCCTGAATTTCACCCATTGCCTGTGTTAGGCTCAGGATTTGGACATGTTGGAAATCCACTCGAGCTTTGAGTTGCATAAACCTCTGATTTTCAGCATAGGCAGTTGAGGTGGATGGAATGGACTGAATGGGAGAAGGGATGAATGGTGGTGGAATATATGGTTCATCTTGAGGTGGTGGTGGTGGTGGTGGACTGGTGGTTTGAGGCTCTTGATGTTGTGGAATTTCTGGTTGAGGATCAGGAGCTGAAGATGATCCTTGCATGAACCTGTGACGTTTGGCCCGTTGCCTTGTCACTAGTTGAGGAACTTCCTCTTCTTCAAAATCAGACTCCTCCAATTCCCTGTTCACGCGCCTCCTCGAACCACCCTCATTTATAATCAATCTCGAACCATAAGTTCCAATTTGAGTTTCAGGAACTGCAGCTGCCGGAACTTCCGCGGATTCTGAGTCGGATTCCGAGGATGATAATCCGTCATCTGCCCCTTCTGGCTCGTATTCCTCGACATCTCTAAATACATCATCTGTATCTACTGGGGGACTAAGCAGCTCATCCACTAATGCTGCTGCAACATCTTCATTGGCATGTGGACCAGATGCCCATATTTCCTCCAAGGTTTGAGCAATCTGCTCAGATTCAGGAATGGCACTTGAAGGCCCTGCTTCCTGTGCTTGGGGCTGTTCGGTCGTAGAAGGCCTGGAAGCCTGGATTTGACTCGCGGCTGGTCTTTGTCGGCGTCTTGGGTCACGCGGCTGAGCTCGCGGCTGTTGTTGTTGTTGACGTTGCTGTTGTTGTTGCTGTGGTTGAATGTCAGCGACCCCTGCCCAGTTGGCATCTTCCGGGGCGCGAAATTCCCTGTCCACAATCGCTCCAAACAATGGACGCGCAACCGGAATAGCTAATCTTCCTCGATGTGAGGAACAATCAGCAAAGATGCGTTTATCCATAACATTCACGCTCAAAGAGTCATCTGATTGTGGCAAATTTGGCAAAAAGTGCCTTATCAACATCATGACAAATCTTGGATATAGCAAAAATCTTTCCCTTTCTGGAGCCGTAATTTGATGAACGAACTCCGAGAAGAACATCTGCGAAAAGCTGAATTTCCGATTATATACCAATGCAATAACTCCATATTGGATCTTTGACACTATGTAATCAAATCCAGCTTTCTTTGGCGCAAAACAGACAATGAATACGTGCACCAAGAATCTCCATTGCCCAATCAGGCCACTTTTCATGTATGACGACTTTGTCACATCTAAACTGTAGCCCATTCTCAGAAAAGCAGTCTGCCTAATACTTAATGGAAAGTCAATAGGCCCATCTTCTTGTTCTTGAGAACCCAACTGTAGCACTTGGCGCAACATATCTGCTGAGAAGACTAGAGGTTGGCCAGCGATTCTGGGTCTGATAACTGTCGGGGTGACAGTACAGTCCACCTGTAAATGATCATAAAACTGGCGTACATACGAAATTACAATTGGAATGTTATGATACAAAGCATAGCTAATCCTAGACTCAGCTAGGAAGTCCAAAACTTCGCGAAAACCCTGCGCCTCAGGGATATTATTATCTGGATTAAGGACCATATTATGCTTCGGGACAAAAGCGCGAACTGCCATATCTGCACAATAAATAAAACTGTTAGACTCATTAAAAATCAATAAACTTGTTTAAATTCAAAATTTGTTTTATTTTGTACTTGATTAAATACAAAATCTAACACAATTAAATTTCCACAAGTTTAATAAAATTTAAATTAAACAAAGTAAATAAAGTACAGATTCGAAAGTAACAGATTCGAAGTGTCCATATTCGAGTGTAATGGACAGATTCGAAGAGTCCCTTTTCGAGTCTAATGGACAGATTCGAATATCATGGTCATCTCGAATCTAATGACAGATTTGAGAAACCCATGAACAGATTCGAAGGTCCTGGAATAGACTCGAAGTCCCGACGATTGATTTTTCAACAAAAACCCAAGATTTTAACCATTTTGAACTTGGTAAATCACATACATTAGTTCAACTAGGTTCTAATCAATGATTTATGCCTTTAATTTGATCTTTTATAGGTCCAATCTTGGTAATTTAGCAAAAACCCTATTTCGACCTATATAACTTCAAAATTTGACGATTTAGTCTAAAATTGTGCATAAAACTACACAAATCTTGTACAATCCGGTTGATTATACCTAGAGGTATCTGTAGAATCGAATACACAATCTTCAAAGTCGACAGAATGTCGTTTAGTAGAAATCCGATAGATTCGAAGAAATAGATTCGAAATCGCCTTTAGACTCGAGTGTATAGATTCGAAAACAGTAAGTCTTAAATGACTTCACTGTTGACCTATTTATACAACCAACCTTCGAGTCTAAGTGTAGATTCGAATCTACTGACAGATTCGAAGTCTTACTGCTTCGAGTCTGTCTTAGATTCGAAACCACCAATACTTAGAAAAATTTTCGAAAATTTTGAAATAAATTCAACTTTTCCAACTTTTTTCTACGGTATCGTGTAACCAGATAATACTATGCCAATTCTTTTACCCTAAGCAAAAGATTTTTCACGCAATGTTTATTTTATTCAACTTTAAATGCACCCTCGGAAACTTTTGACCTTTTACCTAAGTAAAAATTAAACTAAACTAAAATAAAATAAAATAAAATAAAATAAAATAAACTAAGGTAAAAATAAAATAAAATAAAATAAAGTAAAATAAAATTTTGACCAAAAAGTTAATCTAGACTTAAGAAAAAATTACAATCTAAGCTAAATACTTAACAACATATTTTTGATGAGTATAGTCTAAGAAAGGTTCAATCAGATAGCGATGTCTGATACTAACTTTCAGTACTTAAACTTTCAAACTTAGGAATTTTTGATTCCTTTGATTGTTTGTTGTGACATACCTATTTAGCCAATTGTTGGTATTTTACCCTGTTAAACATTCTACATTTCGGAATATCCCTTGGCCTTTTTATTTATCAGGAAATTATCTTACGTGACTCAGACATAGACATACTTTTATGATCAAGGCACACAGATAAAGATTCTAACTTGTTGGTATTTGCAAACTTTCTTTAAAAGACAAACATCGGACACAGGTCTGTATTTTCATACAACAAAGTGTCTTAGTTCGCCTTAAGGTTTTCTTTTAAAGTTAGCAGATAGCGGTGACAGGTCTGTACTGACGTACAACAAAGCGACATGTCTGCTAACCCGAATCTAAACGGAGACAACAGGTCTGTACTTGCATACAACAGAGTTGCATGTTTTCGACTCTCAGTTTTACATGATATTTCTGTTCTTTCCATTTTCAGATGTATTTGATGTTGCCATACATCCCCAGAAAGTTTGCATACCTCATTTAGACTCAATGTTTGTATGTCTTGTACATAAAATTTAAGACCGATTGGTCATATATCTAAGTTAGTGACACGCTTGACTATTTCTAGAATATTTTATTAGCCTTGAGATTCCCTATATGTATTATGCCTACCAACACATCAAACTAAATAAAGTATAACACTTAGGATTTAGTTGCATTATGTGTGAAAGCCTAAATACTTAGAGTCTGTAACAACGGTGCTAATTTTCGTCACTTTGAACCTATGAATCTAAGACTTAACTCCTTTTCTGATATTCTCTTTTTTTTTTTTTGTATTTTTGTAATTTTCTCTCTTTTTTCTTTTGTTTTTCATAAGAAAAAGCAGTAAAATAAGCTAACCTACTAACTTACTAAAAATAGAAACTTACTAAAATTAGAAACTTACTAAAAATAGAAACTTTCCTAAATTAGCAGACTACTGTAAAGAAAGAAATACTACGACTCTAAAAGAAAATAAACTTACTACTACTAAGGTCAAATTACTCTGGGTTGCGCATTCCATTCAGTTGAATTAAATACTCAAACCGTGACTTATCAAACGCTTTAGTAAATAAATCTGCATTATTATCTTCTGTTGCCACCTTTACCAGTTTGATTAAGTTCTTTTCAGCACAATCACGAATAAAATGATGCCTTATGTCTATGTGCTTTGTTTTACTGTGTTTAACTGGATTATTAGTTATAGCAATTGTAGATTGATTGTCTATCCTAATTGGAGTTTGAGTATAAGCCAAACCGTAATCCCGCAATTGTTGTTGTATCCACAGAACCTGTGAGCAGCAACTACCAGCAGCAACATACTCGGCCTCGCACGTTGACACGGCTACCGATGTTTGTTTCTTGCATTGCCAGGATACCAGTCTCCCTCCTAGGAACTAACAACCTCCAGTTGTAGATTTGCGCGTCAAGCTGCATCCTCCGTAGTCAGAATCCGTGAATGCTTCCAACTCTAGATCTCCCTCCGCGTGATACCAAAGTCCCAGCTTCGGTTTCGACTTGAGGTATCGTAGAATCCGCTTCACAGCTTTCATATGCATCTCCTTCGGATTCGCTTGAAACCTAGCACAAATACAAACAGCAAACATAATATCAGGTCTTGAAGCAGTTAAATACATAAGTGACCCAATCATGGCCCGATATAAAGTCGGATCCACATCGGAATCACTTTCAGTACCCGGCCCGAGATTGTGATTCACTTGAACCGGCGTGCTGAAGTGGGCAGTCAACTTGTTCCCTCCATCCCAAACCGTTCTAATATGTCATAGACATACTTAGTTTGATGGATAAACATCCTTCCTTCTTTTGGTCAACTTGTAACCCTAAAAAGAAATTCAACTCCCCCATAGCACTCATCTCGAACTTAGACTTCATCACCTTTTCGAAATCTTTGCACATCTGTTCGTCTGATGATCCAAAAATGATATCATCGACGTACACTTGTACCAAGATAAAGTGTTCACCCTTCCTCTTCACAAATAGAGTACTATCTATCCTACCCCTTTCAAAACCATTTTCTAAAAGATGGTTGGATAAAGTCTCATACCATGCCCTAGGTGCCTGATGTAATCCATAAAGAGCCTTATCTAAGCGATATACTCTATCAGGATATTTTGGATCTGTAAATCCGGGCGGTTGTTCTACATACACCAACTCCTTCACTTTCCCATTTAGGAAAGCACTCTTAACATCCAGTTGATATACCTTAAAGCCTTTGAAGGAGGCAAACGCTAGAAACAACCTAATGGCTTCCAGCCATGCTACTGGTGCAAAAACTTCGTTGTAATCGATTCCTTCCTCTTGGTTGAAACCCTTTACAACTAATCTCGCCTTGTTGCGCGTGACTATACCCCGATCGTCTCTTTTGCACTTAAAAACCCATTTGGTTCCTATTGCAATCTCCCCTCGAGGTAACGGAACTAACTCCCACACTTCTAGTTTCCTAAATTGTGAAAGTTCTTCCTGCATCGCTTCAACCCAAGAGTTGTCCTTAAGTGCCATTTGCACATTTTTGGGCTCTACTTGCGATATGAAACACGAATATAGACATGTGTGATATGCCTCGGAGTCGTTTATCATCGACAACAACACAGTGTTGTTATTTACACTACTCCGAGTCCTCACACCCTCGTTAGGATTTCCTATGATGCTATCTATTGGATGGTTCTTGTTAATCCTAGAGGTTTCTATTTCATCAAGCCTTAGATTATCTCCTAAGTTGGATCCTATTTCACCTAAAGGGGGAACAGGCTCAGCTTCTACATTTTCCTCCTCACGGACGTTTTCCTCAGAGTTAGAACTCGAAGCTTGAGTCTGATTCTCAGTGTTAGGTGCCTCTTGATCAGCAACTTCTGGAGATCCATCTACAGTCGCAGTAGGCTCGGACGTAGATTCGAACGTGGTCCTTGGAAAGATTTGGCCATCGTCGTTCAGATGCAACGTCGCCAAGTCCTTCTCGATTGTACCTGCATTATCATCCAGAGGAATGTTAAATGACTCAAATAACTTATCATAGTCAAAAATCCATTCCGGACCAGTTTGGGGTTCATGTGTATAACTTGTGACTTCAATGTTATACACAATTTCCACAGTACCAGTTGTTTTGTTAAACACCCGTTTGTTTGGTGAGTTTGGCACATAACCTAGGAAGTATCCTTCGTCAGCCTTTTCACCAAACTTCGATTGATGTTTTGTTCTTAAAAGTGTGCATGGTACTCCAAACGGTTCGAATCCAGTTAAGTTAGGTAGCCGTTTATTCAAAATTTCATAACATGTTTTGTTCAATGATTTGACAGTAAGGACTCGGTTTAAAATGTGACACGCGGTATTCACTGCCTCCCCCCAAAACATGGTAGGAAGCTTTGAATCCGAAAGCATAGTCCTTGCAGCCTCAATCAAAGTTCTATTTTTACGTTCGGCCACCCCATTCTGTTGAGGTTCATATGGTGCACTGAATTGATGCACTATGCCCTTTGATAGGCAATATACACCAATTACAGTGTTTTTGAATTCAGTTCCATTATCACTACGAATACATTTAACCCTAGTTCCGTATGAGTTCTCCACTTGGTCCAAGAACCCGATGAGCCTTGCAGCCGTCTCGTCCTTCGTACCTAAAAAGAAAACCCAAGAAAAACGTGAGTAATCGTCGGTGATAACTAAGCAGTACCAACAACCTCCGATACTCCTTTTGTTGATTGGGCCGAAAAGGTCCATGTGCAACAGATCGAATGTTGAGGCTATGGAATTCTGCTTCTTGGACTTGTGTGTCTTCTTGTGTTGTTTGCCCTTCATGCAAGGTAGACACTTATCCTCGAACTGAAAACTTTTCATGGGCACACCCTGCACCAGTCCATGCTTCGTAATGTAATTCAT
>JAANYP010001139.1:0-16425 GCA_020465985.1 Centrapalus pauciflorus
CATTTGAGTAATTTCAGTAAAGTTTCATATATATTTGTACGACTTTAATCATAATATAAACTTCTAATTTATATTTATAGCTTTATTAAAATCTTAATTTTTTAATAACTTGTATAAAAACAAGAGTGCAACATTTTAAAGAAATAAAATAATAATATCATAAAATTAGAAAAAGTTACTCAAATAATATAAACTTATAAGTTTATATTTAAATATATATGCTTAATAATATTCAAGTTATATTTTATATTTATTTTAGGTTTTATATTTACATGTGCTTTATGTCATTTGAGACTTTCTAGTTACAGTTCCACGTGTGTTGTCAAACATGTATGTATTAAAAAAAGCTTCAATTAAAAACTAGTTTTGTCAGACGTACATTATACAACTAAAGGGTGTATGTATAACATTATTACCGGTCTATGCAAGTAAATAATTCTTTGACTAAATTACATAAATGGTCCCTGTGGTTTATATTGAATTACGGTTTTAGTTCCTGAAAAATTTTTATTACACAATAAGTCCCTAAAATCGAAAAGTTGTAACATTGTGGTCCCTGAAACTAACGGCAGTTAACTTGAGCCGTTAGTTTCAGGGCATTTTGGTCTTTTTTAATTTCAAGGACCATTTATGTAATTTTCAAACTTTCAGGGACCATTTATGTAACTTTCATACTTTTCACATATATATTTAGTATTTCTTTCTTTTTTATTGTTATAAGAGGACAATTATGGATATGGATGATGAATTCTCTTCCTCTTTTACCAAGTGTGTAAGCAACATCAAATAGTATTTTCATTAAATAGGGAATAGTGTTTTTTTGTATATAAATAGGTTCATCAAGATTTATCAAATGGATGAATTGGTAGAGAGAAATATATGCATCAAAAGGGTTCTCACAACTCTTGGCGATTTCTTAATATCTGAGTTTATGTTAGATTATAACACGTTATCAGCACGAGGAGCTCAATATCTCAACCAAATCAAGAATCACCATTCACTCAAGGTATGAAATAAATTGAAAACAAAATATATGGTTAAAGACCATAATTAACAACTAAATGACTACATATTGGATACAAGGACTACTAACGTTTACTAAACTTTTATTTATATATACTAACATATATTCTTTTTCATATTCTTATTACTAACGTTTATGGAAAGCGAAGCCTCCTACTTATTTATGTTAACTAACATCTATTTATTGTTACTAACATTTACTTTCCGCAACTAACATTTATTTATGCAATCTAACATTTATTTTCTGTTTACTAACATTTATTTACGCAATCTAACAATCTGACATTTATTTAATTTATGAATACTAACAATTATGATTATTGATTCTTTTACATATCTTATATTTAATCCGTCATTAAACTTATTTATACACATCCTTTATGTCAATAACATTTTTCTTAAATTACATTTCTAATCATCATTTTTATATTAAAGAGACATTATCCTCCAAATCTTTTTTTTTTTATAAAATCCACAACGGATTTATAACCGTTGAACGGTTATATTTTCGACCGTTTAATGGTCGAATTTTTTTCTATAAATATCCGATACTAAACCTCATTATTTCACAAACTACATTCTCCTACCTTCCTTTAAAAAATAAAAAAAAATTTTACTTAGTTGAAGGCGGATGAAGATGCTAAGCCCGTTTTTAATTTTTATCAGTGTATTGATTTTGGCACTCTTCTATTGTTTGTTCCAACTACCATGGGATGAGATGTATCCTTTTCTGATTATGTTTTCATTTATTCTCTCATTTTATTGTATTGCAGTTCTTATTGAAATAAATTAGTGTCGATTTTATGTTGTTTTAAAAATTCTTTTTGATAGTCTCAATGACAAATATTGAGAAGATACTATTTGCTGCATTAGACGTAAATGGCTGGGTAGACCCTCTTTAGGGATTGGAAAGCTAATATTACGTAAAATTTCTTTATATCTCTGATTTTTTTTGGAATCTTGATTTCAGAAAAATGAAATTCATCAGAGCACTCACTAAAGCAGCTAGAGATACCGACAAAAGAATTGTCGATATAAAGAAACTCATAGAGAAATATAGCCTTAAAAGGGAAAAAATCTCTAAGAAGCTTATTGCATGTCCATGTGACAAAAGGCGAAAATTGCTCATGAAACAAATAATCGTATCCGGAAACATAGATTTTTGGACATCGATGCATGAATCAAAATTGCTTAACAGAAAGCTAATTTATGATACTATATATTTAATCGCTATGTAAAATTTTCCAGTACCACGAATGTAAAGCTAGTTCTTCCCAGGATCCTGAAGATCTTTGTTTTAGATATGGAATGATTGGCCATTGACCAAGAACTTGTCGCACATCGCCTCATTTCTCTAAGCTGTATCAGGATTCTCTTAAAAGAAAAATAAAGGAAGTAAACTTTACTGATCTTTCTGATAAATTAAACAAATTATAAAGCAAAGAAATATGTTGAGTTTTAACGATATGCCCCAAAATTGGTATAAAACACAAACTATGGTAATAGAGAATCAGAATTTTATGTGTATCATGAATGTAAAACATATACTTGAAAATCTACGAACATTTGGTTCTGTTTATATTATACATATATGAATATGATTGAATCACGCATGGTAATCAAAAGGAAATATTATGATATTGGAGCATTAAGTTTATGACATAACAGATTAGACCATCCAGGAACAACAATGATGCAAAATGATATTGAATGTACACATAAGGCATTCGTCGAATGACCGGAAGATTCCTCAAAAGGTAAAATGTTTCTATGTATATATCTTATTATTTTGAGAAAACTTTATGAAACGTTTACCAACAAACTATACGTAGCCATAAACCATAAGTTCATGTACCATGATAACTTTATAGTTTAGCATGATCAGTTGAACCATCCCGGTTAAATACTAATAATAATTTATATGGGTAATCATTGAATAACCAGAAGATTATTTAAAAGCTTGATACAATGATTTTACATGTTATTTTGCTCTCAATAAAATTATTAACCATAACTACAAATATGGTTTATATATATATATATATATATATATATATATATATATATATATATATATATATATATATATATATATATATATATATATATATATATATATATATATATATATATATTAAAGGGAAAGAGAAAGAGAAAGAAGCAAATTTTACAAATCTCCCCGATGACCCATTCAGCCCCGTAAAATAATAATATAAACTCAATAATAAGATAACATTAATAACCACAACATAGTATTTATAACCACAACACATAAAACAATAAAACTCACAAATGAAAATCATTTGTCAGTTTTAGATGGCTGACCCTTTTCAAAAACATCTCGAGAGGGAGCAGAATTAACTTCTGGTTGTTGGGACTCCACTGGCTCCTGAGGCTGTGGTGGTTGAGGAGGTTGCATTGGCACTGCATTCCTTTCTATCCAATAACGATATGGCGGCATACTTGGCGGAGGAGGGACCGCGAATCCCCAGCTATGGGTTACAGTCCATATAAGAAAAGACTGTCATCGTATAAATCTATCAATATATAACATATGGGTATGAATATCGTCCAGATAGAACCCCAATCGATCATTACTTCTAACATAAGTGCGTTCCTGTCGTGGTACCATTATGAGTTCTCTAAGATCCGACTGATCTAGTCGTCTTTTCTGCCTTCTTTCCTCTCGATTATTAAAAGACTCCATAGAAAGATTTAGGTCGAAATCTTCTCGACTTTGTTCTTGTTGTTTTCCTGGATCCATGGATGTGTGTATGTGTTTAGATGGTTTGTTGTATTGATTTCTTTCACGCCGAGCTTTCTTATATACTACTAGCTTGAATAAACTTAAGCGTATCTCGTATGCCAGATAGAATAAAAAGGTTCTAATATTTATTTGTGATATTACCAATTCGCATTAAGCCAACAAGTTATCATACTTTCTCCCCATACGAAATGATATTTGGTCAAGAATCAAATATATCACATCTATTTTTATTAAATAGTAAATATTCTGAATTGCTCCACCAAACCGCATAAAGATGGGTACTCAAAAGAATGTTGGGAAATTATGTTGGGTATGAAATCTCTTTTATTATAAAATAAAATGAATCACTAACAGTTGATGTCATTACGACACATTGTGCTAGTTGCCATTTTAAAAGGGCAATATTTCCAACATCAGGGGGAGAGAATAAATAAATTTATAAGTTGTAATGAATTATCATATTGATCCTCGTAATAAAAAATACTGGGATAATTCATTTACATATTTTTGGCAAATCTGTTGGGAGATACATTTACTGATTTAAAGAAAGTAACCAAGTCGCATATTTGGTTATTAATGCTTCAGTAAATATTGATATTTTCAGAAATGAAGATTATTATTGATTAATGAGCCTAAGACATGCCAGAAGCATGATAGGCAGTCGATTCCAAAGAAAAGTATTCTAAAAAATAATAATAATAATAATAGACATGATGGTTCTAGAAGAACCTCAGGCGCCTGAATAAAAATAAGGAGATCTCAATAAAATTATATCATGTCTAAAAACTATATGGAATCGAAATAAAATCGACGTCGATGATATTTATCTATTAGCACTATATTTAAAAAACGATGATTATGAATAATAGTCTGCAGACATGTTCTCTTAAAGAAAAGAGACTACTAGATGTGTAGGATGTACGCATAAAGTTATGGATGAAAATTTCATAAAACTCCATATTTTCCAAATCTATACGTAAAGCAAATAGTATAGATGATTAGAGTGATTTGACCACACATATCAAACATACTATACTTGGTCTTCACTTGTAGTATAAATATAATATATTGATGTATCAATGATGGTGCAAATAATATGAAATTTTTCTCTCTAAATCTACTACTTTTACATATATCATAAAGTAGTCTGTACACATGAAGTTGTACAAATATATGTATAGAGATTAATTTAGTGCATATATAATGCACACAAATATTTAAGGAAATATTCTCCTATGGTGGATACAGTTATAACAAATATATTAATCTATCAATAAAGATAGATTTGATATGCGTCTATTTTATTCTAAAAGTCCTACTTATACAGAAATTCCTTGAAGGATATAAAATTTTTGAAACATGTCTCGAGATTTAACCTATGAGCTCATAGTTACAATGCAATAAGCATGTATTATGATTACATTTCTAAAAGACAGAAGTATGCTACATAACTATACAATATGTCATGAATATAGTTATGGTCTATTTATAAGACTAACTTGACATATACAATTTTATGAAATCCTCGAAGGATTTATTTAAAAATGCCAGAAGCATTAAAAGTAAAACCCAAAGAAATGTATTCAAAGATCTTTAGAAATAATCTACGTTGATGATCTAAACACAAAGAAATTGAAGAAGTAATTGTGTTTTCTAAAGAAAGAATTCGAAATAAAAGACCTTGGAAGACCAAATATTGTCTTGGTAATTGTGTTTTCTAAAGAAAGAATTCGAAATAAAAGACCTTGGAAGACCAAATATTGTCTTGGTTTACAAATTGAACATATACATAATGGTATAATTGTGCATCAATCAAATTATACGGAGAAGGTCTTAAAGTGTTGACAAAGCGAATTCTTTAAGCACACCTATGGTGGTTAGATCGCTTAAACGTTGAATAAAATCCATATCATCCTTGTGAAGAAAATGAGGAATTGCTTGGTCCAGAAGTACCATATCTTAGTGCAATTGGAGCTTTAGTGTGTCTTACAAACTGTACAAGACCTGTCATTTCTTTTGCAGTAAATCTGTTGGCAAGATTTAGTTCAGCTCCCACCAAACGACATTGGATAGGAGTCAAACACATTTTCCGATGCCTTCAAGGAACCACTAATTTGGGATTATTTTATTCTAACAATTCAAAAGAAGGTTTACTTGGATATGTAGATGCAGGTTACTTATCCGATCCACACAAAGCAAAATCTCAAACAGGATACGTGTTTTTAAATGGTGGTACTGCAATTTCCTGGCGTTCTCAGAAGCAAACACTTGTTACAACATCCTCAAATCATGCTAAAGTTATTGCACTACACGAAGCTAGTAGAGAAAGTGTATGGCTGAAATTTGTGACAGAACTTATTTTGTCTTCTTGTGGACTAGAGATGAGCAAAAGTCCAACTTTGATTTATGAAGACAATGCAGCTTGCGTGTCGCAGATGAAAGAAGGATAAATCAAGAGTGACAGGACCAAACATATTCCACCAAGATTTTTCGCTTACACGCAAGATCTCATAAAGGACAATTAGATTGAAATGAAATACATTCAGTCTAGTAACAATTCAGCAGATCTCTTTACAAAGGCACTTCCCAAAGCAATTTTCAGAAAACATGTCCACAACATTGGAATGCGACATGTACAAAACATGTGATGATTTTTAGATGGCAATATTAGGGGGAGTCAACCACTCGCTGTACTCTTTTTCCCTTGACTAAAGTTTTTTCCCACTGGGTTTTTCTTTAGCAAGGTTATTAATGAGGCAGCATTTCGTGGTTGAACTCTTACTAAAATTATCATTCAATGGGGAGTGTTATAAAAGGACAATTATGGATATGGATGATGAATTCTCTTCCTCTTTTACCAAGTGTGTAAGCAACATCAAATAGTATTTTCATTAAATAGGGAATAGTGTTTTTTTTGTATATAAATAGGTTTATCAAGATTTATCAAATGGATGAATTGGTAGAGAGAAATATATGCATCAAAAGGGTTCTCACAACTCTTGGCGATTTCTTAATATCTGAGTTTCTGTTAGATTATAACATTTATAATTTAATTACCCAAATATAACATTTTATTTTTTATTCTTTTTGTTTTAATCATTATTTTTTATTTGTATTTTTATTGTTATTTATAATGTTAGTTTTTATTATATATTACTATAATTATTTACTTAAGATTATTATATGATATAATTGGTTATTTTTTTTCAATTATTTATTGAGAATCCAAATCTTTCTCTATTCTTTTTTTCATTTAAGAAAAATAAAACTAAAAACTAGTTGTAGTTTTTTTCGTTCGGAAAATCTAAAATCGAATTAATTTATTTTTTTTCTCCATTAAAAAAAATTCAAAATAACGACGCGTTGAAGCTTTTTTCGTTTGGAAAAAGTATATAATCAAAATGCTTCGTAGTTTTCATTGCAAATACTTAATAAAAAGTTTAATTGTAAATGGTTTGAAAAAAATCAAGAATTGAAATGGTTCATCGGCTTTTAGTAATAAAAAAAAATTAAATTTCAAATCGTTTGTTTTATTTTATTGAAAAAATTGAAAGTGTATTAATTTTTTATCTACGTTTATCTAAAATCATAATGGTTCTTATGTTTGTTAAACAAAAAATCATAAATGTTTACCGCTTTTGATAAAAAATATTAAATTAAAATCAAAATGGTTCGTCATTTTTTTATAAAAAAGTTAATACCATATGGTTATCGTTGTTTGAAAAAAATCAAAAATCATTATGGTTCATCATTTTTTGATCAAAAATACTATATATATATATATATATATATATGAAAAGTATGAAAGTTACATAAATGGTCCCTGAAAGTTTGAAAATTACATAAATGGTCCTTGAAATTCAAAAAGACCAAAATACCCCTGAAACTAACGGCTCAAGTTAACTGCCGTTAGTTTCAGGGACCAAAATGTTACAACTTTTCAATTTTAGGGACTTATGGTGTAATAAAATTCTTTTAGGGACTAAAACCGTAATTTAATATAAACCACAGGGACCATTTATGTAATTTAGTCAAATTCTTTTATCAATCAATAAAATCAAATTCTAGTTGTTTAAAAATTTGTGCTTTAAACTTATTATTTTTTTAATTTTATACAATTAAAAATGTTTATATGATTCATTATGTAACAACCATATGCATTTTTTATTAATTTATACAATAGAGTAAATTACACAAATGGTCCCTGTGGTATATGGGTTTTTACGGTTTTGGTCCCTCAAAGAATTTAATTACATGGATAGTCCCTGAAAAAGAATTTTCTCACTCTTTTGGTACCTAAATTAGCTTGACCTAATGTTTGACAATAAAAAAGACCATTTTACCCTTTTAATAAATTATACTTTTGGTCCTTTAAATTATTATTCCATTATTATTATTATTATTATTATTATTACTACTACTACTACTGCTGCTACTACTACTACTACTATTACTATTAATGTTCTTGAGTGTCTTGGAGCAAACCTAGACATCCGGTCACCATCATCGTTCATTTTCTCCGACGAGCGCCGATGATTCACAAACTCATAATTTCAAATGATTTATTTTCAAAACTAAATCCATACACAAATCACCAAAAGAGTTTAAAAAAAAAAAGTTTTAGGGACTATCCATCTAATTAATTAATATTCAAAACTAAATCCATATACGAATCATCCATATACTAAATCCATAATTTCAAAGAAATAATATTCAAAACTAAATCCTTAAAATCAACACAACCAAGTCGGCCAGCACCATTAAGACGAACTAAAAAATGATTTTTAATCAATTTTTTAAACATTGATAATTAATTGAAGATGAACAATCCAACAAGAATATGAACAAAACTATTTTAAAAACCCCAGATTTGGGTTCATCTTCATATGAAAATTGTTGACAGAAATATTAGACGATATTTGGCGATTGTTGGAAATCAAATAATGACTAGAAAATTGAAGACGATAACCAAACTTGAATCGATGCCTTTAATTGAACACTTAGAGGATTTGGAACTTGATTTTTGCCAACGATTTAGAATGTCGTTGATGCCGACAAAGACGAATATCAAGCTGGCAACGATCTGGAAGCATACAGTGGTGGCAGAAGTGAGTTTTGTTAGATAGTGGGAGGTGAGTTTTGGTGGTGGTGGTGTCCAAGGATGGTAAGGGATTGTCGATATTGGTAATAGGGGATGGTGACGGGGACGGTGAAATCACCGGTAATGTAATTTTGGATTGGATTAAATCGATTGCTTGGAAGGAAGGCGTGAGTTATGAGTTTTGACTTGATGGACTTATTAATATTTATTTTATATAATAATAATAATAATAATAATAATATTATTATTATTATTATTAATATATTATTATTATTATTATTATTATTATTATTATTATTATTTATTATTATTATTATTATTATTATTATTATTATTATTATTATTATAATTATTATTATGAAGGACCAAAGTTTAATTTAATAAAAGGGTAAAATAGTCTTTTTAATGGCCTTAGGGACCAAAAGAGTGAAAAAAAATCTTTTTTAGGGACTATCCATGTAATTAAATTTTTTAAGGGACCAAAACCGTAAAAACCCATATACCACAGGGACCATTTGTGTAATTTACTCTATACAATAATTGATTTTTATCAATTTATACGGAAATTAATTTCCATCAATTAATAAAATCAATTTAATCTATAAATTTATTATTCAACGTGTTTTATTATAAAAAGGTACAATTTCATTATGTAACAACCATATGCATTTTTTTATCAATTTAAACAATAATTGATTTTTATCAATTTATACTCAATTTAATCTAAATTTATTATTCAACGTGTTTTATTATAAAAAGGTACAATTTAACCCTCCATTGCGGGCTAGAGATGTATTTCATCTGAACCTAAAGCAAAAAATTAGAAAGATAAAGAAACGAAAACTGTCCCGAATGATATATGTATTGAACGAGGGGGTGATACTCGTGCTTCGCTGTGGGAAGATATAGCTTTAGATGTTCATATAATTTGCAAGTCTTTTGATTTAGCAGAGATATATGCATAGGCAGATACATAGTTATTAGTTATATTTTAATTATAAAGAAATTTCATTAGAATCTTGTATTGTGCATTTGAATAATAACGTCCTTTTCATACAATTAAATATAACATAATAGTTTCAAAAGATAACTCCAAACATATGTATATTAAAATCATAATTTTAAATGTGTGAATTTTTTTTTTTGTAATAATAAATGTCAAAAGAGGATTAAACAAATATTTATTAAAATAAAGGTGTTAAATAAAATATAACACAAAGATGATGGTGTAATATGAAAAGTTTAAAAAACACCAACCAATCATGGTTGGTCATGTGTCAAACCTGGTGACACTCGCGCTTCGTCGCGGGAAGATAGAGTTTTAGATTTGCATATAATTTGTAAATCGTTTGATTTAGCAGAGATATATGCACAGTCAGATACATATATATTAGTTAGATTTTACTTATAAAGCAATTTCATTAGAATATTGAATTGTACATTTGAATAAAAAAGTATTTTTCATTCATTAAACATAACATAATAATTTCAAAATATAACTTCACACATACGTATAATTAAAATCATAATTTTAAGCGGGTAAGAAAATATTATAATAATAAATGTTAAAAGACGACTAAACAAAAATTTATTAAAATAAAGAAGTTAAATAAAAGATAACACTAAGATAAGGCCATAAGGGTATGTTGTGAAAAATTTAAATTAAATAATAAAAAAAATTAAATAATAATAATAAAAAAAAACCAAACTATGTGTGCCATGTGGCACTTTTAGATTGGTAGAGGAGATATGAAAATTGTAAGTATATATAATTATAAGAATTAAATCTTTTAAGAATATTTTTATACACAAAATATATTATAGATTATAACAGGTAAAGAAATAGTTATCATATGATTATAATGGTACAATTAATATATTAAACGTTATTACACATAAATAAAACAATATACATTTAAAAAAAGTTTTAATACAAAATAATTTGTCATTTTAATAAAAGTTTAAAATTTTCATGAAAGAAAAACTGTCAGTTTAATAATTGTTCTGACAACAATAAAATTTATATCAGGATATTGATAAAAACAATGCATTCATAAGGAAATACTAAAAATTTTATAAAACATAATATATTTAAGGTTATAAAATAAAACTAAAACCGTTATATTAATAAAAAAATTAAAAAACATTTTAGTATAAAAAATTTCGTCACTATTAAAATTGTTCGGATGGTAATTGTTTTTATTATGAAATGTTGATACAAAAATACATTCCAAATGATATATTCAAATTTGTATAAAACATGATATATTAAAAGTTATAACAGATAAGAAATTAGTTATAAATTAAAAAATAATAAAAACTTTGACATGTAAGGTAAATTGTTTCACAATTTGATGAATAGAGAAGCAAAACACAAAGTTGGAAAAGGAACAAGGTTTCAATTTAATATATTACAAAATAATAAAATAAGCCAATGCAATGTAGCTATTAAAATATTCATCATATTAAAATTGTTTGGACTGAAATAAACTTTATATCAAAACATAGATAAAAACAATATGAATATAATGACATATTCGATTTTTTGTAAAACATAATATATCTGATGTTATAATATATACAACATGTCTCAAAATTTTAAGAATATACTTGTTTTATTAATATCATAGTGCTATCAGAATATGTATTCCAACATTTTATTTTTTATTTTTGAAGAACATACCTGTAGGTCCCGAAAGGTTCCCAAAGTATATAGTAATAAACTGTAGAGGGGGGGTGAATACAGTATTTAAAAACTACACACTCTTTTTCTCAATGTTTGTATGTATTATCAACAAATGTTAATTACAAACAAGCTTGACTGCGGAATTGTTCAAGCTGAGATGACAGAATACAACAGTATGGTTTCTAGTCTAAGACACACTCACACTAGATTACAATGAACACACTCACTAAGATGCACTCACTGTATTTTACAAGACTTTAAGGAACATCTTTGGTAAACAGCTTAGACACACAGAAGCTTGTTTACAGAAGATTTGCATGCATGAATATCACACTTGCACGTTCACTCTTGGTTTAAGCACTTAGCTTTCTTCTTATCTTTCTGACCTTAGAAGCTTCCTTTTATACTCACTTAGAGGATCTAAGAGAAACATCTTCATTGGGCAGAATGAAAAAGGAGAAGTCTTGTTTGAAAAGACAATATAACTTTTCTGCACTTTTCTGAAAAGCAGACTTGCCTTTTCTTGTGCAGAACTTTTGTCTTTTTACTTTCTACTGTTGCATTGCCTTTAACCATTTTAGGAATGTCAACTTTGCGTCTTTCTTCCTTGTAAAAGGCCTATTTTGATATAACAAAAAGGTCTGTCACCCTTTTTCAAATATCCTTTTTGTCTTCATGTAACAGAACAGCTTGGGCAGGCTGAGCGGTTCTGCTTTCCACTTTGTCTTCAACTGTGTAAACTGATCTGGTAGTTAAAAACAATACATGATGACTTGGAAACAAATTCCATAAAGTGTTTAGCCTGTTTACAAAGAACAGGTTCTGTTCACAAAGAACAGAACACTTTTAAAAATGCCCAAGCTGCTCAACAGTGTAGAGCAGCGTAGACAGTTTATGTCCAGCCTGATCAGCAGACTGATCAGCTTGGACAAACTGTCTTGGTTGCAACACATGCAACGTATAGAACAGCTTTAGACTGATATTGCAAATCATTTTCAGGTTTCAATAAGGCATATAACAGGCCTTAAATACAACCTTCAAATCCATCAACAGGTTTGAATATAAAATCTCCCCCTCAGATGTAGAGCAGGTTTGACTGAGGCCTTTTTGTGCCTAACAATCTCCCCCTATTTGCAATAACCAGTCCAAGCTGGTTTTGTCAAAAATCACTATATATTTTTACAGTACATTTGCTGAAGTAAAATTACAACATTTCAGTAAAGTAAAAGATCAGTTTATATATACACTGATTCTTGACTATACTTGAACAACATATGTTCTTACAAAAGTACAACTAATGCGCTAATGTATTTTACAACTAATGTAAAAAATAAAAAATTACAACTAATGTAATTGTGTACAACTAATGTACAGAGTGTACAACTTATGTACAAGATTTGGACTGTTTGAGACGGGAGCAGATAATGGCAAGCCTGTCCAACTAATGGACAGCTTCCATTCTTCACCTACCCAGATGGCAGGTGGACTTCATTCGACAGGGGGTGTCATCCCTTCTTTGAATCTTTTTAAAAGTTCTTCCCTTGTTTCTTCATGTTCTTCAAGTTCAGCTGTAAGAAACATAAAGTTAGAACTTTGGAGCTCACCTCTGTCATAAAATCCTTTCAGCTCTTCCCAGACAGCTGCTCTCCATTGGCTGGACTGACTGAAGGAGTTGGCAATTCTGAAGGCTGCAAGCTGCTTAAGACCAACTTTGTGTAGGTCAGAAGCTCTTTGAAAACATTTCTTCTGAGATAAGGGATCCACAAAAAATGCCCCTAACTCAGGCTCTTCAATCACTTTGCCATCTTCAAATTCAAATCCTTCAGGCAGGCTGTGGTCAACTCCTTTAATTTCCACAGCATAATCTCCTTGTTCAATCATCATAAGGAGTTCTTCCAGCTCTGAATCTCTCTTTTTCCTTCTGGCCTTGATTTTAGGGGATGTCACAGAGACACCCTCTTTGACTTCTTTAGGGATCAGGCCCAACTCACTCACTCTCTCCATCAGCTTCTTTATGTATGCCCTGATAGTCTTAGCCGTTTCTGACTTAGACTGGCTCAGGGCAACTGCCAGTTCCACCCATTCCCTGTAACCCATTTGAGCCACATCAGCGCGATCATACGATTCCAATTCAGGGCCTGTTGCACCCATCCTTGTGATCTGAAGTTTCCACTGAGTGCCTTTTCTTGATATGGGAACAGCTTTGACAATTCCTTCCTTGGCCAGCCTTCTAGTAGCAACATCATGAAATTTCTTTTTGGCCAAGTTGTCAAAATGGAATTTGGCTCTGGCAGAAGGTACTGTTGATTTAGTCACTGAGACCTGAGTACCTTTTTCCACTTCCTTCCCTTTTTCTCCTGCTGATTGCTTGGCAGCTTCCATTATTTTCTTTTGCACCTCCAAGGTAGACATTTTTATTTTCTTTGCTTCTTGGAGGGCAAGAGACTTAGCAGCTTTGGCAGATTGTTCTTCTTTTCTTAACTCTTCCAGAGCCTTAAGTTGTTCTTCCCTAAACTCAAAGTATTTGTGCATAGGGAGCCCCATCTCTTTGGCTCTGGCTTTGTGAAACTGAGTTTCTGCCTGTTTCTGCTCAATAGGATCCACCGCTGCCTTTTCTTTTCCTTTAGCTGCTGCTTTAGGGACAGCAGCTTCAGGAATACTTTCTTCTTCTTCTTCTGCTTCTTTTTCCTCTGAAAGAATAAGGTGCCTCCTTTTGCTGCTAGGCCTGTCCTCAGGAATGACTTCCTCCCCCTTAGACTGAGCAGGGTTTGGAGAGCCAGCCTGAGTAGGCATAGCAGCTTGGGGAGCACCTTCAGCTGCACCTGTTTCTGCTGGTTGATCAGTTTGGGTTGCAGACACTGGTATCTCCTTAGGAGAAGGAATCTTCTCCCCCTTAGACTTAGTCTTCGAGGCAGATGATTTCTCCCCCTTTGAAGGAGATGAAGCAGCGACTTCAACCCCTGGTCTGCCTGAAGACACAAAGTCAGCAGGCTTGCCAGCAGGTTTGGGAGGTTTAGGACCAACAAGGCTGTTCACTAAGTAAGCCAAGTTGTCCTTCACCTCACCAAGCTGGGAAAGACAGTTTTGAAGAGAAGAGGAATGGGAATCAGCAAAAGTGGTCAGCTTAACAATGTTGTCTCTATCAGAAGCTGTGAACAAAAAACTTTGGAGCTGTGCAAGATGAAGTTCAAGAGAATCTTGCACATCAGCAAGGTTTGATGACACAGAATTTGATAGAGAACCTATAAGAGTGTTCAGGCTGGCCAATGTGGAAGGAATGGTAGTATTACAGGAAGTGAGGAGATAGGACAGCTGTTGAGAAATAGCTGTCATAGAGGACACAGAGTCCTGTTGTGAGGAGAGGATAGAGGAAAGAGAGTTGGATACATTTTGCAGCTGTGCAGTGAGTGCAAGCAGCTGTGGAGAGTGGTCAGCTTGTGGAGTAACTGGGAAGGATTCTTTAAACGTATCAAAGAATCCTTTGAGCTGCTCAGACACAGAGTCTGAGATTATGGATGGTAGGGAGTGCATTGTATGTTCCAAAGAACCAACTTTGTTGGTCAGCAATGAAAGCTGATCCTTCAAAGGCAGGTCTTTGGGAGATGGTGGTGTATGGGTGGACTGTTTGGAGTGAGTAGATGGAGAAGATGATGATGAGGCTGGTGTTTGAGGATGAGAGGGAGAAGGAAGAGAAACTTTGGACAATAGTTCCATAGCCTGGGCAAAAGTAAGGTGGCCCAGGTTAGAGGGATCAAGGGGTCCTTCAGCAGCGGCTGTAGCTGCATCATTAGGAGAAGGAGATGATGTTTGGGGCCTCTCAGATGCTGCTTGTGTGGCAGCACCCTCATGAAGACCAGTGGTGGTTCCCTCTGCAGTGCCTTGGTCTAAAGGCACCTCATCATGGGGAGATGGGATATGCATTTCAACATCAGCAGTGGTGAAACCTGCTGATGGAATTTGCATTGAGGGATCAGCCTCACCAGAGGGATGGTATGATCCCTGAGGTTCATCAGCTTGTGTTGTTGGTCCCTCAGCAGCTGTTTGGTGTTGAACAGCTGAATCATGGGGAACAGAAGATTGAGACTGAGCTGCTGATTGGTCTATATCAGCAGCGTGGGCACCTCGTGCAGACTCAGGGTGTAAGGAGATATGAGTGGGGGACAGTGTGGACTCAGTGTGGAGCGGAGAGGGCTCCTGTCTTTCAATATCCTCAGCCTGTTGGGAGGCTGGGATAGTTGATGTGGGTATCTCCATTTGTACAACTGGTTCCTGTTGGGAGGAACCAGAGGGTCTAGGCTGACTCAAGGGTGACTCAGGCTGGAGTGAAGCAGGCTCCAAATGAGCTGAACCTTCTCCCAAAATAGGAGAGGCAGCTTGGGTTGCTTCTTTTACAACTGAACCCTGTTGAGAGGGAACAGAGGAGACTGTTTTCTGGGCTAGTTTCTTTTTGGCTAAGGATTTTCTTTGATAACGAATGGATGAAGTGGGTGATTGTGGAGAGGAGAGGGGATCTGTTTGGACTGGATGGGAGACTGGGTCAGGAACAGTGGGGCTGGACTGTTCCATAGTCTCTTGTGCCACAGAGGCACCAGCCACAAAGGCTTCAGGCTCAACAAATGAGCCAGGGTGAGGAATCTGCTCTTCCTCAGCCACAGAGGCTAAGGGAGCAGAATCAGCTTGAGCTGTTTTGGCCTTCTTTTTAGCAGGCCCAGCTTCAGCTGCCAAGGTCCTTTTTACCAACTTAGACCTGGCTTTGGATTTTCCACCGGGAGCAGCAGTGACTGGATCCACCCTCACAGCAGAGGGTCCTTCCACTAAACCCAACAGCCTCCTCATTGGTATTGAGAG
>JAANYP010001140.1:0-23878 GCA_020465985.1 Centrapalus pauciflorus
TAACTGCTCAATTAGGGAGCGCATCGATCTTATCTCGGCTGACTGATCACAAACAAATGTTTTTAACTCTGTGTTTTCTTCCTGGACCTTTTCCACAATCTTCTTCAAATCGGCATTCTCCTTATCGATATCTGCGTTATGCTTCTGAAGCTCACCGATTGCTGTTGTTAGCCCAAAGATTTGGATTTCCTGGAAGTCAACTCTATCTTTTAAGCGCAAAAATCTTTGATTGTCAGCGTATGAGGATGAGGTTGATGGAATTGACTGTAACGGAGTTGGAAGTATTGGCGATGGAATATATGGTTCATCGCGAGGTGGTGGTGGTGGAATGGTGGTTCGAGGTTCTTGAGGTTGAGGGTTTTGAGGTTGAGAAGTTTCTGGTTGTTCTGCGGAGACTGAAGAGGATCCTTGCATGAACCTGTGACGTTTGGCCCGTTGCCTCGTCACAAGTTGAGAAACTTCGTCTTCTTCGAAATCAGACTCCTCCAATTCCCTGTCCAATCGCCTCCTAAAACCACCTTCATTTATAATCAGTCGCGAACCATAAGTTCCAATTTGAACTTCAGGAACGGCAGACATTGACTCTGGAGCTTCAACTTCTATCTCCTCCATCTCTTCTGACTCAGTTGCTGAAGATGACAAGTCAGTACCAGTTTGCTCAGGTTCATATTCCTCAACTTTCCTAAACACATCTTCTGCTCCTTCCGGAGGCTGTAATAACTGATCAACTAACTCTGCAGTTATTTCCTCATTGGCATGAGGTCCAGACGCCCAGATTTCTTCCATAGTTTGGGCGATTTGCTCGGGTTCTGGAACGGCACTTGAAGGCCCTGCTTCCTGTACCTCTGGCTGTTGACTTATGGAAGGCCTTGATGCCTGAATCTGACTCGCAGTAGCTCTTTGTCTTCGCCTTGGATCACGTGGACGTTGCTGTTGTTGTTGCGGTTGTTGTTGTTGCTGTCGAGGCTGAACTTCTACTTCACCTGCCCAGTTGGCATTATCTGGTGCCACAAAGTTTCTGTCTAAAACAGCTCCAAACAACGGACGCTCAATTGGAACAGCCAACCTTCCCCGATGTGAGGAACAGTCAGAGTAGATGCGCTTATCCATAATATTCACGCTCAATGCATCATCTGTTTGTGGTAAATCAGGCAGGAAGTGTCTTATCAACATCATTACAAACCTAGGATACAGAAGGAATCTTTCTCTCTCAGGAGCAGTGATTTGATGGATGAATTCCGAGAAAAACAACTGTGAGAAGCTGAATTTCTTATTGTACACCATGGCAATCACCCCAGATTGAATCTTTGAGACGATGTAATCAAATCCAGCCTTCTTAGGCGCAAAACAAACCATGAACACGTGGACCAAAAATCGCCACTGCCCTATCAACCCGCTTTTCATATAAGATGATTTTGTAACGTCCAAACTATAGCCCATTCGCAAAAACGCTGCTTGCCTAATACTTAATGGAAAGTCTATAGGCCCGTCTTCTTGTTCTTGTGAACCCAACTGCAGGACTTGACGCAAAATATCTGCTGAGAAAACCAGAGGTTGACCAGCAATTCTGGTTCTTAAAACTGTCGGGGTGACAGTACAGTCCACCTGTAAATGATCGTAAAATTGACGCACATATGAAATCACAATCGGAATATTTTGATATAATGCATAGCTGATCCTAGACTCTGCTAGAAAATCTAAAACTTCTCGATAACCCTGCGCTTCAGGGATGTTATGAGCTGGATTAAGTACCATATTATGCTTAGGAACAAAAGCACGAAGCGCCATATCTGCACAATACATAAAACTGTTAGAATTATTAAAAATCAATAAGCTTGTTTAAATTCAAAATTTGTTTTATTTTGTACTCGATTAAGTACCAAATCCAACACAATTAAATTTCCACAAGTTTAATAAAATTTAAATTCAACAAAGTAAATAAAGTACAGATTCGAAGGTAACAGATTCGAAGTGTCCATATTCGAATGTAATGGACAGATTCGAAGAGTCCCTATTCGAGTCTAATGGACAGATTCGAATATCATGGTCGAATCTAATGATAGATTCGAGAAACCCATGAACAGATTCGAAAGTCCATGAACAGACTCGAAACCCCGTCGCCATTGTTTCAACAAAAACCCAAAATTTTAACCATTTTGAACTCAGCAAATCACATACATTAGTTCAACTAGGTTCTAATTGTAGATTTATGCTTTCAATTTGATATTTTATAGGTCCTAACTTAGTTATTTAGCAAAAACTCTATTTTGACCCATAAAACTTCAAAATGTGATGTTTAAGCCCAAAATTGTGTATAAAACTACCAAAATCTTGTACAATCCGGTTGATTATACCTAGATATGAGTGTAGAATCGAACACAATAGCTTTAGACTCGATGAAATGTCGTTTATGTGAAATACGGTAGACTCGAGAAAATAGATTCGAAATCGCCTGAATAGATTCGAGAGTATAGATTCGACAACAGTAAAGTAATAAATGACTTCACTATTGACCTATATATACTACCAACCTTCGAGTCTAAGTCCCTATTCGAATCTACTGACAGATTCGAAGTCTTACCACTTCGAGTCTGTCCTAGAGTCGAAACTACCAAACACTTAGAAAAATTTCGAAAATTTTGAAAATAACTTCAACTTTTCCAACTTTTTTCTACGGTATTGTGTAACCAGATAAACTATGCCAACTCTTTTTCCCTAAGCAACAGATATTTCACGCAATGTTTATTTTATTCAACCTTGAATGCACCCTCAGTAATTTTTGACCTTTTACCTAAGTAAAAATTAAACTAAACTAAAATAAAATAAACTAAGGTAAAAATAAAATAAAATAAAGTAAAGTAAAATAAACTTTTGACCAAAAATTTAATCTAGACTTTAAGAAAAATAATTTACAATCTATGCTAAATACTTAACAACATATTTTTGATGAGGATAGTCTAAGAAAGGTTCAATCAGATAGCGATGTCCAATACTAACTTTCAGTACTTAAACTTTCACACTTAGGAATTTTTTGAATTCCTTTGATTGTTTGTCGTGACATACCCATTTAGCCGATTATTGGTATTTTACCCTGTTAAACATTCTACATTTCGGAATATCCCTTGGCCTTTTTATTTATCAGGAATATATCTTACGTGACTCAGACATAGACATACTTTTATGATCAAGGCACACAGACAAAAATTCTAACTTGTTGGTATTTGCAAACTTTCTTTAAAAGACAAACATCGGACACAGGTCTGTATTCTCATACAACAAAGTGTCTTAGTTCGACTTAAGGTTTATTTTTAAAGTTAGCAGATAGCGGTGACAGGTCTGTACTGACGTACAACAAAGCGACATGTCTGCTAACCCGAATCTAAACAGAGACAACAGGTCTGTACTTACGTACAACAGAGTTGCATGTTTTCGACTCTCATTTTTACATGATATTTCTATTCTTTCCATTTTCAGATGTATTTGATGTTGCCATACATCCCCAGAAAGTTTGCATACCTCATTTAGACTTAAAGTTTGTATGTCTTGTACATAAAAATTAAGACTGATTGGTCGTACATCTAGGTTAGTGACACGCTTGACTTTTTCTAGAATATTTTATTAACCTTGAGATTCCCTATATGTATTATGCCTACCAACACATCAAACTAAATAAAGTATAACACTTAGGATTTAGTTGCATTATGTGTGAAAGCCTAAATACTTAGAGTCTGTAACGACGGTGCTAATTTTCGTCACTTTGAACCTATGTATCTAAGACTTAACTCCTTTTCTGATATTCTCCTTTTTTGTATTTTTGTAATTTTCTCTTTTTTTTTTTTTTTCATAGCAAAAAGCAGTAAACTAAGCTAACCTACTAACTTACTAAAAATAGAAACTTACTAAAAATAGAAACTTTCCTAAATTAGAAACTTATCTAAATTAGCAGACTACTGTAAAGAAAGAAATACTACTACTCTAAAAGAAAATAAACTTACTACTACTAAGGTCAAATTACTCTGGGTTGCGCATTCCATTCAGTTGAATTAAATACTCAAACCGTGACTTATCAAACGCTTTAGTAGATAAATCAGCATTATTATCTTCTGTTGCCACCTTTACCAGTTTGATTAAGTTCTTTTCAGCACAATCACGAATAAAATGATGCCTTATGTCTATGTGCTTTGTTTTACTGTGTTTAACTGGATTATTAGTTATAGCAATTGTAGATTGATTGTCTATCCTAATAGGAGTTTGAGTGTAAGCCAAACCGTAATCCCGCAATTGTTGTTGTATCAACAGAACCTGTGAACAGCAACTACCAGCAGCTACATACTCGGCCTCGCACGTTGACACGGCTACCGATGTTTGTTTCTTGCATTGCCAGGACACCAATCTCCCTCCGAGGAACTGACAACCTCCAGTCGTTGATTTGCGCGTCAAGCTGCATCCTCCGTAGTCCGAATCTGTGAACGCCTCCAACTCTAGATCTCCCTCCACGTGATACCAAAGTCCCAGCTTCGGTTTCGACTTGAGGTATCGTAGAATCCGCTTCACAGCTTTCATATGCATCTCCTTCGGATTCGCTTGAAACCTAGCACAAATACAAACAGCAAACATAATATCAGGTCTTGAAGCAGTTAAATACATAAGTGACCCAATCATGGCCCGATATAAAGTCGGATCCACATCGGAATCACTTTCAGTACCCGGCCCGAGATTGTGATTCACTTGAATCGGCGTGCTGAAGTGGGCAGTCAACTTAGTTCCTTCCATCCCGAAACGCTCCAATATGTCATAGACATACTTGGTCTGATGGATAAACATGCCTTCATTCTTTTGGTCAACTTGTAACCCTAAAAAGAAATTCAACTCTCCCATAGCACTCATCTCGAACTTAGACTTCATAACCTTCTCGAAATCTTTGCACATCTGTTCGTCTGATGATCCAAAAATGATATCATCGACGTACACTTGTACCAAGATAGAGTGATCTCCCTTTCTCTTAACAAATAGAGTACTATCTATCCTACCCCTCTCAAAGCCATTTTCTAACAGATGGTTGGATAGAGTCTCATACCACGCCCTAGGTGCCTGATGTAATCCATAAAGAGCCTTATCTAAGCGATATACTCTATCAGGGTATTTAGGATCTGTAAATCCGGGCGGTTGTTCTACATACACCAACTCCTTCACTTTCCCATACAGGAAAGCACTCTTAACATCTAATTGATATACCTTAAAACCCTTGAAGGAGGCAAAAGCTAAAAACAACCTAATTGCTTCTAACCTTGCTACAGGTGCAAACACTTCGTTGTAATCGATTCCCTCCTCTTGGTTGAAACCCTTTACAACTAATCTCGCTTTGTTGCGCGTGACTATACCCCGATCGTCTCTTTTGCACTTAAAAACCCATTTGGTTCCTATTGCAATCTCCCCTCGAGGTAACGAAACTAACTCCCACACTTCTAGTTTCCTAAATTGTGAAAGTTCTTCCTGCATCGCTTCAACCCAGGAGTTGTCCTTAAGTGCCATTTGCACATTTTTGGGCTCTACTTGCGATATGAAACATGAATATAGACATGTGTGATATGCCTCGGAGTCGTTTATCATCGACAACAACACGGTGTTGTTATTTACACTACTCCGAGTCCTCACACCCTCGTTAGGATTTCCTATGATGCTATCTATAGGATGGTTCTTGTTAATCCTAGAGGTCTCTATTTCATCAACTCTTAGATTATCTCCTAAGTTGGATCCTATTTCACCTAAAGGGGGAACAGGCTCAGCTTCTACATTTTCCTCCTCACGGACATTTTCCTCAGAGTTGGAACTTGAAGCTTGAGTCTGATTCTCAGTGGTAGGTGCCTCTTGATCAGCAACTTCTGGAGACCCATCTATAGTCGCAGTAGGCTCGGACGTAGATTCGAACGTGGTCCTTGGAAAGATTTGGCCATCGTCGTTCAGATGCAACGTCGCCAAGTCCTTCTCGATTGTACCTGCATTATCATCCAGAGGAATGTTAAATGACTCAAATAACTTATCATAGTCAAATATCCATTCCAGACCAGTTTGGGGTTCATGTGTATAACTTGTGACTTCAATGTTATACACAATTTCCACAGTACCAGTTGTTTTGTTAAACACCCGTTTGTTTGGTGAGTTTGGCACATAACCTAGGAAGTATCCTTCGTCAGCCTTTTCACCAAACTTCGGTTGATGTTTTGTTCTTAAAAGTGTGCATGGTACTCCAAACGGTTCGAATCCAGTTAAGTTAGGTGGCCATTTATTCAAAATTTCATAGCATGTTTTGTTCAATGATTTGACTGTAAGGACTCTATTTAAAATATGGCACGCGGTATTCACTGCCTCCCCCCAAAACATGGTAGGAAGCTTTGAATCCGAAAGCATAGTCCTTGCAGCCTCAATCAATGTTCTGTTTTTACGTTCAGCCACCCCATTCTGTTGTGGTTCATATGGTGCACTGAATTGATGCACGATGCCCTTTGATAGGCAATATACACCAATTACAGAGTTTTTAAATTCAGTCCCATTATCACTACGAATATGTTTAACCCTTGTTCCGTAGGAGTTCTCCACTTGGTCTAAGAACCCGATGAGCTTTGCAGCCGTCTCGTACTTCGTACCTAAAAAGAAAACCCATGAAAACCGTGAGTAATCGTCAGTGATAACTAAGCAAAACCAACTACCTCCTATACTCCTTTTGTTGATAGGGCCGAAAAGGTCCATATGCAACAAATCGAATGTCGAGGTTATGGAGTTCAGCTTCTTGGACTTGTGTGTCTTTTTATGTTGCTTGCCCTTCATGCACGGTAGACACTTGTCTTCAAACTGAAAGCTCTTCAGAGGCACACCTTGCACCAAACCATTCTTCGTTATGTAGTTCATTTTCCTTAGGTGCAAGTGAGCCATGCGTCTGTGCCACAAAACCGATTCCGTCTCCGAAGCTTTTGATAGTAAGCAGATCGGACCCATCGAATTATCTGGCTTGTTCATATCGAGCAAGTACAAGTCATTCTTCCTTGGAGCCCGCATCAATATCCAATCTTCAGGTATCTTGAATCCCGGCTTTAGCACTAACGCCTCAGTGTCAGTAAATAACACTGAGTTCTTCTTATCACAGATTTGAGATACACTAATGAGATTATGAACCAGTTTATCAACGTGATAAACTTGATCCAATGTAATCGTCCCATTAGTGACTTCTCCAGTTCCAGTGATATTTCCTCCTTTGTTGCCCGCGAATGATACAAATCCCCTATTACCCCCCTTGAAGTCTGTGAGAAGACTTCTTTCCCCCGTCATGTGCCTGGAGCAACCACTGTCGACGAACCACTTGTTGTTTGGACCGGTAGTTATCTCCTGCACATGAAAGAAAAATAGGTTAGTTATCACGGGGAACCCAAGCCATGACTGACTTGGTAATACCATTCTCGTCCACATACGTGAATTCTTTCAAGTACCCATCTCGCCTTTCAGGTGACTTGGGCCTTTGAACTGAATTCTGTTGTGGTGCCGAGTGATTTAGATTCACTCTTTGCCTTTGAGTAGGCATTTGTTGTGGAGCTCTAGAATAACTCTTATTATACTGCATTTCAGACTGTGATCCCTGAGCTCTTACCGGAACATAATGTCTAACGGGAGTATGTGACCTAACTGGAGTGTGTGACCTGCTAGGTGTGGTGCTCCTATAGACTTGTTGAGGTGCTGACCTAGATTGATTAAAGACACGATTCGGTGAATTTGTCCTAACCACTTCTTTTGGTCCAACCTTAACCGGTGTTTGTTTCACAACAGGTTTTGGTGCGGCCTGCACAGTTTTCTCGGTAGGTTGAGAACTACTGCTGCTTGCCACAGTTGGTGAGGGCTTAACAGGTGTTGGGTTCACTGTCTTAGGGGTAACATCTGCTTTCCTATTTGGACAGTGAGAAGCAACATGCCCTTTCTCGTGACATCTAAAGCAAGACATCTTATCCATGGACTTTTTAGTTGGTCCCTTAGATCTAGGTGTCTCACTAGTGTCTATTTCCTTTGATACATCTATAGTGTCTGTCTCTTCGACCTGGTCAGCCCATGAAATTTTCTGTTTTCCTGCAGGTGTTTCACTGGAGGAAGACACAAATTTCACTTTCTTGACCTTGACGGTTGAGTCAGTCACCTTAGGTGTATTTTCAACTGTAGGCTCAGGTGTCGGTTCAGGTAGGTCCTCTAAGTCTACTGAGTTGTCAGTTTTCTCCTGAGGCTGAGGCACATAGTTTGCATTGAACGGTGGAGGAATTTCGTGAAAACCTAGACCTACAGGCTTCTTAGACTGTCTTTGGGCATCTAAGACTTTTCCTAGGTTTAGGCTTGAATTCCTAAACTTTTCCAGCTTGCTATTTGCCTCTGCTACCTTAACCTTGGTCTCGGCTAGCTCTATGTCCTTATCTTTCAGACTTTTGGTCAAGGCCTCTACGTGCTCATACATAAGCTCTATCCTAACACACTGCTCACTCAGTTTGTCTTTTAGAACTATTACGTCTTGAGCATCAGCCTTAAGCTTTTCCTTTAAATCTTGTTTTATATCATTTAGGCTAGCGTTTTCAATTTTTAAATTTTCATTTTGAGCAGATATGGTTTTATGTGATTCTAAGACTAGATTTAACCTATCATTAGAAGTAGCACACAAAGCACATAATTCTTGAAATAGAGAATAAGAAAGACTAACCTTAGAGTTATCAGATTCCACGTTGGCCATCTGAGCAGCAAACTCCAGCACGGTCTGATCATTCGCTTTCTCTACCCACATCGGACTGTTTTCCCTTGTGGTCTGCTCATCTTCATCACAACCATTATCAGTAACTTCAGCCATGAAAGCTCTAGCATTTGACTCAGGATGTGAACTCCAGTCATAGGTACCATCTAGCTGTCTGTCAGAAGTGACATTGGATATTAGACCCGCTAGATTGGCTTGACCAGATGAAGAACTCGGAAGGTATCTTTGTTGGGACTGATTTTGGTACTGTCCTTGATGCTGACTCTGTCCTTGGTATGTCTCTACCTTCGGTCTTTGACACTCCCTCGCGAAGTGTCCCAATCCCTGACAGTTGTAGCATTTGACCTTAGACTTATCAAATCCTATCCCTTTGTTGTTCATTTGCAGATTCCTCCCAGTTCTTTTAATGAATCTTTTAACCCTCTGGGTCACCATGGCCAGTTGCCATTTAAGATCCATTTCCTCTAAGTCATCAGGGTCGACCTGATCGTAATCTTCATCCCAAAGAGTCGGATCATTGATCTTCCCTTGAACACAATTTCCATAAGCTGCCACAAAGGAAGCAAGCAGATTCAAATGTTCTTCTGCGGACTTTGCGCTCATCGGCATCTTCGAATAGCTCTGACTGGTCGATGCCTGTTGGACTTGAGGTTGCGGTTCTTCCGATCTTCCTAACCCTAAGAACGCGCGATTCAGTGAGTCTTCAGACTCTGGTGGCGATGACGTTTCTCCGGTGAAAAATGCTGTAGCACTTTTTGGTTCAGCTGTCACTGATGATTTAGATGTCTTTCCAAAATACATAGCCGGATTCTGGACTTGCTCGTAATCAGTCTCAGCCTTAATCATCTCGAAGTGATATGCCCTCAACGTTCCCACGATGTCATCAAGTGATTGAGCATAATACTTGTCCTCATTAAGCTTAATCATGGCCACGTACATAGCCCATTTGGCTGGTAGGGCATCAAGAAGCTTGTTGTTCTTGTCAGTGTCCGAGTACTCAATGCCATGACTTTCAAGCTCTGTTATCAGATGATAGAACCTTGTGATAATATCATCTAACTGTTCATCCTTAAGAGCCTTGAAAATCGCAAACTGTTGGGTCAACAGCTCTGTACGCTTTCTACGCACCCGTGGATTACCCTCACACCTTTTCTGGAGAGACTCCCAAAGTTCCTTCGACGTCCTTTGAGTCCGAAATGTGTGCAAGATATCTTGAGGTAACGCCATACGGATAATGGAGAAAGCCTTGTTTTCAGCTTCAAATAGTTTCTTGTCATCCTCTTTCATCATTTGATATGACAAGACCTTTTGACGGCCTTCAACCTCAGATACTGGTGGAATGTACCCTTCATCTATGCACACCCACATGCGCATATCGTTGAATCGTACAAAATCCGTAAATCTGTCCTTCCACCAGTAATAGTCCTCAACTTTCATCAGCTTTGGCGGTGCATTTGCCTTCCCAACTTCGTGATCCATCTCAAGGAATTTCTGAAGGTTTGACATCTTTTCTGAAAGAAATTGAGTTTTAACTTAATTAATTTAATTCTAAACTGACTTAGATTAACTTATTCGAATCTAAATAGATTCGAAACTAATTAATATTAAATCTTTTGAAATTAAATTCGATTAAGTCTTAAAAGTCAATTAGATTCGAAATTATGTCAGATTCGAACAACCCTTAGATTCGAAGTTATGTCAGATTCGAAGGACTCCTTAGATTCGAAGACCCTTAGAATCGAAGGCACAGCAGAGTCGAATGACAGCAGATTCGAAGCACAGAATCGAAATAATACTAGATTCGAAATAAACTCGACACTAAACTAGACTCGAGATCCTATTCGAATGAAGCAACAGATTCGAAACAATGTAGACTCGAAACTCACTGAAATTGACTCGAAAGGAGCGTATTTTGGTTAGACTCGAGACTAGAGAGAAACCCTAATTACCCCTATAGATTCGAGCGCCGCAAACTCGAAAAACGGCTAACACTTTGATTTTTTGACGTTTTACAGATTAAATCACTATTTTTCAAACGAAAAATAATGATTTCGACCAAAAACGTGAAAAACGACAAAGTGTTTCCCGAATATGAATTTGCTAAGCTCAAAAACACGTTTTTGAGAGCAAAACCGTCCAACTAGCGTCAAGAAACCTAGAATGTATCTGATGAACACGAAGAACACCAAGAACACTCCGTTGGCTCTGATACCACTTGTAAGGTCTACCACTGCAAGATCTATCTAGACGCGGATCCGTGAACGAGTGCGGAATCCTCGTTGACGGTTAGACGGACAACTCTCAACCAACGGAAACACGGAGACTATTAGACGCTGAACGAACGACACACGAACGATCCTACGTACTAATTCTCTCCGAAACGGGACTCACCTAGCTGATAAACTCGAGATCGCCTATTGCTAAATTCCTCACGAATTCTGCCAAAGGTCCTCTAATCATTCGAGTCTATCCCTAATTATAGACCCTGATTCGAGTTTGTTGTGGGCCAACCTCGAATCTGGCCTAAGGCCCATTCGAATCTGTCCATGTTGACAGACTCGAATCTAGCCCATTCGAATCTAAGGACTCATTCGAATCTATCACAGATTCGAATGTATCCTTTTAGCTATTCGAATCTAGCCAATACACTTAAACACTTAAGTGATGAAACTTATGTTTTAACTTATGCTTGAGTTAATCTTTGATCTTTATGTTTGAACTTCTTGTAATACGTTACATCAAGTTCAAACACACAATCAATAACAGACAAACACATATTAAACATATATATCAAAATACTTGTTAATACTCAGAATATTACTTAAACCATAATGCAAATCGATTAGACTGCTATCGTCACACAGGGTGTACCAACATCTCGTGGCCAAAGGATACAGCCAACAAGAAGGGATTGATTATGATGAAACATTCGCACCAGTTGCACGAATTGAAGCTATAAGGATGTTTTTAGCTTTTGTGGCTCATGAAAATTTTACAGTATATCAAATGGATGTCAAAACTGCGTTTTTAAACGGGGAGCTAACAGATGAAGTATATACATATCAGCCGGAAGGGTTTACTGATCCTTCGAAACCTGATCATGTATATATTTTAGATAAGTCACTGTATGGCCTTAAACAAGCACCTCGTGCTTGGTATGATGCACTCTCAACATATCTGTTGAGATGTGGATTTACAAAAGGTACAGTTGACACAACCCTGTTTATAAAACGTCAGGGGTCAGATATCATAGTTATACAGATATATGTAGATGATATAATATTTGGGTCTACAAATCCAGAATTTTGTAAGAAATTCGCATTTTTAATGTCCCAGAAATTCGACAATGAAAATGATGGGGGAAATAAATTTTTTCTTAGGATTACAAGTAAAACAATTAACTGATGGTATTTTTATCAATCAGTCAAAATATATACAAGACATGTTAAAAAAATTTAACATGGTCAATAGTACTCCTATGAAAACTCCCATGGCTCCGGATTCAAAATCAAAACTCGATGCGGACATCTCAGGGAAACCTGTAGATGTGACTCATTATCGAGGTATAATTGGGTCATTAATGTACTTAACAGCCAGTAGACCAGATATTATGTTTGCCACATCTGTCTGTGCTAGATATCAGGCAAATTCAAAAGAATCACACTTAACAGCTGCAAAACGAATTTTAAGATATCTCAAAGGAACTCCAAATCTTGGTTTGTGGTATCCTAGAGAGTCTTCATTTAATCTGACTGCTTTTTCTGACGCTGATCACGCAGGTGATAAGATGGACAGAAAGAGTACGTCAGGAGCAGTACAATTCTTAGGTGACAAACCCGTATGTTGGTCATCCAAGAAACAACATTGTGTTTCATTGTCTACAGCTGAAGCAGAGTATGTTGTTGTATCTTCCTGCTGTTCTCAGGTGTTGTGGATGAAGAGCCAACTGCGTGATTACGGGTTTACACCAAAGAAAATTCCAATATATTGTGATTCTCAGAGCGCAATAGCTATTGCATCAAATCCGGTGCAACATTCAAAAACGAAACACATTAACATTCGGTATCATTTCATAAAAGATCATGTAGAAAATGGAAATATAGAATTATATTTTGTACCTACTGAATATCAACTAGCTGATTTGTTTACCAAAGCGTTAGATGAAAAGCGGTTTAATTTTTTGGTATACAAATTAGGTATGTTGAATCATTAAGATTTAATAATTCAGTAGTTTCAAAATTATAATTTTAAAATTTTCATTTTTAAGTGATTTTTATCTGATGTTAAATTCATGAATCATAAAAAGTTTATATTCTTTAGAATTTAACAAGATCTGGACTGTCATGTGCAGGGGGAGCAGAAAAGAAATTTATCTGATTTTGAATAAATCTGATAAAAATTATCTCTTATTTTGTAGGAGGAATAGAGCTGAGAAATTGAATAATAAGTTGAGGGGGAGCAACTTTCAGAAATTCAAGGGGGAGCAAATGTGTTTTGTTAAAAAAATTTTATATTCTTAATTTTTTTTATGTGGTTTAAATTTTTTTTGTGGTTTTATGTACAACATTTTTTTCTCTCAATGTGATTTTTTTTAAGTACATTTTAAATTTTTTTTGTTTTGTTTTTGTGTGCTGTTAATATTTTTTTGAAAATTCAAATTTTTTTTAGTCACAATCTTTTGATTGAAATAATTGGTATGTGGGCTAATGTGATGGAGTTGATGGGCCGAATTTATCAAATTTTAAAATTTTAAAATGGGCCGGGTAATATTTGAATATAAATTTGAATTTTCAAATTCAAATTTACTTTTTCGGAAATTCTAAACTCTTTCATCTTCTCCAAAAAGGTTCCTTCACTTCAAAGAAAGCTCAAAATCCACAACCGACGGTTTTATTTCATCAAAATTGTGAGTAAAAGTTTGTTTTTCTTTATTATTTCAGTTTGTATGTGCATATTATCAGTGTATCTGTTCGAATGTGAGTATGTGTTCTTATTTTTATTTTTTGTGTTCTTGAACGTTAATGGCAAATAGTTTGATTGGTCCATGAAACTGAAATTAATTGTGTGATGATGTTCGTGTGGGTATTATGACTATGAATCTAAAATTTCATAAGTCATTTGTACTTCACAAAAACAGAATCATTGATTTTTTAATGGTACAGTTTCGAGTTTTTTGAATATTCTGAAATTTGAAGTTTTAACAGCTTTAAAATTGTTTTTGTTCAAAGTTCAGTAAAATAAATGTGTTTAAAATACATTTTCGAAGGGGGTACAGGTTTTAAAACACTGAAAATAATCCTTGAAATTAAATTCATAAAATTCAGTGTGTTTTAGACTTGTAGGAAAATAAAAAGACATTTCTCGAATGAAGCATAATTCGAGTTGCATTACAGAGTCATTCGAGTTGCATAGAAGAGTCATTCGAGTTGACTTAAGAGTCATTCGAGTTGCATTTGTGAGTTATTCGAGTTTTATCATGACTAATTCGAGTTGATTCATACCTCAGAGTTATTCGAGTTTATGACATATTACATTCGAGGAACATTTATGTTTCATGCGAGTTAACAAGTGCGTATAACACTTAGAAAATTCAGAAATAAGTGCTTCAAAGGTGATTCGAGTCGGGACAATGTTTTTATCGAGAACATGACTTGGTCATTCGAGTTGAGTGTTGGATCCTATGTTTCATTCGAGTTTAGTATATAACCTATTCGAGTTGTATGTATAGGTCATTCGAGTTGTGTAGAGACTTATCCGAGTTTAGTGTGTACATCATTCGAGTTTTTCAGAGACTTATTCGAGTTGTATATAGGTTCATTCGAGTTTCATAGGTACTTCATTCGAGATGTATATAGGTTTATTCGAGTTTTATAGATAGTGATTCGAGAAACTTGTAGTGTTAGTCGAGTTTCAACAGCAAATTTTTCTAAGTGTGGAATTTTTTAAGATTTAAGAAAAATGTCACATTTTTTAAGAAATTGTTATAAATTTGTGTTTTTCTAACATTGGTCTCTAAACGAATGACTCTGGAGTTCATTCAATAATTAACTATTATTGTCTGGAAACCCGATGCTTTAAAAAGAAAATCACAAGTTTTGATAATTTCTAATAAAATGTTACAATTTTTCTACATTTTTGACATATGTCATTTGAGTACATGATATGACTAACATGATGTTCTTGTTTTTTTTTACAGGTATTCAAATGGCATCCCCAGTCAATCCCAAAATTCAAATTCCTCTGATTCCCATTCATCATCAAACCATACCCTTGTATCTACCCCAGTTAGATCTACCTCAGTTGCCCGTTCATCACAAACACACATTATCCCAGATAACCAGCTAGTAAAACCAAAACATTGCCTTCCTTTCCGTGATAATAATCATCGTCTAGACACCAAAGTTATTAAAGTAAGCCATCCTATCATTGTGGACATTTTGAAAGGCCATCCACTCGGGTATCTGCTACAATACAAACCGTCTATTCCTCAAGTGTATTTACAACAATTTTGGCACACTGTCAAATTTGTTCCTGCTGACGGAAATCATCACTTCAAAGTGACGATAGACCAGTTCAAGACGAAAATCACTCTAGCAAGACTGCGTCATAATCTATTTCTTCCGAGACGTATAGATACTGTAAATTTCCCTGAATTAGCAGACTTTGAAGATTTTGTTTCTGACGAGGAGCTGGTACATGACTTGATCTGCTTGGGCTACTCAAAGCCACTTCCAAAGAGTTCAAAGTTTCACAGAAATGGTTTAAATGGAGAATGGTATACCCTATTTGGAATCATTAATAGGTGTATGACTTCAAAACATACCGGGATTGATAGATGCAGCATTCATTGCTTGCGAATATTTCATGGGATAGCATTCAACAAACATTATGACTTTGCTCAGTGCATATTTGAAAGAGATTGTGCTTGCAAAAACAACGAATAGAGCAAGGAAATTTGTGCCACTTCAGAGATTCATACAGATACTTATCCGAGGGATCCTGCGTGCAAATGAAATATTCCAAAGCGAGCTAATTCTCAACGATGTCCGGACTATGTTATGATGAGCCTACATGAAGTGCCGGACTCCCCAAATGCCAACATAATGCCAATTCTAGAGTCGTTGCTCAAATATGCTGATCAAGAAAGTGAAAATGTGAGATTATATCGAATAGATCATGCTCCGATAGAGACCCAGGAACCGGGATCTCTTAGCCCAGGAGCTTTAAGGATAGAGGAACCTCAGCAAGGGGCTGAAGTTCAGGTTGCCCATTCTGAGAGTGAGGGAGAAGGTAGTGTGAGGGGTGGTAAGGAAGAAGCCGAAAAGTCAGATTCTGAGAGGACATTGTCTGATATTCAAGAAGAAGAGGGAGAAGGAGATGATGATGATGATGATGGTGATGATGGAGGTGATCATCATGAGGGAGGAGGGATGATGGTGGATATTGTACAAATGGCTGTAGAGAGTGTGAGGGAGACCATAACCCCAGAAAGCCGGGATTTAACCATGTCTACTGTTAGCTCTCCTATGAGAGTTAGCATTGAACAAGTCAGTATCCCACTGTCAATTGCACACCCAACTATCCACTCAGTCTCCTCTCAACAGGAGACTGTTTCAATTGAGCACAGGGATGAACCACACGATCTATCCGAAAGTCACTTGGACTTAATGGATATTGAAACAAGTGCACAACTGCCCGTGTGTACGACTTCTTTGCAATCACAAAGTCTAGATCCTATACAGTTTAGGACACTTGAGTCCACTTCATTTGTTGAAGTGAGTGTGGTTGAACTTAGTGTTTCCACCGGAACACCCTTAGTAACGGAAGCATTTGTTGCTCCGTCACTTGAAGAGGGTGGAAGTCCAGTCAGAGAAACGCCAATACCAACTCTGAGCACTGGCCACGCAGAAGTTCTTTATACAAGTTCGACTGCTGTGACAACTGGAAGTCTTCGTGACCCAGTGGTGAGTTTATCCCCTTTTGTTACAGAATCAACATTGACAAGTGCACTGAATGCAGCTGTGTCTGGTGTCAATTTGCATGTTTCTAATCAGTTAGCGGAAGTAATGGCTCAAATGACAAATATTCAGAAATTTTTAAAGGGAAAAGATGTTGCAGAGGAGTCTGTCAAGCAAACTGACTCAAAGCAAGCTATAGAAGAGTTGAAGGAAGAGTTGAAGGATTTTGTTTTTGAGCAGTTTGATGAGATGCGAGAGCGTATGATCAGTCTAGAAAACACAGTGGTAACTGCGTTGGGGAATCTTTCATTAAGAGTAGCTACAGTGGAAGATACCTGCAAGGCTCAAGCTTCCTCATCAAAGAGGAAACATGATGAGAATGACGAAGACTCCGATGATGCTCCTCATGAGGGGGAGAAGAGGACAAAGCTTGATGAACCGACGCCTGGAGTATTAATGATAATGTATCCGGAAAAGGAGTCGGAAGCTCAGGAGAAAGAAACAGGGGGCTCTAAAGAATCAGCTGGTGAACAGAGAGAGCTGGGATTGATTCTTTATGAAGATGTTCCAGTTCCTTTGAACACTCAGTCTGATATCTATCACTTTGTAGAGTATATAGATTCAGATGAAGACGTTCAAGAGAAAAATCAAGAATTGAGTATTCAAGGGACAGGAGAAGAGAGAGAAGAGTATATTGAAGTTTCTGAAGATGATGACATAATCACTTTGACGGATGTAGATTTTAGAGCTGAAAGAATCGAAGAGGAGGAAGTGTTAGTCGAGGAAATTATGAAAGATGTTGAATCAACACCAACGGTTGAAAAGCTTGAGGTGGTTGTACAAATTAAAGAAGAATTTGAAGAGTTTCCTGTTGAGAGCAGTGTGGCTCAAGAAACAGTAGTTTTGAATGAAGTGGAGGTGATGGACAGATTTTTCAATGAATTTGTGCTTGCTGATGAATCAAAGAAACAACACAGACTTAGATTTCAAGCTCAACAAGTGGTACAGAGGGAGATTCAAGATATGTTAACTTTGTTGAATAAGGATGAGATAAGCAAGAAGAAGGTGAAAAAGCTTGAACTGCCAGATAACAGATCGGTGGAATTTATCAGAAAAAGAAATAAGATGCCGTATATTGAAGATATTCTGGAGAAACGGATCTTTTGCAAAAAGCAAGCTCCATGCTCATTTCACAAGTTATTCAGAGTTCTAGAGCCAAATATGCCTAATCTGGTTAACTATGCCAGTTTCCTGAGAAATAAGACACAAGAGGTTGAAAAGGTTAAGAGCGAATTCAGAATAGTGGATCTGGTGAAGATTGATAAAGAAAGATTTGTCAAGATTTTTTATCAGAAATTCACAGTCACTAGGTCAGATGGAAATACTTATGTGTTCACGGAAGCTGACATGTTCAACATGCACTTGGTCGATATTGAAGATCTTTTTGACGAACTGTGCAGAAATAAAAGAAATGAACACTGTAGATTTGCGCTAAAGACACTGTTTCACTTTATGCATACCAAATTGGTATTAATGTCAGTGCAAGATCTACAGATTGGGGTTGAAAGAGGCATGAGGAAGATAAATATGACTGCTCCTCACAGAGATATTAAATTTGCTGGTGAGCTGAAAGAGTTTCAAGTGATCATGGTGAAGCATCCAGCAGTCATGTATAAAGATAGGAATAAGAAGTTGAGAGCAATGAGGAGTGTGGAGCTGAACAAGTTTTCTGATGGTACGTTGATTAAAGTTTTGAATGGTTTGAAAGGGAAGCTTGCTGCAGATCAGAAAAGGAAGACAAAGAAAGGAGCCTTATCTGTTAACGACTGAAGACTTATGGTTGAGTTTATTTCAAAAATTGAATGGAGGCTTTCGGATCGTAAAAGTATCAGAAGGTTCGAACAAAAGTTGGGCTTATCGGTTTGAAGACTTTGCTATTTTCATCAAAGGGGGAGAATGTTAGAATATGTTTAATTGATGAAAAACAAAGTGTAGGGACTGTTTGTGTATTTCCTTTATAGTTTGTATAAATGTATAAATAGCAACTTTGACTTTCCAAAAGAGATCTGTCAGATTTCATTTTGTACGCATTTGATTTAGAGAAAGCTGCTCTGTACAAGGATATTCCAGATAATCATTTTGTAGTCATCAAGTTCATCAATCGAATCATTCGGTCAGTGTTGATTACTTTCATTGTTCTTATTATTTGCATATTGTTGATTGAATTGGTAGAAACTATTTTTCACATATAAATATACCAAAAACACATTTTTAAACAAAAAAAAACTATTAATCTTGTGAATCGTAAACAAAAACTTTTTTAACAAAAAACATCTAATAACTATTACATTTATTATAAATCTAATATCTTACAAATAATCTTCATTATAAAACATGAAAAATGATGAAGTATTTATATTTGAATTGGTTTGTAATAATGTTTTGATAGTTGAATAGTTTAAGATAATCTTTTTAAACTTTTTGGTGGATACAATAAAAAAAGTGGAGAGAGAAAGATAATATTTTTTTATCCAAAAAAAACATTTTTGATCCAAGGGCTCTAAAAGGTTCCTCAGTTCTCATCATATTTGAGGTTCTTTAAAAACCCTTCACACACACACACACACACACACACACACACACACACATATATATATATATATATATATATATATATATATATATATATATATATATATATATATAGATTGAGGTTCAATTGAGAACTTTTATGCATCGAGAACCTCGAGGAACTTTTGTGCATCGGATAATATATCATGGGTGCACAAAGGGCATTTAGGAAAAACTAAAGATATGGTAATTAATTTATTTCTAATCATTAAAAGATGATTAGGAGTTACATTTTGAACTAAAATCTAATATTAACTACATTCCTCATTTTACTCCTCATTTCTCTCTCTCTCTCTCTCTCTCTCTCTCTCTCTCTCTCTCTCCTTTTCTCTCTAATCATGTTCTTCATGATTTTCATAGTGATGATGGTTTGAATACGAAGATTAACGATGAACAGCGATGATGATGAACATGAATAAGAGATGCAACCGATGATGATTATGAAGAACACGATGCATAGATGAATGATGAACGATGAATAATGATTATGCATAGATGGATGATATGCATAAATGAATATTGATGAATGATGAACAACGAAAAAGGATGATGCATAAATGGATGACGAACAATCACGATGCATAGATAAATGATGAACAAGTTGAAGACGATGCATAGATTAATGAAAAATATGAACGACGAACACGATACATAGATGAATGATAAACAAGTTGAACACGATCCATAAATTAATTGTATATTTTTTTGTTAAATGTGTCCTTTTTTTATCACGATGCATAGATTTACATGATTAACGATGAAATGCATCGATCTCCATCATCTTTTTTGAATTTTTGTAATTTTTGTTAAATTTGAAAATGTGTCAATTGAATTTATTTAGCATTTATTATTTGATTATTTGTTGAAATATTAAATTTAATGAGGTATGCACATTACCCAAAATGTCCTTCCTTGTTTGTTAATATAATGCACAAGATGCATAAAATTGTCCAACTATTTACCCTTTTGTCATTAATCTAATCCATACAATTTTTTGATCTAATGGATGATATAGGTACTTTTGTACCTCGATGCATAAAAGTTCTCAATTGAACCTCCCTCTATATATATATATATATATATATATATATATATATATATATATATATATATATATATATATATATATATATATATATATATAGGGGACGGTTCTTTTGAGAACCTTAAATATTGTGGGAACCTAAGAACTAATCTCAGCCTTTGGATTAATAGGATCAAAGGCTAGGATCAAAGGCTGGGATGTTGGATGTCATTTTTGAAATAAAAAAGATTTCAAGGGGTATGCTTGTTGGAAAAAAGAGGAGGGGAGGGGTAAAAAGGAGAAAAAAATTTGAATATCATTGAAAAAGCACTGCACGCGTTTCAACCACAATTGATTCCCTCCTCGATTTTCTCTTCATCATTTATTTTTCTCCCAAAAAAAAAGCCACCAGAGTTTTTAGATATTATACAATGTATTCTATGAATAATATACAACTTTATATGTAGATTAAAATATATTCTATGGAGTCAACATAATATTCTGTGGTGAATATATAACATTCTATCACGGAGATACAAAGCAACACAATTCGATCGAACATTCGACAATCACAATCAATGGTGCCCATGATGGAATCTTTTACAACATGCATTAAAACAATGGATTCAAAACTATGATGCAAAAAAAATATATAACATTTTAGTTACATAGAATAGCAATATTCTATGTAGAATATGTGAACTATCTATGTAGAATATGTGAACAATCTACGTAGATTAGTGGTATTCTATGAAGAATATGTGAACATTCTGCGTAGAATTGGGGTATTCTATATAGAATTAGTGACACTTACCTAAGATCTATATAAATTTGCAAACAATCTGTAAAAAACTATAAATGTGAGAAGATCTATATAGATTTACACTAACATAGAAAATATGAACATCATAAGATAACTTAAAATCTGAGAAGAATACAGATTAAAGAATCCAAAATCTATAAATGTTTATTGAAGATCTATTCAAACAACATAGAATACAAAAATCTATATAGATTTACAGACAATCTATAAAAAACTCCGAAGAATACAAAATAATCTACGTAGAATATATCTTTTTTGTCGTGCCTTTCCTATTGTCTTGCTCAGAGCCCTCGTCGTTTAGCAAGGTCTTGAGCGTTTCATCTTTACCCGATTCTGCAATTTCAAAATATAAAATAGACTAGAAAATATGAACATCATAATATAACATAAAATATGAGTTATATACAAATTAAAAAATTTAAAATCTATAAATGTTTATAGAAGTTCTACAACATAGCATACAAAAATATATATAGATTTGCAGACAACATAGAATGCAAGATATTCTACGTAGAATGCCAAATATTCTACGTAGAATGCAATATATTCTACGTAGAAGAAACGTTAAATAAAGCAACGAATACTCGAATCAAAGATAAACATGATCTGGATTAGGAAAAAAACGATCGTTGACCTCCTCATCGGCTGCAAAACCATTTGGAAAAATATTAGATGGGGTCTGTTGAAATGTGTCGGTCGACTCCATGGATTCAGGTGAAATAAAAAAAACGGAATGGTTTTCCGGCGACGAAACTGAGCTTCTTCTTGCCGGAAAAAATGGAAGAAAAAGTAAAAATTAATGACAAACTCATTGATGATTGCATAGTTAATTAAAAGACAGAAAGTTGGAAACTTTTCTGAAAAGTCGCATGAAAGGAGGGAAGAAAATGACTGATTTGCCCTTAGTGGAGACTGTCATACTTGAAAATATTTACAACAATGTCATTAATTATCCACCCTTGATCCTATTTATCCAAGGGCTGAAATTGGTTCTTATGTTCCCACATTATTTAAGGTTCTTAAAAAAACACAGTCCTATATATATATATATATATATATATATATATATATATATATATATATATATATATATATATATATATATATATATATATATATATATATATTTTTGTATATATTTTATATATATTTACGTAATATATATTTTTGTATCTAATTTATGCAATATGATACATACATACATATAGACTTAGAGTTCAAAAACGTATTAATTAAAATCGAGAGCACCCGAAGGTACCGCTATTAAACAATTTTTTTTAAAAATTCCAGAATAATATTTATATTATCGCTACACACATTATATGTGAATTTGACATACATTCACAAAGTCTACGTCCGTTGAAAATTTGTGAGTGTCCATGTATATATATGTGAATGGTCACAAAAGTCAATGATCATTCACAAGATTTTTTTCAACCATTCATAAGAATTATTTTTTATAATTTTAATGGATACAGATATGATTATTTTGTTTCTTATAACCGTGTTTAAATTAATGTTTATACGCATGATATATGAATTTCACATACATTCATACTCTCTGTGTCCTTAAAACTTACGTGAATGCTCAATGCATATTTATGTGAATGGTCATCCAAGTTAATGATCATTCACACCATTCACATGAATTTTTTTACCATTCACAAGATTTATGATGTTGTTCCTTTTGAAAAAAAATCTTATAATGTTGTCTTATACATGTCTATTCGAAAAAAATTATATGAATGATCATTCACATTAGGGTACGCTGGGTACGCTGAAATCTCATAGGTACGCTGATGAACCTGTATATATATATATATATATATATATATATATATATATATATATATATATATATATATATATATATATATATATATATATATATATATATAACCTAAATTTGTTGTGAAACTATAAAAACTGTTGGAATATGTTTTAGTTGATGAAATATCAAAGTCTAGGGACTTAATGTGTAATTTCCTTATAGTTTGTATTTTTGTATAAATAGTCATTTTGACTTTCTAGATTTAGTGAGATCTGTCAGAATTCACTTTTGTACGCATTAATTTTAGAAGAGCAGCACTGTACGAAGTCAGTTCATCATTTTGTAATCATCAAGTTCTTAAATCAAATCATTCGGTTAGTATTGATTACATTTATTGTTCTTATTAATTGCATTGTGTTGATTGAATTGGTAGAAACTACATTTCACAATTGGTATCAAAGCCTTAGGGGTGAATAATTCTGATTGAGATTGAAATTTTTTACGTGTTCTTGAGCAATTTTTTCGGAAAAACCCTAAAATCACTAGGGGTTTTGATTCTGTTGATCATTGTAAGTGATAATTGGATCGAAGGTTAAGGATTCAAAGACGAATCAATTGCATATAAACTTGATTTGATTTTCAAAACACAGAAAAAGATCTAAGGAATTTTCTGAAATTTTGAAAAGTTCAAAAACGGTTACTGTTATATTGAAAAACTCAGACTTAGATCCATTTTTGCACAAAAGTGTTTAACAAAAAGAGTTTGTATTCAAAAACCTTACCTTCGATTACAATTTGAGTGAAATTGGGTAAAATTTGGTTTTAATCTGAATTTCAGACTTGTAAAACCTGAAAATACTAAGAAACTCGAAATATACACATCCTGTGTGTAATTCGA
>JAANYP010001141.1:0-90626 GCA_020465985.1 Centrapalus pauciflorus
TCTATCCTTAGCAAAAGTCATATAAGGTAAACTGCTAACCAATTTTCTTAAGATTTGTTGATGATTCTTGAAGTCAGATGTGACCGATTCTTCTGTGCCATAGCCCGTTTAGATCAGCATTGTTCTTGTGACGAAAACAGGGTTCAGTTGGGGGTCCGCCAGAATGCATATCCCCAAAATATACACCTTTTTCGTTAGCCACATAGCACTCACTTGCCCTTGGGGAATCCAATATGTAAACCCAGGTGCTCATCAAAGTTAACCTTGTAGCCAGCATCACATAGTGGCTTATGCTAACAAGGTTATGTTTTAGCCCAACCACTAGGCTACTCTTTTGAACACTGCAGCCACCAGCTATATAGAGTTCCAATCCCCCGGGATCCCTGCCACATTTTGTCACCAAAGGTGACTTTGGCCCTGTTTCCAGGCCTGAGTTACTCAGCAATTCTTTACAACCTGTCATGCTGCCCTGAGCCAGCCACTGTCCAAGTACCAAACCTGGGAAGGTTGTTTTTCCCGCAGAAGTGATAGCGAATTATAGTCTTTTAGGGGAACTCATCACAGAGTAGTTTCTCCTACTTCATCCAACATTGTTGAGGATTTGAAAATGTCCACACTAATATTCCCTATCTGAATGGTATCGAGCTGAATATCCTTCTCAGTAACTGTGCCATTTCCACACTGCTTTGTACAGTGTCTGTGAGACGAAACAACAAGGTTAACAGGTCTCAAGTCCTCAGATTCATGCGACAGTCTGGCACAGATGTGTCTTCTTCCCACATTTTTAACACATTTTCTCTTTTATATTTTGGAAGAAGATCTTCAAACATTCTGAGCTATTTTTGTTGATCTTTCAGCCAGGTTAGCATTTCTTTGTTGAATCAACAAGCTTGTGTGTAGAGTTCAATAGCCCACAGCTTGACTGTCTCTTCTTTCCTCTTTTTGGGAGGAAGATGTCAAACGAGGAAGTCTTGATTGGCTTTTGAGCTTCCAACAGTGTTGGAAACTTATCCCAATTATTCCAGTTGAGCAATGGCTTTATCTTTGCCCCTACTGGATTGTGATTTATGCCTGCCTAGCATACTCACTGTGTCTGGTTTGAAAAAAACTTATTCTTATTTAAAACAGTTTACCCTGTGAAATTACTCACTAGAGTTGTTTTAAAGAACTAACTTTGAGTGCTGCCTGAAAAAATTCAACAGCTCTATTAAGGAGTTTTGTTATAAGATACTCTTACCTCTAGCTTGGACTATAACTTGTTGTAACAGGGTGTTGGTTGCTAACGGTTTTTGAATTGGGCTGGGGTTTTGGTTTACATCACGATTATCTTTTGTGTCATTGTTTACTAAACTGTTTTTTACTGGTTTAGCATCCACAACTTCAGTTTGAAACAAGATTTCCTTCTTTTGATTGTATGAGCACGCAGAGCACTTAGCAGGCTGATTGGAGAACAAACTCCAACACAGCTTTTGAGCTGAGTTCACAAAAGCTGTCAGTATTTGAGCCTGACAAACCTGTTTTGTTGCAGATTAGTTTTACCATTCACATTTGAAGAATGTATTTGGAAGTTCACCAAGGAGTGGAAATCTTCTTTCCAGATTACTTATCTCACTAAGGAAAGCTGCTGTTTCAAGATCCCCTCCAAGATAGGCTTGCGATTTGTGCAGGAAAATCTGTTGACTTATACAATGGCCTGACTTTTTGTGCAGACTTGTGCACCAAGAGTCAACTATCTTTTGAAGCTTAGGCATGCCTTTATATCTGTTTCTCTCTTTTCTTCCAGTAAATAGACGTTGATGTGTTTTCACTCATCAACCTTCGTTTCCAACTTAGGAAACTGCCCGTTTACTGGATTTAGTTTAGAGATCAACTTAAGTCTTAGAGATTTCAGATATCAAGCATCATGACTTATAACAGAGCTTTGAGTCAACAAGCCATAATGATTCAAACATTTTAACTTTCTTCGGAAGAACTATAAGCCATAAAATTTTGTACCTTATACATCATATAGGATCCAGTTCCTAAGCTGCTGAAGGCTTCCAGCTTCAGGCCATATCTTGTTTGATAGCTGCTTGTTGATGGGACATCAGTGTTGGCATCAGACATTGTTATCTTCTTCATCAGATGATGAATCAGATTCCTCCCAGTCACATGTCTCTGCCATAAGTCCCTTTTGGCGATTGAAGACACTGAGTTTTCAATTTCCTCAGCGCTAGCCATGCCATAGGACCTTAACCCTTATACCATCCATCCTTGTTAAGTTCTTGGGTTGGGGTTGGGAGAACTTGACCAACAGCTGTTTGACACACCGAGTCAGCAGTACTATGGTGACCAGTTTTGCCGCATTTGAAGTCACTCAGCCTTTGGATTTGCAATGCCTCTTTTTCCCAGCACTTGAACCTCCTTGCCCAGCATGTTTTCAAACCTTTCTTGTTGAACCTTGGAACAAGCATGGCCTATCATTTGCTCACATCTGTTCACGCAAGATCTGAAGCCATCTTCTCGCCTCGGACACTGCTCCTTTCATACCTCCTGTTGACAGGGTTGAATGAACACATCACTCACCTGTATTTACAGGCTTGCTCTCACATTAGCCACAAAGGCTTGCCCCATTTTGTACATTTCCAAGGCATTTCTTTTGTTGCCTTGACTGTCACATTCAGTAAGGATCCATAAACGATTGACCCGATCCAATACTTCCTGATAGTACCTGACGACGTCCTTAGGATTGTTGGAAAAGTAGTTCCACTCTTCAGTAAAAATGGTCCAGAATATTTATTTACCAGGGTAAGACTGGTTTCCTTGGTGATCCCAACAGCTTTGAGATCATTCACTAGAGCAGTAAACCTGGTGTAGGTTTCAGTGAGAGTCTCCTTTGGTTTAGCAAAGAAGAGTTCATACTGTCTAACAAGATTGTTGATCATGTTGTCCAGTGTGATTGTGGGTCCATCATAGACGGTACCCAAAGTATCCCACATCTCCTTTGCTGTCTTCATATTCTCAACCTGCTTGAACACATCATCAGGGAGAGAAATGACCAGCTTGTTTCTGGCCTTTGCATCCAGAGCCACTAATCTCTTGTCTTCATCAGACCATTGAGCTTTTGCTTTCTCAAAGGTCCTGATTTCAGGAGTAGCTCCTTCAACCGCTGGAGTTATGGTAGTAACAGAGGTTGGCACATAGGGACCCTCCATCACTATCTCTGGCAGTTGTACATCCAGATTCTCTAAATAGAGCATCATTCTGCACTTCCAACCAGAGAAGTTTTGATGATTAAATTTGGAGGTTTGCCCATTAAAAACCATTGGTCATAGTAAGAAGAATTTGCCAGCCACTGTTGTCCATGGAAACTTGGGAGAATGAGAGATCTAGAAGTGACACACACTCTAAACTGTCTGATACCAGTTGTTTAGGTCCCGAAGAGGTTCCCAAAAGCTTATATATTATAAGCTGTAGAGGGGGGGTGATAAGTACAGGGCAATTTAAAAACTACCACACTCTTTTTCTCAATGTTTGTATGTATTATCAACAATTTGTTAATTACAAACAAGCTTGAATGCGGAATAGTTCAAGCTGAGATGACAGATACAACAGTATGTTCACTAGTTTAAGACAAACTCAAACTAGAATACAATGAATACACTCACTAAAAAGCACTCACTGTGTTTACAAGACTTAAGGGAACATCTTATGTAAAACAACTTAGACACACAGATGCTGGTTTACATAGAAGCCTTACATGCATGAAAATCACACTTGCACGTTCACTCTTGGTTTCAGCACTTAGCTTTCTTCACACTTCTTTCTGACCTTAGAAGCTTCCTTTTATACTCACTTAGAGGATCTAAGAGAAACATCTTCATTTGACGAAATGAAAAAGGAGAAGTCTTGTTGAAAAGACAACATAACCTTTTCTGCACTTTTCTGAAAAGCAGACTTGTTCTTTCACATGTGCAAGAACTTTTGTCTTTTACTTTGTCTACTGTTGTGCATTGCCTTTAACTAATTTAGGAATGTCAACTTTGCGTCTTTCTTCCTTGTAAAGGCCTATTTTGATATAAGAAAAAGGTCTGTCACCCTTTTTCAAATATCCTTTTGTCTTCATGTTACAGAACAGCGTGGGCAGGCTGAGCAGTTCTGTTTTCCACTTTGTCTTCGACTTTGTAAACTGATCTTGTAGTCAAAAACAATACATGATTACTTGGAAACAAATTCCATAAAGTGTTTAGCCTGTTCACAAAGAACAGGTTCTGTTCACAAAGAACAGAACACTTTAAAAATGCCCAAGCTGCTCAACAGTGTAGAGCAGCGTAGACAGTTTATGTCCAGCCTGTTCAGCAGACAGAGCAGCTTGGACAAACTGTCTTAGTTGCAACACATGCAACATATAGAAAAGCTTTAGACTGATATTGCAAATCATTTTCAGGTTTCAATAAGGCATATAACAGGCCTTAAATTCAACCTTCAAATGCATCAACAGGTTTGATTATAAAATCTCCCCCTCAGATGTAGAACAGGTTTGACTGAGGCCTTTTTGTGTCTAACAAGTTGTAATTTTCTTATTACATTAGTTGTAATCTACTTCATTAAATGTGTTCTTTGTAATCAATATCAGTGTATATATAAACTGATCTTTTACTTTACTTCAATGTTGCAACTTTATTCAAGCAAATGTAATGTAAAAATATATAGTGATCATTGATGAATCAGCTTAGACTGATTATTGAAAATAGGGGGAGATTGTTAGGCACAAAAAGGCATCAGTCAAACCTGCTCTACATCTTTGGGGGAGATTATTAATCAAACATGTTTGATGCACTTGAAGGTATAATTTAAGGCCTGTTAATGCCTTATTGAAACATGATAAGTGATTTGCAATATTAGTCAAAGCTGTTTACCGTGTTGCATTTGTTGAAAGTAAGGCAGACTGTCCAAGCTGTTCTACTCTGTTGAACAGGCTGGACATAACTGTCTACGCTGCTCTAATCTGTTGAGCAGTTTGGACACATACTAAGTGTTGTGTTCTTTGTGAACAGAATAATTTCTTTGTGGACAGGCTAAACACTTTATGGAATATGTTTCCATGTCCTCATGTTTTGTCTTGGACCAAGAGATCAGTTTACAATGTTGAAGACAAAGTGAAAAAAAACAGAAGCTGCAAGGACTGCCTGCGCTGTGCTGTTACATGAAGACAAAGTGGATATTTGAAATGGTGGACAGACCATTTATTATATCAAAATGGCCACTCCATAAGATGAAATGTTTAAAGTTGACATCCCTCTTTTGGTTAAAGCAATCTGCAACATAGACAAAAAGGAAAAGACAAAGATTCTGCAATGTAAAGACAACACTGCTCTGTCAGAACGTGCAGAAAAGCATTCTTGTCTTTTTGGAAAGACTCTCCACTATCTCCATGTCCAATGAGGAAGCTTCACTGGGATTCTCAGTGAGAGTATAAAAGGAAGCTTCTAAGGAATGTGAGATTTCCAAGAGTGTGATATTCAGAACGTGCAAAGAAGTGTGTTTTCATGCATGCAAAGTCTGCTTGAATAATATTAGTAAAGTGTGTCCAAGCTGTTTTTATTTAAGCTGTCCATCTGTCTGTCTTGTAAATAGTGAGTTCGTCTTTGTGAGTGTATTCGTTGTATCTAGTCTGAGTGAGTCTTAGATTAGTAGTCACAGTTGTATCTGTCATCTCAACCTGAACCATTCCGCAATTCAGACTTGTGTGTCATTAACACTTGTTGATAATACATAAAAACATTGAGAAAAGTGTGTTGAATTTTAAATTGCTGTATTCACCCCCCCCCCCCCCCCAACAGCTTAGAGCATGTTAGTGCATCATGTGTGACGATAGCAGTCTAAGTATAGACAATATTTTGTAATAGTCAATTTGTTCTTTATTGCATATTAATACGTGTTTGATATATGTTCGATAAAATATGTTTGATATTGATTGTATGTATGTTTGAACTTGGTGTAATTAATGTGTTGCAATAAGTTCAAAGATAAGTTCAAACATAAGTTCAAAAATAAGTTCAAACATAAGTTCAAAGGTCATGGTTCGAACTTATGGAGGACAAGTTCGAAAGGCCTTGGGCTTAGTCGAACTTGTCCTGGGCAAGTTCGAACCAGGTGATATAATTAGGTGTAAATTCGTTTTAATTAACAACTTTTGTAGAATTCGAGGTGAGATTAGTGCAGAGGCAATCTCGAACTTGCAAGGAGATTGTGTGTTTTGTTCTTGGAGAGAATCACATGTGGGACGTTCTAGTTTTCGTCTATCACAGTGTTTGTCTTCGTGTTTCGTGTGTGTGGTCTATCCGTCAAACCGCTAAGGAGGATTCCGCACTCGTTGGACGGCGTCGCGTCAAGATAGGATCTGTAGGAAGGCGACCTTATAAGTGGTATCAGAGTCACTAGGGTGTTTTCGGTGTTCTTTGTATTCATAAACAACATCCGTGGTTTCTTGGCGTTTTTGGACGGAAAAATCACATTTTTTGGTTACTTTTTCGAGTTATACAAGCCAGATAACGGTGAAAAGTTTGCATTAGTTCACTTTTTTGGTCGAAATCAATATTTTTAGACTTAAAAATATTGGTTTAAACTGAAAACTTGAAAAAATCAATCTTTTTGTCGTTTTTCGAACTTGCAGCGCTCGAACATAGGGGGTATTAGGGTTTGTTCGATTTTTCAAAAATTCGAATTTTTCAGAAAATACGCTCCTCTCGAATTTATATTATGGTTTTATTCGAATTTGCTGGCATTCGAATTTGTCCGATTTCGAACTTGTCAGGAACTTCGAACTTGTCATAATTTAAATTTTTTGTAAGGTCGCCTTCCTACGGATCCTATCTTGACGCAACGCCGTCCAACGAGTGCGGAATCCTCGTTAGCGGTTTGACAGATAGACCACGCACACGAAACACGGAGACACACACTGTGATAGACGAACACTAGAACGTCCTGACACGTAATTCTCTCCAAGAACAAAAAACACAATCTCCTTGCAAGTTCGAGATCGCGTCTGCACTTATCTCACCTCGATTTCTGCAAAAGTTGTTAATTAAAACGAATTAACACCTAATTATATCACCTGGTCCGAACTTGTCCTCCATAAGTTCGAACCATGACCTTTGAACTTATGTTTGAACTTATCTTTGAACTTATGTTTGAAATTATTGTAACACATTAATTACACCAAGTTCAAACATACATACAATCAATATCAAACATATAACAAACATATATCAAACACGTATTAATATGCAATAACGAACAAATTGACTATTACAAAATATTGTATATACTTAGACTGCTATCGTCACACAGGATGCACTAACAGACTCCCCATTGACGATAGCTTCTAACTATATATATATTTTGTCTAAGTACTAGAGCTATATAAACTACTACCAGCATACAATCCCTGATCTATAGAAACTCTAACTACCTTCTGGAAAATCCTGCCTTCTGATCTCCATCCTTCATGAAAGAAGATCGACTGATCATTAAGCTTTCTCTGGTCGTCCTTCGATAGGTTGATCAGATGCATTGGATCGTATACTTTCAAAATCGCTTTTTCCTCGTAGTCCTCCATCACTGCTTCCGCCGTCTCGTTGTCAACATACCACCACTTCATGTTTTTCAGTACATCCTGTGACATTGACTTCATCGGCACTTTCTTGAGGCATCGGACTGGTTTGTAGACAATCCTAGCCCAAGGCTTTCCAGTGTGGGGATCTACTCTTGACAGATCTTCAACTCTTTTTCCGGATCATGGCTTAATTCTCTCAAATCTTCCAGATCGACCCTCCCTTCGAATAATCTTAGCCACAACTTCAGCATATGGGTCGTCTCCTAGATTGATCAATTCTTTCCAAGCCAACTCTTTTACTTCACACTTGGGAAACGTGTTGAAAACCTTCAACAGTCTCCTTAAGTATTGTAGCCCATCTCTTCTCTTTAGCACGAATAGCTGCAGTGCTCTATCAAAGAACCAACTTAAGATCCCACCTGAGAGATTTCCAGGACTTGGTACTCTCATTCTCTTCTTCATCTTTAGATCTGTTTTCTTTTCTTCCTTTCTGAACCAAAGCCTTATCAGATCTTCTCTGGTTTGCTTCTTATCAGCTGTATCAGATTCACAATCATCCATAGACGCCAATTTAATCTCATCTATGTCTATCATATTTTGATCATTGTGCACATACTGTTCTGTGATAGGCTGGTTGGGGATGATCACTTCATCTACATCATCGTCTTCATCTTCTACAACCTCGTCTTCAGATTTCCAGTCTACAACCTCTCCTTGAACAAATTCTCCTTCCTCTAAGTCTTCTTGATCAAACTCAAAATCATCTTGATCATCAAGATCCATTAAAGCTTTAATCATATCGCGTTCAGTTGTCTTTGAGGCTTCGCCTTCGCTTCCTTCTCTCACACTTGACTGTCCAGGCTCCCCCTGAATTTGAGCTTGCTGAGTAGTCTATAGATAAAGATCTGCTAGCTCACTCTCTCTTTCAGTATGTGGATCATTGTCATCATCTTCTCTCCTCAACACCTCTGCTTCTCTGCAACTACTCTCCCCCTGAGCTTGTAGATTTTTCATTAACTGCTCTAGGAGAGTTTTCATAATCTTCATCTCAGACGCTTGATCAGCTACTGTTGTTCGCAGCTCAACATTTTCCTGATCAAGTCTGGCATTATGTGCTCGAAGCTCTTTCACTGCTGTTGACAGCTGAAAAATTTGGACTGTTTGGAAGTCCACCTTTCCTTTCAGCTCTGTGAATCGCTGATTGTCAGTGAATGTGGTTGATGATGATGGAGTAGAGGCGGAGGTTGATGGAGCGGTGGTTGGTTGAGCAGTCGGTAACCCAGGCTTAGGAGTTGAGGTGGATGGAGCTCCCTGCATAAATCGATGCCGCCTCGCCCTATGCCTAGGCACGAGGGGAGCTTCAACTTCCTCTTCAAAATCTGTATCATCATCCTCTGTATCCCCACCTGCTCGTCTTGTCATATTTGGCCTACTGATGACTAGTCTCGATCCATATCTGCCAATTATTGACAGCCGGATCAACAGGTTCAACAACTTCTATTCCCTCAGAACTAGAATCAGAGCTAGACTCGGAGGCGGTCTCTGCTTGACCTCAGCCTCAGTCTGCATTCTTTCTCCTTCTGCAGCTCCTTCAACCTGGACCTCAGTGTCCATATCCTCAGCCGCAGGTGGCTGGTATTCATCAATGTCTCTGAAAATATCATGGTACTCAGTTGGAGGCTCCAAAATCTCATGAACCAATTCTGCTGCGATATCTTGCTCAACAGCTGTTCCTTGAGCCCAAGTTTCTTCTAGGGTCTGTGCCCTCTGATCAAATTCTAGGGCCGAAGTTGACGGGCCAGTAGCGTTCGTTGATGGACCTACTGCCATAGAATCGGATTGTCTGCTGGAGGATGGCCTAGCTGCCGGAACTTGTCTCACTGGAGCTCTTTGCCTCCTACGCTGTTACTGTGGCTGTTGTTGTGGTTGTTGCTGCGGTTGTTGCTGCTGTAGAGCTTCGCCTGCCCAGTTATCTCCTTCTGGAGCTACAAAATCTGGGTCAATAACGGCTCCAAACAAAGGCGCCACTTGTGACCTTACCAGCTCAGCCCTTCGCGCATTATGCGACTGGCAGTCAGCAAAAATCCTTTTATCTATAATGGCCACGCCATGTGTATCTGGAAGTTGTGGCAAATTTGGCAAAAAGTGACGGATGATCATCATCACGAATCTCGGATACATCAAAAATCTTTCTCTTATGGGAGCTGTGATTTGGTGCACAAACTCACCGAAGAACATCTCTGAAAAACTGAAACGCTTATTATATACTAAGGCTATCAATGCCGATTGCATCTTGGACACAATTTAATCAAAGTCGGCCTTTTTCGGCGCAAAACAGACCATAATAACATGCACCAAATAACTCCATTACCCAATTAAGCCACTCTTCACATAAGATGCTTTGGTAATATCTTGGGCGTATCCCATTCGCAAAAACGCCACTTGCCTAATATGAACAGGAAAATCTATAGGCCCCGCCTCCTGATCCTCTGTGCCTAGCTGAAGGATTTGCCGTAACATATCTGCTGAAAATACTATAGGCTGTACCCCAACTCTTGTACGTAAGACTGTGGGTGTCACTGAGCAATCAAGCTGGAGATGCTCCCAAAATTGACGTATATACGGCAAGATAATCTGTAGATTATGAGTAAGGGCATATGCAACCCGCGATTGCGTCAAAAATTCAACCATGTGACGATACGATTGAGCTTCAGGAAGCTCTCTATCCACCGACATAACCATGTTATGTTTATTATAGAACGCTCGATCACCCATATCTGCACATAGAAACAACAACCAATATTAGTAAAGAAAAATAAATAAAAATAAAATGGAACTTGTTTATTTCGAATTTGTATAATTTCGAACTTACATAAGTTCGAAATCCAACACATTCGAATTTCTACAAGTTTGATTTTATTTTATAAAGACATTCGAATTTAAAGCAAATTCGAGTATTATGTTCGAACTTGACTGACTTCGAACTTGTAGATATTTTAACAAGTTCGAACTTTCTGACAAGTTCGAATCTGATGAACATGTTCAAAGTCGGTCATTTTCAAACCAAAATCCAAGATTTTAACCCCATTTGACTTAAAAATTAGTATAGTCTAGTCCTATTGGGTTCTAATCGAAGTTATATGTGTTTTGTTTGAAGTTTCACCGGTTAAAACTTGGGATTTTGAACCACAAAGTTTAAACCCAAAAACCTTCAAATAAAGTCGATTTTGTGCCATAAAAGAGTCCTAAACCACCCAATCTTTGTATAATAGTGATTACTATACCTAAGGATGTGAGTAGGTTCGAGAAAAACGAACAAAAGTTTGTGAAATAGGAACAAAATCGAAACGACAAGTTTGACCTTCAAATAATGCATCCTAGTAACTTTGTCCTTTTTCCTACTTAGAATAAAATAAAATAAAATAACATAAAATTAAAATAAAATCAAATAAAGTTAAAATAAAATAAAAAAAAGGAAAATAAAGTTTGAATAAAATTTAAACTTATGCTACTCAAAAATACTTTTACAAACTTTACGACATACACTAACAGAATATTTTTGGCGAGAAAGTCAAAGAAGGTTCAATCAGATAGCGGTGTCAATACGCACTTTCAGTATTACACTTTCACACTTAGGAATTTTTTATTCCTTTGATTGTTTGTCGTGATATACATTTCAAGGCGATTGTCGGTATTATTTTCCCTTTAAACATGTTACACTTTGGAATATCCCTTAGCCTTTTTATTTATCAAGAAACTACCTTACGAGTCCCATAGTTAGACATATCTCTATGATCAAGGCATACACACAATGATTATAACTTTTCGGTATTGCAAATTTTATTTAAAAGGCAAACATCGGACACAGTTATGTATTTACATACAACAGAGTGTCTTAGATTGTCTTAAAGTTTATTTAAAGCTAGCAAGACAGCAGTGATAGGTCTGTACTTACGTACAACAAAGCGACTTATCTTGCTAACTCGAGTCAAACTAGAGGTAACAGGTTTGTACTTACGTACAACAAAGTGACTTGTTTTGACTCTCTCCATGCTATCAAAATTTTTCTTTTCTTTTCGTTTCTTTAGGATGTATTTGATGTGGCTATACATCCCCCAGAAACTTTGCATACCTCATTTAGAATCATTGTCTGTATGTCTCTAACATAAAAATTAAGACCATTTGGTCATACATCTATGTTAGTTACACATACGACCTTTTCTTGAATATTTTATTAGCTTTTGAGATTCCCTTTGTGTATTATGCCTACCAACACATCGAACAAGAAAATGTATATCACTTAGAGTTTAAGGTGCATTATGTGTGAAAACTTAATACTTAGAGATTGTATCGACTGTACTAATTTTCCTCACTTTGAACCTATGATTTTAAGACTTAACTCATTTTTCGATTTTTTTCACTTATTTTTTTTGAAATTTTTATGGTTTTCTCTCTTTTTTTTTTGTTTTTCATTTGTAAGATAAGCTGATAAACTAACCTACTAACTTACCAAAAAAAAAAATTAAATTCTATTTAACAACTAACTTACTATAAAAAGAAAGAAAATCTCCTAAGCTACTAACTCACTATAAAAGGAAAGAAAATCTACTAAGGTCAAGTTACTCTGGATTACGCATACCATTTAGTTGAACTAACAACTCAAAGCGTGACTTATCAAAAGCTTTAGTAAATAAATCAGCATTATCATCTTCTGTTGCCACTTTTACCAGTTTAATTAAGTTCTTTTCAGCCCAATCACGTATAAAATGATGTCTTATGTCTATGTGTTTTGTTTTACTGTGTTTAACTGGATTATTAGTTATAGCAATAGTAGATTGGTTATCTATCCTAGGGGGAGTATGAGTGTAAGTCAAATCGTAGTCCCGCAATTGTTGTTGTATCCACAAAACCTGTGAACATGAACTACCAGCAGCTACATATTCGGCCTCGCACGTTGGCACAGCTACCGAAGTCTGTTTCTTGTATTGCCAGGATACTAGCCTCCCTCGAAGGAACTGACAACCTCCAGTTGTTGACTTCCGGTTCAAGCTGCAACCTCCATAGTCTGAATCTGTGAATGCTTCCAATTCCAGATCACCATCAGCGTGATACCAAAGTCCCAGCTTCGGTTTCGACTTGAGGTATCTCAGAATCCGCTTCACAGCTTTCATATGCATTTCTTTCCGATTGGCTTGAAACGTAGCACAAATACACACAACAAACATTATGTCAGGTCTAGAAGCAGTTAAATACATGAGTGTCCCTATCATGGCCCGATATAAAGTCGGATCACATCAGTATCACTTTCTGTACCCGGTCCGAGATTGTGATTCACTTGAATCGGTGTACTAAAGTGAGCAGGGTCAGCTTTGTTCCTTCCATCCCGAAGCGATCTAGAATGTCGTAGACATACTTCGTCTGATGGATAAACATACCCTCCTTCCTCTGTTCTACTTGCAAACCAAGAAAGAAGTTCAACTCTCCCATATCACTCATCTCGAACTTAAAAATCTTTGCACATCTGCTCGTCTGATGACCCGAAAATGATGTCATCCATGTACACTTGTACCAAGATAAAATGTTCACCCTTTCACTTCACAAACAGTGTACGATCAATTCTCCCTCTTTCAAACCTGTTGTCCAAAAGATGAGTAGATAGTGTCTCATACCATGCCCTTGGTGCTTGATGTAATCCATACAGAGCCTTATCAAGACGATACACTCTGTCTGGATACTTTGGATCTGTAAACCTAGGTGGTTGTTTGACATACACCAGTTCCTTCACCTTGTCATACAGAAAGGCACTCTTTACATCTAGTTGATAGACTTTAAATCCTTTGAAGGATGCAAAGGCTAGAAACAAACGAATTGCCTCAAGCCTTGCCACTGGCGCAAGCACCTCGTTGTAATCGATTCCTTCTTCTTGGTTGAAACCCTTTACGACAAGCCTTGCCTTGTTGCGAGTTACAATACCCCGATCATCTCTCTTTCATTTAAAAACCCACTTGGTTCCTATTGCAACTTCTCCTTGAGGTAACGGCACTAACTCCCACACTTCAAGCTTTCTGAATTGTGACATCTCTTCTTGCATCGCTTCATCCCAAGAGTTATCTTTCAGTGCCATTTGCACATTCTTCGGCTCTACTTATGAGATAAAACACGAATAGAGGCAAGTGTGAAAAGCCTCGGAGTCATTAATCATCGACAACAGCACTGTGTTGTTATTCAAACTACTCCTAGTTCTCACACCAGCATTCGGATTTCCTATGATACTCTCAACTGGATGATCCTTATTTATTCTAGATGTTTCAATCTCATCGACCCTAAGGTTATCTCCGAAGTTTGATCCTATCTCACCTAACGAAGGAACGACTTCAGATGCTACATTCTCTTCCTCATGATCACTGTCCTCGGAGTTAGAAGTAGTAGTCTGATTCTCCTTTGTAGGTAACTCAGAATCATTCTCTGCTGGAGACCTATCTTCTGTCGATGTAGGCTCAGAAGTTGATGGAATGCTTGCCTTTGGAAAACCGTGACTGTCGTCGTTCAGATTTAATGACGATAAGTCATGCTCAATTGTACATGCATTTCCATCCGAAGGAATGTTAAATGACTCAAACAATTTGTCATAATCAAATATTCATTCCGGACCAGTTTGGGGTTCATGTGTATAACCTGTTACATCAATGTTATACACAATTTCTACCGTACCGTTTGTTTTGTTAAAAACCCTTTTATTTGGTGAATTAGGCACATAACCTAGGAAATAACCTTCGTCAGCCTTTTCACCAAACTTAGGTTGGAAGATTATTACTGGTGAAAGGATAGGTTTGCCGACTTTGCTCGTTTCAATGACATGCGGATGTTGATCTGTATCGACGAGGGATACATTCCGCCTACTCACGAGCTTGAGGGTCGTCAGAGGGTCCTAACTTATCGTGAATTAGAGAAGATTGAGAAACTTCTTGATGCTTTACCAGTGAAATGGGAGATGTACGAAGCGCTCATAAAGCATGATTAAGAAAAATTCAAAACTCTTATGCTTGAAGGAGTCATTGGCACGCTGAGAGCTTACAACTTTCAGTTGCTCAAGAAGGAACGGGAATATGACCCCAAGTACCAGATCCGAACATGTATTTCGGAAATTCCAAACCTTCAGTCACGAGTGAACTGAAAATAGCTACAGCATTCTACACGGGCGAAACGTCGACTCCAGTGGAAATAGAAGACTCAGGCAGCCGGGCTTTCTTTGGGTACTCTAAACCAGAAGAGAAACCAACTCAATCATCATCTACTTCTCAACAGTACACAAAGATGCCTATGAGTGCACAATCAGCCGATCTCATCTGAATCTTTTGGCTTCGTTTGTTGAAGCATATGGGAATTGTGTACAATGTAAAATTAACGATCCTGCGTTATGGGAAGAGGAATATGATCAGGTGGACCCTGATGATTTGGAAGAAATGGATCTTCAATGGCAACAGGCCATGGTGACTCAGAGGGTCAAGAGATTCATCAAACGGACAGGCAGAAATCTGAACGTTAGCAACAATAAGATTGGGTTCGACAAATCCAAGGTTAAGTGATATAACTGCCAGGGGTTAGGACATTTTGCTCAAGAGTATCAAAGACCGAAAGTTGAAAACTACCAGAATCAATCTCAGGGAAGATATCAGCCTGGTAGTTCGGGTAATCAAGTGAACATCGTTGGTCTGTTAACCAACGTATCATCGGACAGACAACTTGATGGGACGTACGATTGGAGTACACATCCAGAGTCAAATGCTAGAGCCTTCATGGCTGATGTAATAGAGACTGAGGATGTCGGAGCAGAGACAGTAACAGAGGACAGAGAACAGAATGATACAAGTCCTGTGTTGGTGGAGAAGTCAAATAATCAGACCACTCTAGAGTTTGCTGTGCAGATGGCTAACATGGAGTCTGATCATACATAGGTAATTCTGAACTTTTCTACATTTTGTGAATTATGTGTTTTATGTGCTACTTGTAATGATAGATTGAATTTGGTGCTAGAAACACATAGTAATTTAACTGCTCAAATTGAATCCTTAAAATTAGATAATGCTAGATTGAATTAGGGATAAGCTAAAAGCAGATGCTCAAGATGTAATAGTTCTAAAAGACAAACTAAGTGAGCAGTGTGTCAGGATAGAGCTTATGTATGAGCATGTTGAGGCTTTAACCAAAGAGCTTACTATTAAAGAGGTAGAGCTAGTTGAAGCAAAGGTTAAGGTCGCAGAGGTAAATAGTAAATTAGAGAAGTTTAGGAACTCTTCACTGAATCTAGGGAAAATCTTAGATGCACAACGTCAGTCTAAGAAAGCAGTAGGTTTAGGGTATAAAGAGATTCCTCCACCTTTTAATGATAACTACCTCAGCCTCAGGATAAAACTGTTAAGCCAGTTGAATCAGAGGTAGCAACTGAAAATGTATCTGAATCTGATAAGGATAAATCAAGTAAGGTGACTGATAATAATGCTACGATTAAGATTGTCAAGTTTGTGCAGTCTTCTAATGTCAAAATTCTAGGAGAAGCTAAACCTGAGGTTCATAATCAGAGAGAGGAAAAAGTCATGATAGTTGAAAAGAAAGAACATGACACTAGTGAGACACCAAAGTCAAAGGGCACTCATAAGAAGTCTATTGATAAAATGTCTTGTTTTAGATGTCATGAAAGGGGTCATGTTGCGTCTAGCTGTCCATATAGGAAGGTAGAATCTACACCTAATGTTGGAAAGCCTGAACAACATAAACTTTCACCAAGTGTAGCAAGCACAAGTAGTTCTCAAAACACTAAGAAGATTGTGCATGCCACACCAAAGACTGTTGTTAGACAAGTACCTGTGTCGGTTATACCAAATGAAGTGGTTAGGACTAATTCACCAAATAGAGTCCCTAATCAATCTAGTTCAGGACCTCAACAAGTTTATAGGAGTACAACACCTAGAAGAGCTTACACTCCGGTTAGGTCTCACACTCTTGTAAGACATCAGACACCAGGTAAAGCCCAGGGACACCAATCTGAAATGTCATATAGTAGAAATTATTCAAGGGCTCAACAGCAAATGCCTACACATAGGCTAAGAGTGAACATAAATCACTCTGCACCACAACGGGTTCTCAATCAAACACCCAAGTCACCTGAAAGGCGAGATAGGTTTCTGAAGGAGTTCAAGTATGTGGATGAGAACGGTATTACCACGTCAGTCATGGCTTGGGTTCCCCATGATAACTAACTTGTTTTCTTTCATGTGCAGGAGTTAACTACAGGTCTCAAACAACAAGTGGTTCGTCGACAGTGGTTGCTCTAGAAACATGACTGGGGAAAGAAGTCTACTCACAGACTTCAAGGGAGGGAACAAGGGTTTTGTATCATTTGCTGGGAACAAAGGAGGAAATATCACTGGCACAGGAGTGATTACCAATGGGACTATCACACTTGATCAAGTATATCACGTTGATAGACTTGCTCAAAATCTCATTAGTGTCTCTCAGATCTGTGATAAGAAGAATTCAGTGTTGTTTACTGATACTGAAGCGTTAGTGCTGAAGCCGGGATTCAAAATTCCTGAAGAGTGGATTATGATGAGAGCCCCAAGGAAGAACGATTTGTACATGCTGGACATGAACATCTCCGATTCATCGATGGGCACGATCTGTCTTTTGTCAAAAGCTTCAAACACCGAATCAGTCTTATGGCACAAACGCATGTCACACTTGCACCTGAGAAAAATGAATTATATCACTAAACATGGACTGGTGCAAGGTGTCCCAATGAAGAGTTTTCAGTTTGAAGACAAGTGTGTACCGTCCAAGAAAGGCAAACAACACAAGAAGTCACACAAGTCAAAGACTCAGAACTCTATAGCTTCCACTTTCGATTTGTTGCATATGGATCTATTCGGACCGATCAACAAACGGAGTATATGTGGTAGTTGGTACTGTTTAGTTATCACTGATGATTACTCACGATTTTAATGAGTTTTCTTTTTAGGTACGAAGGACGAGACAGCTGCAAAGTTGATTGGGTTCTTAGACCAAGTCGAAAACTCCTATGGGACGCGGGTAAAACGTATCAGGAGTGATAATGGAATAGAGTTTAAAAACACAGTAATTGGTGTATATTGCCTATCTAAAGGCATAGTGCATCAATTTAGTGCACCTTATGAGCCACAACAAAATGGGGTGGCAGAACGGAAGAACGAGACTTTGATTGAGGCAACAAGGACCATGCTCTCGGATTCAAAGCTTCCTACCATGTTTTGGGGGGAGGCAGTGAGTACCCCTTGTCATGTTTTGAATCGGGTCCTTACTGTCAAATCATTAAACAAAACCTGTAATGAAGTTCTGAATAAAAGACCACCAAATTTAACTGGCTTCGAACCGTTTGGGGTACCGTGTACTTTAATTAAAACAAAACATCAACTGAGCAACATACTAGGGAAACCTTTTTGGGACCTACACCTTCTCCCCCGAAGAAGCAAAGATTCGGCAAGTTCTTTAAGCCCAGCAAATCCCAGTCCCAATAATCCAGCAATCTCAATAATATATCTCACCTCAAAAAGCTCAGGTTTACGCTCTTACGAATGAACCGCGATTCTGCAAAAGATACAGTAAATCTCATATGGGACAGTGCAATCCCGGTGATGTGACCTGCTATGTATGTAGCAAGATCGACCACAGCAGTGAGAAGTGTCCCCAGAGGGGTCTTGGATGTGCAAAGTGTGGGAAGTGTGGACACTTCATGTATCAATGTCAAAGAGGACGCCGAGGCCAATCACAGTCATCAGCCGGAGGTTATACGATGAAAAGCTCAGCTGAAACTCCAACTGCAAGGACCCTTGCATTTCAAATAATAGCGGAGGAAGCAAAAGAAACCCAAGATGTGGTAACCGTTATGTTCTTACCAAATTCTCTACCTGCTCGTGTACTATTTGATTCCGGTGCAAGTCGTTCAATGACTACTTTTGCTTGAAGACTGTCTGAATCTCCTTCAAAGCATCCTGTTATACTTGATATAGAGACGTCCAGTAACAATTATGTTATGGCTGATTCCGTGTACCAAAATTGCACTTTACTTGTCAATAACGTAGTGTTCAACCTCGATCTTATTTCGATTCCGTTAAAAGAATTTGAGGTCGTTGTCAGCATGGACTGGTTAATGATTAACAAAGCTACAATCATCAACAATCACCGAATCATCAGAATAAAGTCTTCAGACGGCCGAGTGTTGGAAATCAAAGGCGACAAACGAAAAGGTGCCCATTGCTTCATTTCTGTTGAGAAAGCAAGTAAATATCTGTCTAATGGTCACGAATCCTATTTGGGCTATGTCTTATCTGAATCTGTCTCTTCTGATCTTATTGAAGACATCAAATCTGCTCAAGCCGAAGCGCTGAAAGATGAAAATCTCTTTTCTGAAAATATCAAAGGGCAATTGCAATATCTGTCTATGAAGCATTTGGGACTTCAATGTCTCAAGGGAAACCGAATCTGGATTCCTAAGTATGGTTCTATTCGCAACACTCTTCTATCCGAAGCTCATAAGTCCAAGTTATCTATTCAGCCTGACAGCTCAAAGATGTACTTCGATCATAAAGCTGACTATTGGTGGCCAGGAATGAAGAAAGACATCGGACAATTCGTTGAAAGCTGCCGAGTCTGTCAAATGATTAAGGCAGAACACCAGAAACCCCTTAGAAATATGCAACCACTACCAGTTCCTGAGTGGAAGTGGGAGCATATAACCATGGACTTTGTCATGAAATTGCCTAAAATCAAGAGACAGCAATACTCCAACTGGGTAGTCGTGGATCGTTTAACAAAGTCAGCTCACTTTATACCGATGAAAGAGACGTATAACCTTGATAGATTAGCACAGATGTACATCACTGAAGTTATTCCTCATCTTGGTGTGCCGAAATCTATCGTCTCTGATCGCGATAGTCGTTTCACTTCAAGATTCTGAGTGTGATAGTCGTCTCGAACATAGCTAACTTCGAGAACGAAGTTTGTGCGTGGTGGAGCCCATTCTGTAACAACCTAGTCGTTAACCAAACTTGAAATTTCAGTTTTGAGTTAATAATGTAATTTAATTACATTATTTGTATTGTAATTTAATTAAGTAATGAAATTATTTAATTAAAATAAAGGGTTATATGCCAAAAATAGCAATAACTTTTTGTAGTTTTACCGTTTATACCAACATTATTTATTTTTTATCATTAATAGCAACAACTTTTGTATTTTTTACCGATTATACCAACTTTTGACCTGGAAACCTGCTATAGCAGGTTACCATCAATTAATACAAACAACTTTTATATTTTTACCAATAATAGCAACAACGTTTTATATTTTTACCAATAATAGCAACGACTTTTAACTTTTTACCAATAATAAAAACATATCAAATTAAATTTTTCTTTATCTTTAACTAATCATTACTTTAAAGAAAATAAATTTATGAAAATCGAAATACAATCAAATAAGTTCATAATCCAATTTTTTTTTTGTTTAAATTTTGTTAGATTTAAATCAAATGTAATGTGTGCCTATAAAAATATAAAAAATATGTTTTCTATAGAAATTAAAAAATGAAGATTATTTTGATTAGGGGTGAGCATGGATCGGTTTTTGAAAAAAAAAACAAAAAACTAAACCGAAACATCGGTTTCTATATTCAAGAAACTGTTCGGTTTGGATTTTAAACGATTTGGTTTTTATTTCGGTTTCCGTTTGGTTTCGGTTTTTCTTTGTCATGGTTTTCAATTTCAATTCTTTCTTTTGAAAACCAAAACACACACACACACACACACATATATATATATATATATATATATATATATATATATATATATAAATACACACACACACACACACACTATTAAAGCATGAAAAATTATACACTGAGTTTGTTAAATTGGTTAGACCAAATCGTTGAGCTTCTCCCAACAAAACTTGCAAGAATTCATGAGTTTCAATTACTTATATTTGGTTGGAAGCTTAAGGCTCTTGTACTCATATTAGATTGATTGGATTATTAAATCATATATATATAATTATTTATAAAATAAACGGATGCAACTTTTTAATATTAGCATTTTATTTATCAAATAAATAAAGAACTAATTATCCAAAAAATAATACAAATGTAGCATAATGTGTTCATTATATTTCTATGACATCTTATACAAATAATTTGAGTTTGACGTTGTCGTATTACACTTAAATGGTCGACCCTATCATACCTATAAAACCCGGCTATGCATGAAAATATGACACATCAAAATAATCTTCATTTTTAATGTCTATAGAAAACATATTTTTTATCTCTTTTATTTGCAAGTGACTTATTTCTAACAAAATTTAAACAAAAAAATGGATTATGAACTTATTTGATTGTATTTCGATTTTCAAAAAAACTTCTTTATTTAAAGAAAATCAGATGTGGAGGGCTAAATGTGTCAAAGTCTGAAAGTTTGGAAATAAAAGACACCAAGTCTTCATTTCTCCATTTTCATCACTTTCTAAATCTTCAAGCTCTCTCACTCTCTCTCTCTAAAATCTGCTGGAACACGAAAATCAGAAGAAGAAATTCGTGAATTTAACTAATTTTATCAAGAATCAGTTGGGATTTAAGGTAAGAAAAGCTATGCAGATGTTCGACGGAAGGATTTGGAATATAAAGAGGGAGATCAAGTAATGTTGAAAGTCTCGCCTTGGAAAGGCGTAATCCGTTTTGGGAAACGAGGAAACCTCAATCCTCGTTATATCGGACCATTCAAGATCACCAAAAGAATTTGCCCAGTAGCCTACCGACTCGATCTGTCCCCAGAGCTTAGTAATGTTCATAGTACCTTCCATGTATCCACCCTTAAGAACTGTCTGGCTGATGAAACACTCGTTATACCCATGGACGAGCTTGAGCCAGACCATAAGTTTAACTTCATTGAGCAACCCGTGGAAATAATGGACCGAGAAGTCAAGAAACTAAAGCACAATCGGATCCCGATAATAAAAGTCAGATGGAACTCTAAACAAGGTCCTGAGTTTACGTGGGAACGTGAAGATCAGTTCCGGGAAAAATACCCTCATATGTTCTCAAATACTCAAGCAGTGGAGAACACGAGCTAATTTCGGGACGAAATTCCCTTAACAGAGGGAGACTGTAACATCCGGCATTAAACCAGGTTAGCAACTACGACCTAATCAATATTTAATAGCCAATTATAACCTAATCAGTGGTCATTAGAAATTAATCAAAGTGATTAACAAGGTTCATGAAGAAATTCAACCCAATTAGAATCAAATTCATCGGTGCGATGAATCGGGAAATCAATTAATCAGATCGATTTACGATATGAGGGATTAATTCAACAAAGTACATAATTATATTATGATTAGTGACACTAAACATACACTAATACAATTACTTAACATTAATTATGCAAGACTAAAACAATGCATCCAAAAGTATTTATGAATTTACAAGAAAAGGAAAATAAAGAATACATTCTAAATACTTTTATAAAAAAAATAAAATAAAATAAAAAATACATAGAAATACATATAGGTGGCCGGCCCATAGGGTAGTACGACCCAAGATTTGATTTCTTATTTTATTACAAAACTCCATAACCTATCAAAATCAAATCTTTCACACCCCTCACCCTTTCATTTCATTCTTTATCACCCTCAACCTCCACTTTGAAAGACCAAGACTTTGCCTATAAATAGAGAGCTTTTCCTCTCATTTCATTCACACCAAAACTTCTTCCTCTTTCTCCTCTTGAATCCGGCCCAGAGCCACAACCAAAGCCAAAACTTTGCAATTTTTTGTTCTTTCAAATATTTCAAGAGTTTTTGGTGCAAATCTTGCAAGAGTTTCAACTTCTTCTCAAATCCATACTCTAACTACATCAAAGTAAGTAAATACTAACTTATTTCATCTTATATTTATGTTTATATAAGTCTTGCATAATATATATAATCACCAACAACAACAAGTTACATAAAAACTCAAGTTTATAAGTCACTAGTTTTTGTTTTTAAGTTGTTTTATTCAAATGTGTTTATAAATATATAAACACATCATATAAGTGTAAATATTATGAAAACAAGTGATATATATATATATATATATATATATATATATATATATATATATATATATATATATATATATATATATATATATATATATATATATATATGTGTTTTATAACTTTTATACAAGTAGTCTTTGAATAAACAACAAGAATCACTAGTTATTTCAAGTTCATAAACAACGGATTTTCAGCAGAAAATGTACACCGAATTTGAAAAATCAAAACTAATTCATAACTTAACGAAATGAGTTGATTCTTGTCTCAAAAGTTAGATCTAGGTCTTAACTATAAATCTGGAGGTTTTCATTATTTATTTTGGATTTTAAAACCCTCAGAAATTATTTGGGAAACCGAAAGCTAGATCTATGTCTTAACTATAAATAGGGTTTTCAACAAGCTTTTTCCCCAACCTAAACATCTCGAAAAATGGTCGTTCTTGACTTTAAAAATTCTTTGTATATAGTAGTTTAATGTCCAAGAAAACCAAAGCTTAAAACGTTTTGGAGCTTGGTCAAAAACAGCCTCAAATTAGGACGAAAAACCTTCAAAAAAGATGGAAAATTATATATATAAAAACTTGACGTTTTAAGTGGGTTTTATTTATAAACTTGTAATGTAGGGTGATTTAAGACATAAAAATCTATAAATATACATATTATCATATATTTGAGATATTAAGTCACTATTATCATTTAGGACTCGATAAAACACATCCGGTCTCATCACCAATCAATCTACGCAAATTTGCATTTTACGCTCGTATTTTTCAAGCTTCCGCACTTAAGGAGTCGCATGCATTTTCAAAATCACCGGAGATTTAGTTGCATTATTTTGATTACTTTAATTACGTATTTAAATCTCTGTACCGTGCGAACTACTTTTTCTCATATCAGGCTATGTAAAACATTTCTATATTTTAAAGTTTTATCGATGTATTTTTGAAAACGTCCATATAGTGGTCGTTCGTTATGATTATGGTTATGCTCCCGCGACGTCACGCTGCATTGCCAACTGGGGTAATGGGGTGTGACAGATTGGTATCAGAGCCATAGTTATAGTGAACTAGGTTGCAGTAGTATCCTAGACTATAACTACATTTTAGATTTTTACTGATTTTCAAAGACATTTTTATAATTAACTTAATATGGGACTTGATGACAGCATCATGTCAAGTCGTGTTGTGATCGTACTATCAGACTCGGAGGAAGAGCATACCCCCACCAGCCAGTATAATCTGGTGGTGTTTGTCGAGGAAGACCCATCAGAGGAAGAGGAGCCCTTTGAAGATGAAGGATCGGAGGAAGAAAACCCCTCCGAAGCTACGGGATCAGAGGAAGAAGCAGAGCTGATGGAGGTTGACGGATCCTCCAGCGGGTGGGGAGAGCCATCCTAAGAGGACCCACAATGACCAGTGGTTCCCTCTTACGTCCCCTACCACCCCTCTGCCCCATCACACCGTACCTACCGCCCTCACCCCAAGGGGCCACTGATGAAGTTTACGGCCCGTAAATGGGTATTTATGCCGAGACAGGAGACTATCCCGGTACCGGCACCACAGCCAAGCCCGCCGCAACAGCAATGGGCAAATGCACGACGTTGGGGCTGGATGCCCGAGACCCTCCAAGAATGGAGGCGGGAGGAGGGAATCCCCTCCTACTTTGAGGTCGGAGGACCATCCTCCGCACCGATTCCACCGCTCACCCAAGAACCTGCCAAACAGACCATACCACTCTTGGTAGCACGGTCTTCAAGGCACGATCTCCAACTTCGGTTGCTTAACCAAGATATCGGAGAAATGACTGCTCGTTTAGAGCGGGTGGAGTTACAGAATTCCAACCTGAACTGGGCTAACCAGCACGCCCACGCCTTCCAGCAGGACGGCCTAGATGAGCTTCGACAATGATTAGCCGAGAGCAAGGCTCGTAATGAGGAGCTGACTCAGCGCCTCAACGCTTTGAAAAAGGGAGAGACCCCCGATCACTCCCGCACCTAGTTACCCTTATCTATCTTTGTAATGTTAGGAAATTATTATGTAGTAGTGTAGGACTAAAAATTTTCGGGTAAGAACCCGCCCCAATGTAAGAAAGTTATGAATGATTAATGAAAATTGCAAGTTATTTATGAATCTGTGTTTGATGATTATAGCACTGTGCCATAAGAAAAATTTTAATCTATAAGACTCAACTTCTTACACTATGCTCTTTTCTTTAAACTTTAAGATAATGCCGCCAAGGAGAGCTATGAACACCACTGATATCGAACAACTGGTCGCACAACGAGTGTCAGCAGCTATAGCCACCTATGAAACCAACAGAAACAGCACCGCAAACGGAGACGGAGGTGCTAGTCGCACCACGGGAAGATCAGATTCAACCCAGAAAGGGTGTGGAATCAAAGGATTCTTGAGTTGCAAGCGCCGATACTTTAACGGGACTGAGGGAGCCGTCGGATTGGTACGATGGTTTGAGAAATTGGAGTCTGTTTTCCGTGTTAGCGGATGTATTGAAGGAGACAAGGTGACCCACACTCTACAGGATAGGGCACTGACATGGTGGAATTCCTACGTCCAGTCTGTAGGAATCGATGAAGCATATCAACTCGCCTGATCCATGTTGAAGCAAATGATGACGGATGAGTACTGTCCGAGAAACGAACTCCAGAAAATGGAATCAGAGTTCTGGAATCTAGAAATGAAGGGGACGGACATTACAAGGTATACTAACCGATTCCACAAGCTGAGCATCCTGTGCCCTGAAATGGTGACCCCCGAGTACAAGAAGATTGAGCGCTACATCTGGGGACTCGCCCCTCAAGTCTAAGGCAATCTCACTGCCACCAACCCAACCACCATTTAGGACACCATCAAAATGGTCAAAAACCTTATGGTCCAAGTGTCCCAGAGAAACGAGGCCAGAGCAGGGGAGAAGAGAAGAGAAAATGGGAGGACAAGTCTGGGAAGAATTCGGGCTCACAATCCAAGAAGCCCGAAACCATCAAGGCTTACGTAGCGGGAGTCGAGACAAGGAAAAGCTACACAGGTACAAAACCTTTCTACACCCAATGCACCTACCATCACAACAAAGGTCCCTGCCCAACCCCTTGTGGAAAGTTTAAGCGTCTTGGTCATTTGACCAAGGACTGTAGATTTGGTACCCCCGGTAACAACGGCGGCAACCAGAGGAGCTGCTATGAGTGTGGAGCTGCCGGGCACTTCAAGAGTGAGTGCCCAAGGTTGAAAAATGGTGGAGGAGCTCAAGGGAGAGCTTTTGTGTTGGGAGCAGGTGACGCTCGTCAGGATCCCCATGTGATATCAGGTACGTTTCTTTTAAATGTCATTTACGCTTACAAACTCTTTGATACTGGGGCTGATAGGAGCTTTGTATCTGCTAAGTTTAGTAAGCTATTGAGTGCCACTCCTTTTCCCTTAGACAACTCTTATACTATAAAGCTAGCCGACGGCAAAATAATAAAGGCAAATAATATTATTAAGGAATGCACACTGAAGCTGGAAGATCATCCCTTTAAGATAGACTTGATGCCTATAGAACTCGGAAGCTTTGATGTGGTAGTTGGTATGGATTGGTTGTCACACAATAATGCCGAGATTTTTTGCGGTAAGAAAGTGGTACGGATACAACTCCACAAGAAGAAGGTCCTAACAGTCCAAGGGGAAAGAAAGAACCGTCAGCTAAATGGCATATCTGGCCTAAGGACATTAAAGTGCCTTAGAAAAAGTTGCCATGCAGTATTAGTCCAGATTGTAGAAAAAGAGTCGAAGGAGAAACAACTCGAGAATATTCCAGTTGTTTGTAACTATCCGAAGGTCTTTCCGGAAGATTTGCCTGGGCTTCCGCCACCTAGGCAAGTGGAGTTCCAAATCGACTTGGTGCCGGGAGCTGCACCGGTCGCAAGAGCCCCATACAGACTCGCTTCTTCTGAAATGTAAGAGCTATCCAATAAACTACAAGAGTTGATGGATAAGGGATTCATTTGACCAAGTTCCTTACCTTGGGGAGCTCCGGTCTTATTTGTGAAAAAGAAAGACGGATCCTTCAAAATGTGCATCGACTACCGAGAGCTAAATAAATTAACGGTAAAGAACCGCTACCCCCTTCCCAGAATTGACGACCTATTTGACCAACTGCAAGGATTCAGCTTTTACTCTAAGATTGACCTGCGCTCTGGGTATCATCAAATCAAGGTTCGGGAGGAAAATACTCCAAAGACGGCCTTCAGAACGCGTTATGGACATTACGAATTTCAAGTGATGCCATTTGGGTTAACCAACGCACCAGCTGTATTCATGGATCTTATGAATTGTGTGTGTAAACCATATCTGGACAAATTCATGATAGTGTTCATAGATGACATTCCCATCTACTCCCGAAGCCAAGAAGAACACGAACAACATCTCAAGCTGATCTTGGAGTTGTTAGATAAGGAACAGTTATACGCCAAATTTTCAAAGTGTAAATTTTGGTTGCGAGAAGTTAAATTGCTTGGGCTTGTGATCAACAGCTAGGGAATCAAAGTTGACCCATCAAAAATCGAGGCCATAAGGAACTGGGCAACTCCTAGAACTCCAACAGAAATTTACCAATTTCTAGGACTTGCCGGTTATTACAGGCGATTTATTGAAAACTTCTCAAAGAGCGCGGGTTCCCTAATAGAGCTGACTCGGAAAGATGTGAAGTAAAGCTGGGGTGAAGAGCAGGAAAAGGCGTTTCAACAGTTAAAGCAACAATTGTGTAGTGCACCAATTCTGTCCTTACCTGAAGGGACGGAAAACTTTATGGTCTACTATAATGCCTCACACAATGGATTAGGTTGTGTGCTCATGCAAAAAGATAAAGTCATTGCTTATGCATCGCGACAACTTAAGGTTCATGAGGTGAACTACACGAGTCACAATTTGGAGCTTGGAGCTGTGGTGTTTGCTCTCTAGATATGGAGGCACTACCTTTATGGTACGAAGTGCACGGTGTTTATAGACCAAAAGAGCCTTCAGCATATTCTGAATCAGAAAGAGTTAAATATGAGGCAGCATCGCTGGGTTGAGTTGCTTAGCGATTACGACTGCGAGATTCGTTATCATCTGGGTAAGGTGAATGTTGTAGCTGATTCCCTGAGCCGAAAGGAGCAGGTTAAACCTTTGAGAGTCCGAGCGTTGGTCATGACTATACAGTCAAACCTAAACCCTCAAATCCGCGAGGCACAAGAGAAAGCAGTCAAGGAGGGTAATCTGCTGGATGAAGCCTTGAGGGGAATGGATAAGCAGTTTGAAATCAAGTCAGATGGGTGTCGGTACATCATGGGAAGAATTTGGCTACCAAAATTCGGAGGATTGAGGAAGCTAGTCATGGATGAAGGGCATAAAACAAGATATGCTATTCACCGAGGGTCAGATAAGATGTATCACGACTTGAAGGGAATGTACTGCTGGCCAAACATGAAGGCTGACATTGCTACATATGTCAGCAAGTGCTTAACGTGTTTGAAAGTTAAGGCTGAGCACCAGAAACCATTAGGATTGTTGGTTCAACCAGAAATACCCCAGTGGAAGTGGGAGAATATCACCATGGACTTCATCACCAAGTTGCCAAAGACTTTTGGAGGTTATGACACCATTTGGGTGATTATGGATCGACTTACAAAGACTGCACACTTCTTGCCAATCAGGGAGACTGATAAGATGGATAAGTTAACACGAATCTATCTTAAAGAGGTCGTCTCAAGGCATGAAGTGCCTGTATCAATTATATCAGATAGGGACAGCCGGTTCTCATCAAGATTTTGGCAATCAATACAAGAGGCATTGGGTACACGCCTAGACATGAGCACAGCCTATCACCCACAGACGGATGGTCAGAGTGAAAGGACGATTCAGACCTTGGAAGACATGCTAAGGGCATGTGTTATCGACTTTGGCAAAAGTTGGGACGGGCACCTGCCGTTAGTTGAGTTTTCCTATAACAATAGTTATCACTCGAGTATTAAGACCGCTCCATTCGAGGCACTCTATGCGCGATAGTTTGGATCACCACTTTTTTGGGCTGAGGTAGGTGATAGCCAGATTACTGAACTCGAGATCATCCAGGAGACTACAGAAAAGATAGCCCAGATTCGGAACCGATTAAAGATCGCACGGGATCGACAGAAAAGCTATGCAGATGTTCTATGGAAGGATTTGGAATTACAAAAGGGAGATCAAGTAATGTTGAAAGGCTTGCCTTGGAAAGGCGTAATCCGTTTTAGGAAACGAGGAAAACTCAACCCTCGTTATATCAGACCATTCAAGATTACCAAAAGAATTCGCCCGGAAGCCTACCGACTCGATCTGCCCCCAGAGCTTAGTAATTGTAACATCTGGTATTGAACCAGGTTAGCAACAACGACCTAATTAGTATTTAATGGCCAATTATAACCTAATCAGCGGTCATTAGAAATTAACCAAAGTGATTAACAAGGTTCATGAAGAAATTCAACTCAATTAGAATCAAATTCATCGGTGCGATGAATTGGGAAATTAATTAATCCGATCGATTTACGATATGAGGGATTAATTCAACTAAGTACATAATTAAATCATGATTAGTAACACTAATCAAACACTAATACAATTACTTAACATTAATTATGCAAGACTAAAACAATTCATTAAAACAACGCATCCATAAGTATTTATGAAATTACAAAAAAAAGGGAAATACAAGAATACATTTCTAAATACATTTATACACAAAAAAAAAATATAAATACATGTATAATACATGTATGGCTGGCCTATAGGCCATGTGTGTATTAGAAGTTGACTTTTATTTTTTTAATATTACTTTAAACACAATCATTTTGTTTAAAAGTGCACTCTACCTTTTCATCCATGCCTTTCATCATTTGAAAGACCAAACACTTGGCCTATAAATAAGACCTCATTTCTCACTTCTTTTCCACACTTCAAACAACAAAAACCTCTCCTTTTCTTCTCTCAAAACCGGATTTATACACTCAAACATCACAAACTTGTGCATTCAAGTGTTCTTCAAGTGTTCTTCAAGAAAATCAAGTGTTTTGGTGCATATCTTGCAAGGATTTCAACTTCTAATCAAAATCATATAATAAATACTTCAAAGTAAGTAAATACTAACTTATTTCATCATACATTTATGTTTATATAAGTCTTGCATAATATATATAATCACCAACAACAACAAGTTTCATAAAAACTCAAGTTTATAAGTTTCTAGTTTTTATTTTTAAGTTGTTTCTTTAAATGTGCATATGAATGTATGAACAGATTATAAACATGTTGATATTATGAAAACATGTGTTATATATGTGTTATATAACTTTTACAACTTTTATACAAGTAGTCTTTGAATAAACAACAAGAATCATAAGTTGTTTCAAGTTTATAAACTGCGGATTTTCGGCAGAAAATTTATATCGACTTTTGAAAAATCATTACTAATTCATAACTCAACGAAATGAGTTGATTCTTGTCTCAAAAGTTAGATCTATGTCTTAACTATAGATCTGGAATTTTTCATAATTTATTATGGAGTTTAAGACCTCCAGAAATTATTTGGGAAACCGAAAGTTTGACAGCTCAAAAATGGCCAACATAGGGTTTTTAACGAGCTTTTTCACCAACCTAAACATCTCGAAAAATGGCCGTTCTTGATTCTAAAAATCCTTTGTATATAGTAGTTTAATGTCTTAGAAAACCAAAGTCTAAAACATTTTGGAGCTTGGTCAAAAACAGCCTCAAAATAGGCCAAAAAACCTCCGAAAAAGCTGGAAAATTATATATATATATATATATATATATATATATATATATATATATATATATATATATATATATAAACTTGACGTTTTAAGCAAATTTTATTTATAAACTTGTAATGTTGGGTGATTTAAGACATAAAAATCTTTAAATATATATATCATCATATATTAGAGATATTAAGTCCATATTATCATTTAGGACCCGTTTAATCTTGCTCGGTGCATCATCCGTCACTTTACGCTAAAAAGCACTTTACGCTAGTTTTTACCATCACACGCTCGGTGAGTTCTCATAGCCCCTATTTTCACACAGTTATGTTTTGGGGATGAAAAACATGCTTCGTTTTTATATGGACACGGAAATATCTTCATTTCTATTATGTATTACACATGTGGTTCCATTAGCCCTGTTATCGTGAACCGTTAATTGCATTTATTTGTAAGCGCGAATATATTGTGGATAGATCTATTGGGAGTCATGTCCCCCACTCGGATTAGTCGGGTCGGCTAACAGCGGGTGCATATATATTCAACACACGGTATTACGTATGGGAATACTGCACAGGGCAAACTCATTTTAAATTAAGCTTCGGTTGCATGATGGTTTATATGTAATACATAACAAGGAATATATGATTTTATAAATTCAATCTCTATTATTGTTGTCCATACGAGTCAGATTTACGTGTAAACCTATGAGCTCACCAACAATTTTGTTGACGTATTTTAGCATGTATTTTCAAGAAATTAATGCAAGTCCATCACATCGGTAGTATTTTCAAGCTTCCGCATTTAAGGAGTCGCACTCAGTTTCAAACCATCGGAGACTTATTTACATTATTTTGGATGATTTGATTATGTATTTAAATCTCTATACCTTGCGAACTTCTCTTTATCATTTTGGGTTATGTAAAACATTTATGTCTTTTAAAGTTACGCCGATGTATTTTTGAAAACGTCCATATAGTGGTCATTCATTATGATTATGGTTACGCTTCCGCGACGTCGCGCTTCGTTGCCAACCGGGGTAACGGGGTGTGACAGTAATGTTCATAATACCTTCCATGTATCCAACCTTAAGAAGTGCCTGGCTGATGAAACACTCGTTGTACCCATGGACGAGCTTGAGCTAGACGATAAGTTGAACTTCATTGAGCAACCCGTGGAAATAATGGACCGAGAAGTCAAGAAACTAAAGCACAACCGGATCCCGATAATAAAAGTTAGTTGGAACTCTAAATGAGGTCCTGAGTTCACGTGGGAACATGAAGATCAGTTCCGGGAAAAATACCCTCATCTGTTCTCAAATACTCAAGCAGTGGAGAACACGAGCTAATTTCGGGACGAAATTCCCTAAACAGGGGGAGACTGTAACATCCGGCATTAAAACTGGTTAGAAACTACGACCTAATCAATATTTAATAGCCAATTATAAGCTAATCAGTGGTCATTAGAAATTAATCAAAGTGATTAACAAGGTTCATGAAGAAATTCAACCCAATTAGAATCAAATTCGTCAGTGCGATGAATCGGGAAATCAATTAATGCGACCGATTTACGATATGAGGGATTAATTCAACTAAGTACATAATTAAATTATGATTAGTGACACTAATCGTACACTAATACAATTACTTAACATTAATTATGCAAGACTAAAACAATTCATTAAAACAATGCATCCAAAAGTATTTATTAATTTACAAGAAAAGAGAAATACAAGAATACATTCTAAATACATTTATATAAAAAAAATAAATAAGAAATACATAGAAATACATATTGGTGGCCGGCCCATAGGGTATTACTACCCAAGATTTGATTTCTTATTTTATTACAAAACTCCATAACCTATCATAATCAAATCTTTCACACCCCTCACCCTTTCATTTCATTCTTTATCACACTCAACCTCCACTTTGAAAGACCAAGACTTTGCCTATAAATAGAGAGCTTTTCCTCTCATTTTATTCACACCAAAACTTCTTCCTCTTTCTCTTCTTGAATCGGGCCAAGAGCCACAACAAAAGCCAAGACTTTGTAATTTTTGTTCTTTCAAATATTTCAAGAGTTTTTGGTGCAAATCTTGCAAGAGTTTCAACTTCTTCTCAAATCCATACTCTAACTACATCAAAGTAAGTAAATACTAACTTATTTCATCTTATATTTATGTTTATAATAAGTCTTGCATAATATATATATAATCACCAACAACAACGAGTTACATAAAAACTCAAGTTTATAAGTCACTAGTTTTTGTTTTTAAGTTGTTTTCGTCAAATGTGTTTATAAATATATAAACACATCATATAAGTGTAAATATTATGAAAACAAGTGATATATATGTGTTTTATAACTTTTATACAAGTAGTCTTTGAATAAACAACAAGAATCACTAGTTATTTCAAGTTCATAAACTACAGATTTTCGGCTAGAAAGTTTACATCGACTTTGAAAAATCATTACTAATTCATAACTTAACGAACTGAGTTGATTCTTGTCTCAAAAGTTAGATCTATGTCTTAGCTAAATATCTGGAAGTTTTCATTATTTATTTTGGAGTTTAAGACCCTCAGAAATTATTTGGGAAACCGAAAGTTTGACAGCTCAAAAATGGCCAATATAGGGTTTTCAACAAGCTTTTTCCCCAACCTAAACATCTCGAAAAATGGCCGTTATTGACTTTAAAAATTATTTGTATATAGTAGTTTAATGTCCAAGAAAACCGAAGTCTAAAACGTTTTGGAGCTTGGTCAAAAACAGCCTCAAAGTAGGCCGAAAAACCTTCGAAAAAGCTGGAAAATTATATATATATATATATATATATATATATATATATATATATATATATATATATATATATATATATATATATATATATATATAAACTTGACGTTTTAAGTGGGTTTTATTTATAAATTTGTAATGTTGGGTGATTTAAGACATAAATATCTATACATATACATATTATCATATATTAGAGATATTAAGTCCCTATTGTCATTTAGGACTCGATTAAACACATCCGGTCTCATCACCCATCAATCTACGCAAATTTGCATTTTACGCTCATATTTGTCATCGCACTCACGGTGAGTCCTCATAGCCCCTATTTTCACACTGTTATGTTTTGGGGTTGAAATACATGCTACGTTTTCATATGGACACAGAACAACTTCATTTCTATTATGTATTACACATGTGGTTCCATCAGCCCTTAAATCATGAACCGTTAATTGCATTTATTTGTAAGAGTGAATATATTGTGGATAGATCTATCGGGAGTCATGTCCCCCATTCGGGTTAGTTCAGCTCGGCTAACAGCGGGTACATATATATTTAACACACGGTATTACGTATGGGAATACTGCACAGGGCAAACTCATTTAATTAAGCTTCGGTTGCATGATGGTTTATATGTAATACATAACATGGAATTTATGATTTTGTAAATTCAAACTCAACTGTTGTTGTCCATACAAGTCAGATTTATGTGTAAACCTATGAGCTCACCAATAATTTTATTGACGTATTTTAGAGTGTATTTTCAGGGAATTAAGGCAAGTGTGCCACATCAGAAGTATTTTACAAGCTTCTGCACTTAAGGAGTCGCATGCATTTTCAAAATCACCTGAGATTTAGTTGCATTATTTTGATTACTTTAATTATGTATTTAAATCTCTGTACCGTGCGAACTACTTTATTATATATAATGAAATGCCCAAACACACACATGTAATTAAAGTATAAAGGTTATTAGTTATCAGAATCAGAACTAATAAAGTTTAAAGCTAAAAGTTAACGTTCTTGCAATGATAAATCCTGGACAGGTTCAGATATTTCTGAACAAAGTAATAAAGATTAAATTTTAAAGTTACTGAAAGTGTGTCAAAGTTTATAAAGCCAAGCTAAAGTCCAGAAAGTCAAAGATTAAATCCTGAGATAACTCAGGTGGTGGAGAAATTTGCATGATAAAGTCAACAACACTGATTAATTCAGTATAAACAGTGAGTTATAGATATTCAGTATTACATGCTTGATTCTGGTTGAGACATATTGTTGTTGATAGTTTATTTTGGCATTCATTTATGCTCAGCTGTATTGTGACCTGTGTGCTCACCATGGTTCAGTGATGCCCTGCGAATCATGATGGCTATTGTACTTACAGTTCGATTCAGTTATTGTTATAAGTTGATATTGTTATCATGACCCTGTTTATTTATGCTTTCTTCATTGCTCGTATCTTTGATGTATTTTTTCAGCTTAACATGATTAGCCTTATCGGTCTATTGTTCAAGACCTTGCTATGTCACCAATTCTATTGAACTTTTTATTGATTACTCTGATGCTCCCCTACGATGTTTACTTGTAGCTAGCCTAGTATTGAGTGGATAGCTTCCACTAAAAGCGTGAGCGTGGCCTGGACATTGTCCAACTCTATGTTACTATGTCTCAATCTTGCGTGGCTGTAGCAGCAGTCAAGTTATATCACGCTTGTACCCACTTTCCGCTTGTTGTATGCATGTAATATGATAAATCTATATTCTCACTAAGCATTGCCTATAGTTATTGTTAAACCTTTTTACAGGAAGAGATAAGGGGAAAGCAGCTGCCAGACCTAGTTCTTAGGTCTTACAAGATCAAGTGAAGTTTTTCATAGACCACTACTCAAACGACCCTTTTGGTACAAATTGACAGATGATACTTGTGGTGGTTTGGGTAGATTTGTTTTTATCGTATGGTGATATGTATTTGATTAGTCTTGTACCCTTTAATAATTTAATTTGAAAACTGTAATTCACATTAAAATTGTATTAAACTTATCCTAAAATGTTTGTACTTTAATTCATAATTCCGCAACTTAATTACTCTATCTTAGTTATGATTGATATCGTATTGCAATTTGTGGGAGCTAGACGCTGAGGATTGCCCCGTACGGGGAGGTCTTCACACATAACAACAACTACTAATCAAAAACCACAGTTTCATCTCCTTCAACGTCTTCTATCACGATGACATATTGATGAAAAAATTATGGAATTTCATGGATCAATGGATGTGTAGATCATGTTGGTTTCTGAATAAATTTGATAATAAAACTAACCCTTATTTTCAACTAGTTATTTTAAATTTCATATACTTATGCAAGAAATATGTAGTATAAAATAACTATACCTTCATGGTATGCTGTTGATCGTGATGAACATATCCATATTGTGTTGATATTGGTGGCTCCTAATAATGGTATTATATAAACTTAAATTAATTTAATGGATAAAATGAATATCAAACAAACCAATTTAAAGTAATTATAAATGATACCTTGAATGTTTCGTCATTATTAAAGTGTTGCCCATATTGTATTGAAGGTGTCTGGTAATTTATAAAGTGTTGCATAAATAGATGTTGATAAAAAAAAGTCATTTACCATTGATGACGATTCTCGATATATATTCCATGTATGTTGGCATATGCTCATTCACGTCAAATGGAACATGAATATATGATATGAACAATTATGCATGTGACTATCTTAAGATGGATCCTCTTGAGGTGATAGCATTTGTTTGCTTTTGTTTGATATAATTGTTGGCAAATCGTTATATAAGTATTCATTATGCCTTGTCGGCTCGTTTAAGTCAAACTGAACCTGCGGTGTATACGTTGAACAAATATATCCATGACTTTCTTGGGGTAGATGAATGTAAGGCGGAAGAACTTGTTTGTCCTTGTTGGATTTTGAGGCAGGATGACCATGAGTATTTTTGTGAATAGAAGGTTCACCAACAAATTTGGTGGCTGGCCTATAGATTTCCTTAAGTCTTCTCAGCATACTGAGCTTTTTTGCAGGTATCTGTTTTGCAAGACTTTCGTCAAACATTTGAACTAAGCCACACCATGATATTTCAGCCTCCTCATTTTGGTTGGGATTAAAACGTTCTAGTGTCCTCCAGAATTAATCAAGCATTTGTAGCATAATGAACAAGTTTTACTTAAAATATAAATCCATGTTGCAAAATTGTTGTAGTTCAGATGAAATTTTTTAAAGCATACTTTGACACTTTTTTTTTAAACGACAAGAATTTATCCTATGCGACGCCTATATTCTACTTTTTTGTAGTTTTTCTAGAACTGCCATTTATTATAATTTTATTATTTCTTTTACTTTTCGAATATTGCATGTAGTTTACTTTGTGATGAGTTCAATAAAGTTTTTAAATTGGTATGTTGGTCTTAGGCACAAAAAGGACTCAGTCAAACCTGCTTTAAATCTTAGGGGGAGAGTTTTAATCAAATCTATTTGATGCACTTGAAGGTTTAATTTAAGGCCTGCCCATGCCTTATTGAAACCTGAAAAGTGATTTGCAATATGAGTCAAAGCTGTTTACCCTGTTGCATTCGTTGCAACAAAGGCAGATTGTCCAAGCTGTTCTTTCTGTTGAACAGGCTGGACATAAACTGTCTACGCTGCTCTATTCTGTTGAGCAGCTTGGACAGATTCTAAGTGTTCTGTTCTTTGTGAACAGACTTTGTTCTTTGTGAATAGGCTAAACACTTTATGGAATATGTTTCCAAGTTCTCATGTATTGTTTTTGGCTACAAGATCAGGTTACAAGTCGAAGACAAAGTGAAAAAAAAACAGAAACTTCTAAAGCCTGCCTACGCTGTTCTGTTACATGAAGACAAAAAGATATTTGAAATGGGTGATAGAGCATTTCTTAAATCAAAATGGCCTTAACAGAAGAAGAAAGATGCAAAGTTGACATTCCTCTTTTGGTTAAAACCTTATGCAACAGAGACAAAAAGAAGAAGACAATGATTCTGCCACATGAAGACAAGTCTGCTTTTTCAGAATGTGCAGAAAAGTGGTTTTGTCTTTTTGGAAAGAAATCCCACTATCTCATCGTCCAATGAAGAAGCTTTACTGAGATTCTCAGTGAGAGTATAAAAGGAAGCTTCTAAGGATTGTGAGAACCAAGAGTGAGAAATTCAGATCGTGCTTTGAAGTGTGTTATTCCATGCATGCAAGCAAACATAAAACAGATGCAGACATGTTAAATCAAAGGTACTCACAGTGGGTGCGTTATTTAACTTCAAATTATCTTATTTCTCTTCGGGCTTTCAACCGGACTCAAAAGTACCCCACTGTGGGTTAAACAACACCACAAGGGACCTGTTACATTTTTATAAGGAACATATATCATCATTACATGCTCTTTAACAAATTAGCATTAATTTGTACAAATAATAGTATTATAACATTCGGAACCGTCATCCGAAACTCACATTAAAAACCATGCTTTGGTATGTTATTATTCCCAAATAACCCTTCAGTATATATCTTAATATATTACCAAAATGATCCCAAAATTGTCTTTAATTAACCATAAATTTAGGTCCTTTTAAACCCTTCCGAATTACCCAAAGGATGCATAGAACTCGCCGAGTTCAGGTCCGAAGTTCGGATCCTTAACCGGATTTCGGACCCATCCGAAGTATGTTGACCCATCCGAATTCGTGTCCATCCGATTTCGGGCTCATTTAGGTTCGGGTCTCATCCGAAGTTCAAGTCTCATCCGAATTCGGGTCCCAACCGGATTCGGATCCTATACTTATGAATTTTTGAAGATATGTTCAAATGTTCTTGGGAACTCGCCGAGTTCACCCATGAACTCGCGGAGTTCACCAGCAGTTTTGCAGGTCGCAGCTACGGGTTTTGCACTAAAATTTCCATAAATCCATTCCTAGTAACATGCAATCCATAATAATGCTATACTAACATATATTGAACGTTTCTACATCATTTTGTATATCATTTACAACCAATTTCGTCCAGTAATCTTGTAGGGATGAATTCTTTTTGGACGAATTAACGGTTGATTCTTGTTTCAAATGCTTCAGTAATCTTGTAGGGATGATTTCCAACTAATATAACAAACATGCAACCACATTTTTCTCAGATTTAAATCCGAATTTCATCTTTATTCATCAAAAATAAAACCCAAGGCTTTAGGAACAACTTTCTTACCTTTAATCCACTTGAATCCACTTAATTTTCACGAATTTTTATCCACGAATTCGTTTTTTCAGCAGGTACATCAACATGGGGTTGATGTACAGGGAAGCCAAACTGAGACCGAGGGTGTTGTGGAGGAAGTAAGGGAGGTGAGAGTGGTTCTTATTCTGAACGTAGGCTATCTAACATTCCAGAAGGTGGAAATGAATGTGAAGAGGATGCTGATGATGATGATGATAATGATGATTTGGGAGGCGCTGGTGGAGTTGAGATATCTTCAATAGTGAGTTTACCTGAAAAAGAGATGGATGAAGTGCTGAGTGTGAGGGAGACCCAAACTTTAAACAGCCGGGTAGCCACATCCACTGTTAGCTCTCCTTTGAGAGTTAGCATTGAAGAAACCAGTATCCCACTGGTGATTGCACACCCATCTGGCCACTCATCTCCTTATCAACATGGACATGTTTCAATATCTCACCAGGAATTAGCACATAATCTATCCTGGGATCATTCGGATTCCATGGATATTGAAACAAGTACACAGCTGCCCGAGTGTACCTTTATTCTTCCACAAGTCATAGAACCTATACATGATAGGCCGGACACTTGAGTCGGTTTCCTGTGTTGAAACAAGTACAGTAGGACTACGTGTCCCTGTCGGAACAACCACAGTGTTGGAAGCATCTGTTGCACCTTCATTTCAAATGGTTCGAGGTCCTGTCAGAGCCACAACTTTGCCATGTCTGAGTACAGGCCATGCGGATGTTCTTTTTACAAGTTCAACCGTTGTGACAACTGGAAGTCTAAGTGACCCAGCAGTTAGTCCGTTACCCTTTGTTACTGAATCCAAGCTGAATGAAGAAATTAGTGGAGTCACAACTCAAATGACAACATAATATTCAGAGATGATGACTCATATGAGAAATATTCAAAGATTGCTGAAAGGAATGGCGGGTCTAAAGGTTGTAGAAGAAGACGAGCCACAAATTTCAAACAATGAGTTAAGAGACTATTGTTTTAAACCATTTGATGAAATGAGAGACAGGATGATGGGATTGGAAAACACCATAGTGAATGCTCTTGGTTCGTTATCGGAAAGTTTATCAATAATTGAGCAGACTTGTAAATCTCAAGCTTCAGGTCCAAAGCGTAAGCATGAGGATCATGATGAAGACTTCGATGATGCTCCTCATGAAGGGAGAAGAGGAGGAAGCTTGAAGATACTAGACTTCAAATGGTTGCTTATATATGGAAAGAGAAAGAAACAGAAGGTGAAGCAGTTAGAGAAGCTAGAAGTTCAAAAGATAAACCAGTTGATGCTCAGAGTGAGCTGTGATTGATTCTTTATGAAGATGTTCTAGTTCCTTTAAGTATTAAATCTGGTATTTACAACTTCGAAGAATATAACGATTCAGACAAAGAAGAAGTAGAAGAAGTGTTAAGAGTTGAGGGAGTAGAACAAGAAATTGAAGTATCTGATGATGATGAAGTTTTTGAACTATCTGATGTGACGTTGAAAGCAGAGAAGATTGTCAATGAAGAGCAGTTAGTAGAGGAGATTTTGAGAGATGATATGCCAACGCCAACGGTTGAAAAGTCTGCGGTGGTGATTACTATAAAGGAAGAGTTTGATCCGTTTCCAATTGAGGATGTGATGCCCCAAGCTGGTAAAGAGCTAAATGAAGTTGAGCTAATGGATAAATTTTTCAAGACTTACTTTCTGGCTGATGAATTAGAGATACAACAACATTTGAGGTTTGCTGTGCAAGAAGTGGTACAGAAAGAGATCAATGACATGTTGACATTGCTGAATGAAGATGAGTTAAGAAAGAAGAAGATCAAAAAGTTAGATCTGTCTGCAAAGCAAAATGCAGACTTCATAAGAAAAAGGAATAAGCTTCCATTCTTGGAAGATCATCTGGAAAAGAAAATCTTCTACAAGAAAAGGGCTTCTTGTACATTCTTGAAGCTATTCAGAGTTATTGAGCCAAACATGCCAAATTTGGTGAACTATGCTCACTTTCTACAAAATATAGCTTAACGAATTGAAGAAGTAAGAAGTGAGTTCAGGTTAGTTGATCTGGAGTAGATTGAGAAAGATCGGTTTGTAAAAATCTTCTATCCCAGTGCTAGAACAAAAGAGAAGAATATTGTCGTTTTGCACTCAAGGCTTTATTTCACTTTATGCACACAAAGCTAGTCCTCATGTCAGTTCAAGATCTCCAGATAGGGGTTGAAAGAGGAATGAGACGAATCAACATTACAACACCTAACAAATTTATAAAGTACATGGATAATCTGAAAGAGTATCAAGTTGTGATGTCCAAGCATCCAGTGGTCATTTATAAAGACGAAGACGACAAGAAGAGAGCTCTGAGAAGTGTTGAATTGAACAAATATTGTGATGGTACTTTGCAAAAGGTGTTGGCTGAATTAAAAGGAAAGATTGCAGCTGATTCAAAGAGAAAAACTAAGAAAGGTGGTCTGAGTTCTAATGATAGAAAAATGATAGTGAAATTTATCTTAAAGATTGAATCAAGACTAATGAACAGAAAAAGCATATGAAGATTCGAGATGAAGCTAGGGCTAAAAGACTAAAGACCTATTATCATTCATCAAAGGGGGAGATTGTTAGAATTTATATTGTTGATGAATATAATAAGTCTAGCGTTGTTTTTGTAATTTGTCAATAGTTTCTTGTTGTATATATAAATAGAAAAGTTAGGTACTGAATAGGTACGGATTGTACAATTGGATTGCACTTGTACGGAAGGAAAGACCTAGGGTTTTGTGCATTCATCATTGCATTGTAATTATCATAGTTGAATCAAATCATTCGGCCAGTGTTGAATTTCAATCTTGTTCTTATTGTTTAATCTTGTTTTGTGATGGATAATAACTGAATATCAGGGAAAATGTTTGATCGTGAACTCAAATCTAATGAACTTGACGGTTTTCGTAAGTTGAAAACTGAACTTGATGCGGTATAACACATCAACACTATTTTATTAGAAGAGAAAAAAAGAAACAGACGTAAAGTATTCCAAGCTCTTAAAGATTGTTGACTCTTGATGCCATTCTACTAAGAGAATAAATAAATTAATTAATGAGCAAATCCCTGCTCAAATTCAAGCATATCTTGGAGGAGATCTTGATATTGCAGCTTCAATTATTGAAATCAAAAATCTGAAAACAGATCTTTTCGCACTTGATGAACTTCCAAATACTTTTAAACAAAATGTACATGGAAAATTGATTTCAACAAACAGGTTTCTCAGGCCTAAAAATACTAACAGTTCATGTGTGAAAGTTATGGAATTTGATGATGAGATGTGTTCCCGACCAAATTACATTGTTGAGTGCTCACCTGTTCCACATGTATAGCTTGGTGGAAAGAGTGTCAATTCTAAAGTCAAGACTGCCAAACCTGTCAAGAAGACAGGTTCAAAAGCCAAGACCAATGGCAAGAAACTTATACCACCATTCAACGCTAAATTTTTGAAAATTAGATTTAAAATGAAAACAACATACAACCAACAGTGGGAAGTCTCACGTTGTGAATAATGTTGCTATGGTTCCAAACAAGTTTTTAAACCATAGTGGTAAATTGGTTATAAATGAAAGTAAGTTTTTTACTAAAACCAAACAAAATCGTTCTGCAACTATAAGTGTGCAAGAATCATCAAATCTCAGTAAAGGCAAAGGGAAAGGCCCTGTCAAACATGAGAAGTTTGGAAATAAGTTTTCCAAAAATTAGGAAGGACAAAAGGCAGTAAAACTACCAATTTTTGATTTATGTTCTCCTAAAAAGGGAAAGAAAGTCTATCAGGCTGATGTGTTGTCAAGACCTATAGAGAAAACCCAAAATGTGTTTCTGAAAGTTCTTCTTCCAATAGACCTAAAAAGAGGAGTGCTACAGGTGTGGAAGGAAAACTCATATGGCCAAAGATTATCCTGAAACTAAGGACATAAGGCCAAATGACATTGTTAAATCTAACACTATTCAACCAAGCAGTGTTGGAACTAACAATGCCACTAAGGAATCTATCAACACTGATACAGTCCTAATAGGAAACATTAATATTGATCTTTGTGGTCCATCAACAAATGTTGATGAGGATGGTGAACTCATCCCTGTGATGAGTTCCCCTAATGAAAGGATCGAATATTTGCGAAACTAAATTTCACCAATCACTAGCAATATACCTCAAAATACGGGATTATTTAAAATTTTTTAGAGTCGTACATCGATGAATGAGTAAACCACCCAGAATAATAATTTACATCTACCAAAGCATGCTAATACGGGATTATTTAATTTATGTGCCAAGTTATCTCGGTCAACGAAGTCAACGACCTCAAACTGGATCCTTACCCTTATTTGCTCCACCTGAAATATAAGTCCCCAAAACTTGGGTAAGCTGTCGCCCAGAGAGTAAAAAATATGAATGAACAAAAGTGTATATGTAAATATGCATGAATAGAAACGAAGCATGAGTTCAGTAATTTCCTACGTGCCCCTCATCCGAGCTGACGTCGCACCCCTCATCCGAGCTGGCGCTAGTTTAACCAAAAACTTGGGGGCTAACCGACCCGGCCTACACACAGTAGCGTTGGCACCCAAATCCACGTTGAATAGTATAAGTATGCATACAGGGAATTCACGCCTATACATAGGCATAGATTTCTAATAGATAGGTAGGATAAATATATCATGTAATCGATATATTTATGTAAATGATGATAACATGGTAGAGTGATATAAATATAACGAATATAACAAATATGCATAAACACATATAACTAATTATGCAGATAAATCTATTACTCACAGTGATATCACAATTGTTTCCTCGGAGCTCGTTTAAAGATAATACGGCCAACCTGAATATCAAAATCCACCACGCTCGACTAACGACCTGATAATAAAGGCACATTGCTTAATCGTCACTATTTTTATTTATCTAAAATTATAATCCTCGATTAGACTAAAATTCCAAGGTTCCGGGGCTAAAACGATAAATATTTATTTATGTGGCAAAATCATTAAAATTAAAAAATTTAAAGTTTTAGGTTATTTATCTTATAATTATACGTCTCGAACCTATCGCGACTAAAGGATTTAATAGTATGGTATTTGCCATTAACCTTCTATAAGGCGTACTAACTACGTGATTGTAATATACATCCATTTTAAATCAATTTCACACTTCGATTAGTAGTCTAGCAAAAACTTGGACTTATATACTACATATAAAATCTTTAATAAACTAATGATCAATTATTTAATTTAAAATAATTTAAATACATTTACCTTGTTATTTATTAATGATCCAAACTATAGAAATTAAGTATAAACCGTTGAATTTATTTTTTTGTAGTCCAAGCTCAATTAAATTAAGACCCATTACTTATCAACCCTACATTTAATTAAACAATGTATAAATTAGGCCTAATCTAGTTTTCTTTTAACCATTTAATAAACCCAAACCCAACAACCCACTTTCTTTGTTAAACCCATAAAACATAAAAAAAATCCAACTATTCTTCCTACACAGAAATAGCTTCCCCCTTTCCATCCTAATTCTCTGTTGATGGATGTGGGACCGAGAAAGAAGGTAAAGGTATGGATGAGATTTTTATACCGAATACCGGTACCGAACTGGGACCGTACCGGTACATTCGGTTCTTGTGATTTGTTTAAATCGGGATCGGTACTAACCGGTTTCGGTAGCATTAAAAAACCGGTACTACCGGTACCGGTACCGAATTCATTTCATATGTTTGTTTTGAGTTACATCTTGTTACTTCACATATACATTTGTTAACTATAATTATTCTTAAAAGATTTGCGGGTTGGGTATTTGAAAGCTACAATGGATATTCGATCAAATAGGTCATACGTATTTAGAATGAATTATAAATGACTAATCTTCTTTTTTGATCCATGAATTTGTTGTTATTTATTTTCTTGAAGTTTCGGTACCAAATTCGGTATAGCACCGTAAAACCGGTACCGGTACCGCGACCGAACCGGTACCGGTCAATTAAATTTGGTTTGGTATTCGGTACCTTTAATCGTACAAAAAAATTATTGATACCAACCAGTCCGGTACCGAACTCATCCCTATGCAAAGGTGCCAATGAAATCAGCCAAACAGTGTCGGCCCAACCACAACCGGATTTGGGCTTACACCCAACGGCCCAAAACTCAATTAAATAAAAGATGAAAGTAGCTCAACATAAGAAAAACTAGCTCAACACCACCTAAATGAAGTTTCTATGCTGGCTGGGAAAAGAAAAAAAACAGAAACGTGGACGCTGGGCAACGAAGGGAAGGAAAAACAGAGCATGAGACGTCCGACCAATCTCCAACCTATACAACCCTACATAAATCCTTATTAAACCTAATCATTTTTTTTCCATTTAGATTCAAAACATAAAATTTCCAAAATTCTTGGAACCAATCTCCATTGATCCCAAACATAATATTTCTCTTTAAAATCATAATATAAATCTATTTCCGACTCCATTTTCAATATTGGTTGATGTTTTAAGGGTTATATTCTCAAAAACACAAACTTGATATAAAACTCCATTAATGGTGGTTATGGATTTTCTTAAGAAAAGTGGTGAAATGTGTTGGAATATTGTTTTGTTGATGAAAAACAAAGTCTAGGGTTTAGTATGTAATTTGTACAAAGTTGTAAATAATATAAATAGGTTGTTGACTTTGTAATAGAAAATAGATCTGACACTGTAAATCATTTGCACGGAGTTTGTGGAAGGAAATCTAGGTCAACAATAACCGTTTCAACATTTCCAATCTGTAATCGATTCTTCGTAATACAATCATTCGGTTAGTTGTTCTTGATCTGAATCTTTATTGTATTGTTTAATTGTTGATTGATAAGTAGGATTCACAATTAGTATCAGAGCTTTAGGGTAATTTTGGATTGAAATCAAATTTTTCGAAAGCTGTTCTTGAATTTTTTTTTTTTTCGAAAAACAGTAAAATCAACAAGGGTTTTAATCCTGTTCATTGTTGGATGTGAAAATTGGATCGAAGGAAGAGATTAGGAAAACGACCGAATTGATTATAAATTTGTTTCGATTTACCAAACACAGAAAAAGATCAGTTGATTTTTCAGAAATATTGAAAAACCGAAAGTTTTTCACTGTTATTTTGCCTTATATTCGAGTTGGAAGTGCCTTTCAATCGAGTTGGAAGTCTCTTTCAATCGAGTTGAACTTGCATTCTACTCCAGTTGAACTCAATTCAATTCGAGTTGATTCAATTCCAAAGGAAGGTGCATTCCAGTTGTTTCAACTTCAAGTGAAAACTTTCAACAAGGAGTTAATCGACTTTGCCATAAGACTTAATCGAGTTGCACATATACTGGATCGAGTTACACATATACTTGATCGAGTTGCACATATACTAGATCGAGTTGCACATTGTCTTAATCAAGTTTAACACACATCTACCGAGTTGATTGGTATTTTAGTCGAGTTTCATTTCTACTTGATTCGAGTTGCATCACACTTAGTTCGAGTTGCATAACTCTTCTAACAAGTTGATTTTTTATAGATTCGAGTTGTGTATACCTTGATTCGAGTTTTACATATTCATTGATCGAGTTGATCAATTCTTCATTCGAGTTGATCTTCTTATTCATTCGAGTTTCATTCAATATTCTTTCAAGTTTGATCAATCTTCAAAAGTTGATCAACTGTTTCAATTTCAATCAAATATCTTTCGATCTTGGAATATTCCTATCTATCAGTCATAGTGTCAAAAGACGCGCTTGCAATGGGATCAGAGACGAAACCACCAATTCTCTACCGGGGAGAATACGTACAGTAGAGGGAAAGATTTTTGGAATTTATCAGTTTCCACGAACTCTCCAAAGAAATGCTACAGTCCTTGACTAACGGACCAGCTGTGTTCTTAGAGACAATTCCTGGTGTACCCAACGAAAACCCTTTAATTCCGGAAAGAACTATTGAGGTAACAAACCTGACAGAGCACAGAAACGAAGAAAACTAGGGGACAAAACAGCAAGGAAGTTGCTACTAATTTCTATCCCTAATGACATCTACACCTGCTTAACAAACACGAAGAAAGCCAAATCCATCTGGGATGAGGTGTGCAAACTGATGAGGGGATCCGACAGGGCAGCAACCAATAGAGCAAGGAACAGTCTGATGACTTTCGAGAATTTTAGAGCATGAGAGGGAGAATTACTAGAAAATACTTACTTGCGGTTTGTCAGTCTAGTGAGTGAGATGAAAAGAAATGGGGTTACAAAGTCCAATCTAGAAACGTCAAGTTTCTAAACATACTTAACCCAGAATGGGAAAATTATGCGATGATCATCCAACAGACGAAAGACATTAAAGAGATGAATTTTCACATGATCTTTGAGAACCTTAACAACTATCAAGAGGTTGTTTTTAGGAAAATGTTTGGTAAAAAGAAAGCCGAGAAAGAGACCGTTGACCCTTTAGCTTTATTGGCTAAAAAGAAATATAAATATAAGCTGAAGAAGGAAAAACGGGCAGTCATAAGCAGTAGCTCTTCTGAATCAGATTCATCGAATTCATCCGCAGATTCAGAGATAGAAGAGATGAAAAAGCAGATGGCCTTACTCAATAAGGCATTTCAGAAGAAATTCTATCGAAAGCCAACCAACAACAAAATGAGATACAAGACTGGCTCAAGGAAGTTTGAAAAGAAAGAGAAGTACGAAAAGTCTGGTGAAAGCAGTGGAAGGAAAGCTGAAAAATATGAAAAATCCGATAAATCAGCCAAGAAAGAAACAGAGCAAAAATGCTACAATTGTGGCAAGCCAGGACACTTTGCTCGAGAGTGCAGAATGCCAGTAGTCAAAAACTCTGATTACTACACAAGAAAGGCACTCCTAGCCAATGAAAAGGAAGCTGGCAAAGCTCTTATGGCCGAGGATGATCATTGGCTACAGCTGTGAGAGGATGAAGACATATTGGATGAGGATGCTCATATCTGCTTGAAATCAGAAGTCTTCAATGAATCAGAACTGAGTGAGTCAGCAATGATAACAGAAGATGAGGTATGGGTTGGGTTAACGGATGAAGAAAATGAGGACAAAGAAGAATCTGATGAGAAAGTGACTAAAGAATTCGCGATAATGGCAACAGGAAATGCTGGCAGCAGCAAGACAAAGAGACTGATGAATCAGAGTCAGAATAATTAGACAGTTCAGAAACACCAGAGGTAAATTCTAATTCTGACTCTGAAAATGATGATTCATGTTTGCTTGAAGAAAAATTAACACAAATAAGCTTTATGCTAAAGAAATTTGAGAAATCATTAAAGGCTGAAAAAGAAACATGCTCATTCCTTGGAAAACAAAGTACACAATGAACATGCATTAGTATTGGATTTTTCCAAGGATAAAGCATTAGCGTTACGAGCTGTTTGCAAGACAAAGCAAATGAACTTCAAAGCAAAATCCAAGAACTAAATAACAATATATCTGACCTACAAGAAAAACTGAATTTAGCAGAATTAGAGGTTTCAAATTTTTCTGTAAAATGTCATGCCATTTTTGAAGAAAGAACAAAACTTTATGAGAAAATAAAGACAATGGAAGATGAGTTTATTAAAAGAGGTCAAACAGATCAAACTATCTGTTTAAATCAACCAAAAGATACCGGATTTTACTATTCTAAATCTGATATTGGTTGGGATAATCCTAAATATCTGACAAAGGCTATTTCAAATTCACCAACTTTATATGATGTCAGATATATGAGTCTAGGATTAAAAATGAGTTTTATGAAAGCATCAGATGAGATAGAATCCAGTGAAGATTCAAAAAGACTAAGATCTTATAAAATGCAAAATTTTGTTGATTATAACAAAATAAATGAATTAAATAATAATATTGGCATTAAAGAGGAGTATATTTAGACATATTCTGAAAAGGATTTATCTGAATCTACTACTCAATCTCAAAAGTTATATTTACCATTTTCAATTCTTGAAAAGATAAACTCTGATCTAGAATTGAAAATCAAAAATTTTGAGACAGAAAATCAAACTCTTAAGGCTGAAATTAAAATTCTGGAACAAAAGTTACAAAAACAGTCTGAGAACAAAACATTATCAGATCCATCATCTTCAATTTCACTTGATTCTATCAGCTCTGAAACGGAATTTGATCTGTATACGAACTCTGATTTTAACTCATTAGAAGATATGTTTGTTAAAATATATGAGTTTGTAAAACCTTTACACAACAAACAATTTGATGATCATAAAGAACCTGTTAGAATTCTACAAAGAATATCTACAGATTCAAAGAAATCATCTGAAAATTCACCAAGTTTACAACAAAAGAAGGAGAAAACAAAAGTTACTTTAGAGACTCCAAAATATGAAAAGGGTGAATCATCTTCCACAAAGGACTCTATTACACTCAAGGTCCAAAATTCAAAAGGTAAGAGACATTTACAGAAGAAAGAAGTTTCTAAGATCACTAATTCTTGTGTTTCTTCTATGTCAGATTATATTATGAAAAGTTCTCAGAAGCAAGAATGGCGAAAGAAGCAGAGAGAAAAGAAAAACAAGATTATAAAACAAGAGTGAAGAGTGAAGGAAAATGTTGTTACAGATAGAAATAGAGAAGTTGAGAAATCTGTTTGTAATAATAAATTTACAGATAAATCTTGTATTACATACTCTCGAATTGCTTTAATTGCTTTGAATTCTATTTCACATAAATCACTGCATGCAAAGTCTGATAAGCTTGTATGGCAACCAAAGAAAAAGGACCCATCTTTCATACAGAAAAAGGTTCCACAGCACCATCTTTCAAAAACAGTTCCACCGCAAATTGTACAAAAGTGGATACCAAAAATAGCTGTTAAAAGTGGGTACCTAAAATAAAAGACATATCTGATGAGAAAAAGCATATTCAACTGCATGATTTACCAAAAACAAAAGTACCCAACTATAAGTGGGTACCTCATGTGTTATTTCGTCTTATAGGTAAATCATGTATGGTACCTTGACTCCGGATGCTCAAAGCACATGACCGGACAGAGAGATACACTCACTAACATTGTAGAAACGTTCTGTGGGATGGTCAAATTCGGGAATGATCAATTCTGTCCGATCAAAGGTTATGTGTAAGGTCACCTACCTACGGATCCTATCTTGACGCGACGCCGTCCAATGAGTGTGGAATCCTCGTTAGCAGTTTGACGGAATGATCATGCACACGAAACACAGAGACACACACGATGATAGACGCAAACTACAACGTCCAAACACGTGATTTTTTCCAAGAACACACAAAAACGTCTCTGCAAGTTCGTAATCGCCCTTAGCCTTAATTTTGCAAAAGTGTTTAATCAAAACTGATTAAACCTTAATTATAGGCATTACATTCGAACTTGCCTTGGACAAGTTCGAGAAGGCCCAAGCCCATGAACTTGTCCACCATAAGTTCGAATCAGGCCTTAGAACTTATCCTAGAACTTGTCTTTGAACTTGTTCTAGAACTTATGTTTGAACTTATCTTTGAACTTATGTTTGAACTTATCTTTAAACTTATGTTTGAACTTATTGTAAAACATTAATTACAACCAAGTTCAAACACATATACAATCAATATAAAAACATATATCAAACATATAACAAACATATATCAAACATGTATCAAACATGTATTAATATGCGATTACGAACATTTGGACTAATAAAAAATATCGTCTGTACTTAGACTCCTAGCGTCACACAGGATGCACTAACAGACTCCCCTTTGACGCTGGCTTCTAACTATATATATTTTGTCTACGTACTATGTCTATACAAACTACAACCAGCATATAATCCCTGCTGTAACAACCTAACTTTTGATCAGTTATGTAATGTTTATTTTGAGATAATAATATAATTTTTGTTATATTATGTGTATTTGCAAATATTGATTAAGAATAAAAATATATTAAGTAAATATAATTTTATATTATATTTATGATATAATATAATTAGGATGATAAAAATCAAGAGATGTAAAATAAAAACATTTAGTGGGTTAAATACACAAATAGATGAAATGAAGTATATAAACCTAATTTAATGGTCATAAACACCATTTTAAGAATCTAGACTCTCTCTCACTAATCTCTCTCTACCCCATACGGTTCTTCAACAAAATCAAACAAAGAAATCATTAAGCTTGCAGTTAATTGAAGAATTTAATCAAGAAGGAGTTACAAGAGAGATTCATCAACAACAATCCACAAAATTTTAGGTAAATTCACTTGTATTTTCAATCTTTATATATATTTGGTTCGGTTTTAGTAGAAACCGAAACCAAGAATTTTAATTGTGAAAAATGTGGTTGCATGTATAAAATTATGAAAGATTATGATGAATTGAAGTTAATAAATGATAAAGAAACAAAGATTTTAGTTTAGATCATTCAAAATATTAAAGAAATCGGAAATTTGGATAAAAATATGTTTTTGACAAAATGATGAGATTTTGGATGATCTTGTTATATTTATGATGTTTTTGATCAAAATAATTGTATAAAATTACTCAAATTATGTTAATACAACTAATTGGTTAGTTGCATGTTGATAAAAAGAAATTTTGGGAATTTTTATGAAAAATCCGAATGTAAAATACTCAAGAACACCAAGAACAAATTCTGGGAAAATTACCAAGTGTAGGATCCGAACCCGGATAAGTCCGAATTCGGATGTGATACACACTTTTCGGATCCCATGAATTCGGATGGTGCCCATGTTTCGGATCTATGCTTCGGTTCGGATGGTTCCCAATTTCGAATTTAACATTTCGGATGGCACCTAAATTCGGTCCCAAATCCGAATCTGGATGACTGATTCGGACACAACTTGGTCCGAATTCGGTTGCTAATTCGGACTAGCCAATTCGGGTCCCCAATTCGGATTGGTCCGGATCTGGATGATCCGAATCCGGATGGTCCGAAACCAAATTTTATGTATTTGATATTTCAACTAAATGAATGATTATATATATTGTTAAATATATAAATAGAGGACTTTTTGAGAAATATTGAGACAAAGAATGATTTGTGAAATTATCAGTTATCAGAATCAGATAGAATTAAAGATTATAAAGATTAAGAAGATAAAAGATGATGGCATTGATAAGACAAGTTATCAGATATCAGACTCAGATAAAATACAAGAATTTAAAGACTAAAATGATGATGATAAAGATGATGAAATTGACATGGTATTATCATGAATGATTTTGAACAGGTTCAGTATATTCTGAACAAAGATTTAAAGACTTAAAGACTTGAAAGCGGGTCTCTGATTTGAAAAGAATTGACAGAACAGATTGACAAAGATAAAAATCCTGAGATAACTCAGGTGGCAGATCCTTATATCTGTTTGACCAAGATCCAGACCAGTGAGTTATAGATATTCAGATTGAACATGCATATGATCCGGTTGAGATATATTGCTGCTGTTAGATTTATTGACATTCATTTAATCAGCTGGAATGAGACCTGTGCACACCATGGATGGGTGTTGCCCAGTGGATCATGATAGCTATTTGATTATCTTATCATATTGCATTTAATATTGCTTCAGACTTTGCTTTATGATTCATTGCTATCATGACTTCTAAGACATATGCTTCCATCATTGATCAGACATTTGATAGATTGATTCAGCTTGACTAGCCCTTATGGTCTATTGTTCTAGACTTGGCTATTTCACCAGTTCTTATGAACTTGGTAATGACCTCCGATGTTCCGCCATATTGACTTACTGGTAGCTAGCCCAGTATGTGGCTGATCCCCACGATTTAAGCGTGAGTGTGGCCTGAACATCATCCGATTCTATGATTCTATATCTCAATCATGAGGGTTGTAGCGGCAGCCAAGACATATCACGCTAAGACTAATGACTCCGCTTGACACGCATGTTGATATTGAAAATCTATAAACTCACTAAGCTTTGCTTACAGATGTTGCATTAATATTTTACAGGAAAAGCCAAAGGAAAATCACCTGCAGGACCTAGTACTTAGGTCATTCAAGATCCAAGTTTTGAAGCTTTCTTAGACCACTACTCAACAAACCTTCTGGTACTGATTGGAAGACAGCAAATGTGGTGGTTTTGGGTAGTCTTGATGTGATGTATGATGTTATGATTAGATTAGATGATACACTTTTTATAACTTTATTTTGAAATATGTAAACTTAAATTCTTTCCGCAATTTAATTACCCTATCTTAGTATGGTTGATATCGTATTGCATGATGTGGGACCTAGACTCTGAGGACTGACCCGGAAGGGAAGGTCTTCACAGGATGGTATCAGAGCCCATAGTTTGAGTGAATCAAGTATTACGTGAGTATACTTGGTCTCAAACTGAAGCAATACATATGTATCAATCATTTAGGTGGTTTGAACCGAGATAGGATGTACAGACTATTAGGATGGGAAAAAGGGTACATAGATCTAAGTCTATAAACTGATAGTTAAATTATTTTAATTTTCAGTAGAAGATGTCAGGATCAGGATCAGGTGATATTCCCAGCAACATGAACCCACAACAAATGTTTGAAATGATGCAACAACTCTTAGCCCAACACTCAGAACAACAAAATAAGACAATGCAAGAACAGTTTCAGGCCAGAGATGAGGCCGAAGCTAAAAGACGTGAAGAAAAGAAAAATAAGAGAAAAGAAAAGCAAGTCCAGAATGACGAATCTGATTCTGATAACACAAACCCTGAAACTCAAATTGCTCAGCCAAAAGGCTAGCGGTGCTTTGAATTTTGAAAGAACAGTTAATCCGATTCAGGCGATGGATTGGATTAGTCATACCGAAGAGATCTTTAGAATCTCTGACTGTTTAGATTTGAAGAAAGTAAGTTATGCGTCTGCACTATTTGTGGGAGCTGCCCGTGCCTGGTGGAAAACCCAGAGAAGCATATATGGCGAAGAAATAATTCAGACTCTAGAGTGGAACCAGTTTCTTGATATGTTCAATGCAAAGTACTGCCCGATCGATCAACAAGATAAGATGGAAGTACAATTGATGCAGCTGACTCAGGGAACGAAGACAGTCGACGAATACGAGCACGAGTTTTCGCGATTATGCGGTTATTCCTCATACCAAGTTGCTACCGAAGAAAGAAAGATGAATAGATTCCGTGTAGGACTCAATCCTAGATACCGACATCCGATGAGCGCGATCAAATACAAGAGTTACTTGGAAATGGTAGAAGCGGCTAGACAAATCGAGCGAGGTTATTTAGAATACGGCGATCGGCTTTATGCTCCGTCTACTAACCCGATGAATCCATCTCCTCCAAAGAAACAGCGGTTTGGCAAATTCTTTAAGCCAAATAAGTCTCAGTCACAATCTCAGCAATTCCATCAGCAAAGTTCACAGCCGAAAGCACAAGTTTACTCTCTCACGAACGAACCACGATTCTGCAAGCGATGCAGGAGATCACACATGGGATTGTGCAATCCAGAGGATGTTACTTGCTTTGCGTGCAACATGATCGGTCACAGTAGTGAAGAATGTCCACAGCAGGGACGTGGATGTGCAAAATATGGAAAAAGGGGACACTTTATGTATCAGTGTCGTAGTGGGCCGCGTTATCAGTCTCAGTCATCAGCTGGAGGATCTACAGTTAAGAGTTCTGCTGCAACGCCGACTGCAAAGACTCGAGCTTTTCAAATAACAGCCGAGGAAGCAAAAGAAACACCTGATGTAGTTACGGGTATGTTTTTACTTAACTCGATTCCGGCTCGTGTATTATTTGATTCTGGCGCAAGTCGTTCTTTCATATCAACCTCTTTTGCACGACAATTATGTAAGACTCCATCAAAGCTTTCTGTGATACTAGATATTGAGACAGCCAGTAACAATTTTGTTATGGCTGATTCTGTTTATTGAAACTGCACACTACTTGTTGATAATATCGTATTTAACCTCGACCTTATCCCGATTCCGTTGAAAGAGTTCGACGTCATCATCGGCATTGACTGGCTAATGAATAATGAGGCTACGATTTTCAGCAACCGCCGACTCATCAGAATTAAGTCCTCAGACGGCCGAGTATTGGAGATCAAGGGCGAGAAAAGGAAAGGTGCACATTGTTTCATATCTATAGAAAAAGCTCAGAAATACTTGTCTAGAGGTCACGACTCCTATCTTTGTTATACTCTATCTGAGTCCAGCTCTGAAAAGAAATCTTTGTCCGATATTCCTATCGTCTGTGAGTTCCCAGAAGTATTCCCTGACGATATTTCCGGAGTGCCACCGGAACGTCAAGTCTAGTTCAGTATTGACTTGGTTCCTGGTGCGGCTCCTATCGCAAAAGCTCCATATAGACTTGCACCTGCAGAAATGCAAGAAATGTATAAGCAACTGCAAGAGCTGTTAGAGAAGGGGTTTATCCGACCGAGTTCTTCTCCGTGGGGTGCACCAGTTCTATTTGTTAAAAAGAAAGACGGAACCTTCCGTATGTGCATCGATTACCGCGAGTTGAACAAGGTTACAATAAAGAATAAATATCCTTTGCCCAGGATCGATGATCTGTTTGATCAGCTGCAAGGAGCCAGCTATTTCTCAAAAATAGATCTCCGTTCTGGGTATCATCAACTGAAAGTAAGAAATGAGGATATACCGAAGACAGCTTTCCGTACAAGATACGGTCATTACGAATTTCTCGTAATGCCGTTTGGCTTGACAAATGCACCAGCGGCATTCATGGATCTCATGAATCGCGTGTGCAGACCAATGTTGGATAAATCAGTTATCGTGTTCATAGATGATATTCTGATTTACTCCAAAACGGAGGCTGATCATTCCGTTCATCTGCGACAGTTGCTAGAGTTGTTAAGAAAAGAAAGACTCTACGCAAAATTTTCTAAATGTGAATTCTGGCTCAGACAGATTCAATTCCTTGGCCATGTCGTTTCTGGCGAAGGAATATCCGTTGATCCGTCTAAAGTCGAGGCTGTTCAGAAGTGGCAAACACCTCGCAATGCCTCCGAAATAAGAAGTTTCCTTGGATTGGCCGGTTATTATCGGCGATTCATAAAGGACTTCTCGAAGATTGCTGTGCCACTTACAATGCTAACACGAAAGAATACTCCTTTCGTTTGGACCGATAAACAGCAAGAGGCATTCGATATTCTGAAGCAAAAGTTGATTCAAGCGCCGATCCTAGCCTTGCCAGAAGGCAATGATGATTTCGTTGTTTACAGCGACGCATCTGGTACTGGCTTAGGATGTGTTCTCATGCAAAGAGGAAAGGTTATTGCCTACGCTTCAAGGCAATTAAAAGACTATGAGAAAAGTGCACCAACTCATGATCTTGAGTTGGCTGCTGTTACCTTTGCACTGAAGATCTGGCGTCACTATCTATATGGGACTCGGTGTCAGCTCTACACCGATCATAAGAGTCTCAAATATCTTTTCACTCAAAAAGATCTGAATATGAAACAACGTCGATCCTTGGAGCTTATCAAGGATTATGATTGCGAGATCTTATATCATCCCAGCAAAGCTAATGTTGTCGCGGATGCTTTGAGTAGGAAAGTTTATCCGGAAAAGTGCTGCTATGCCCTGACTCCAGTTATATTCTCTTCTGATCTTATTGAAGACATCAGAGTTACTCAAGCCGAAGCAATGAAAGAAGAGAATATTGATTCTGAAAATCTTAAAGGGCAACTACAATTACTAACTCTGAACCATTTGGGACTTCACTATCTCCAGGGAAACCGAATCTGGATTCCTAAGTATGGTTCAATCCGCAGCATTCTTCTGTCTGAAGCTCATCAGTCCAAGTTATCTATTCATCCTGGCAGCTCAAAGATGTACTTTGATCTGAAAGCCGATTACTGGTGGCCAGGAATAAAGAAAGACATCGGAAAATGTGTTGAAAGCTGCAAAGTATGTCAGATGGTTAAGGCAGAACACCAGAAATCCTTCGGGGATATGCAACCACTGCCAGTTCCTGAATGGAAGTGGGAGCATATAACAATGGACTTCATTACGAAGCTGCCAAAGACCAAAAGACAACACGACTCTATCTGGGTAGTCGTTGATCGTTTAACGAAATCAGCACATTTCATTCCGATGAAAGAAACTTATTCTTTGGATAGATTGGCATAGTTGTACATCACGGAAATTATTTCTCGTCACGGTGTGCCAAAGTCTATTGTATCTGATCGTGATAGTCGCTTCACATCCAGATTCTGGCAAGCACTACAAGATGGGATGGGTACTCGGATTTCTATGATAACTGCTTATCATCCAAATGCAGATGGCCAGAGTGAGCGTACTATCCTAACTCTGGAAGATATGCTTCGTGCCTGCGTTCTTGATCTAGGTGGTAACTGGGATGACCACTTGTCGTTGGTCGAATTTTCGTATAATAACAGTTATCATTCTACGATCAAGATGGCTGCTTTTGAGGCTTTATACAGAAGAAAGTGCAGAACTCCCACCTGTTGGCGTGAAACCGGTGAATCACTAATAGCGGGTCCTGCCCTTCTACAGTTTACTCACGAGAAGATTCAACTTGTTAGAAGAAATATTCTTGAAGCTCAGAGCAGGCAGAAGTCATATTATGATAATCGACATAGATCGATAAGCTTTGCGGTTAACGATTGGGTGATGTTGAAAGTATCCCCAATGAAGAATGTGGTGCGGTTCATTAAAAGAAACAAGCTAGCTCCAATATTTATCGACCCGTTCAAGATTGTCGAAAAGATTGGAAACCAATTTTATCGTCTTGAACTACCAGCTGACTTAGCTGGAATACATCCTGTATTCCATGTCAGTCACTTGAGAAAGAGTTTAGCCGATGAAAGAGAAGTTCAGATACCACACGTTAACTTGCAGATTGATGAAAAGCTTAGAGTGGTTGAAGAGCCGGAGTGTATTCTGGATTCGAAGACCAAGAAGCTTAGAAATAAAGATATACAGATGGTGCTCGTCCAGTGGAAACACCACAAAGGTTCGCATCAGACTTGGGAATCGAGAGATGTTATGAAAGCTACTTATCCCAGTCTGCTCGAACATAGCTAACTTCGGGGACGAAGTTTGTGCGTGGTGGAGCCCATTCTGTAACAACCTAACTTTTGATCAGTTATGTAATGTTTATTTTGAGATAATAATATAATTTTTGTTATATTATGTGTATTTGCAAATATTGATTAAAAATAAAAATATATTAAGTAAATATAATTTTATATTATATTTATGATATAATATAATTAGGATGATAAAAATCAAGAGATGTAAAATACAAACATTTAGTGGGTTAAATACACAAATAGATAAAATGAAGTATATAAACCTAATTTAATGGTCATAAACACCATTTTAAGAATCTAGACTCTCTCTCACTAATCTCTCTCTACCCCATACGGTTCTTCAACAAAATCAAACAAAGAAATCATTAAGCTTGAAATTAATTGAAGAATTTAATCAAGAAGGAGTTACAAGAGAGATTCATCAACAACAATCCACAAAATTTTAGGTAAATTCACTTGTATTTTCAATCTTTATATATATTTGGTTCGGTTTTAGTAGAAACCGAAACCAAGAATTTTAATTGTGAAAAATGTGGTTGCATATATAAAATTATGAAAGATTATGATGAATTGAAGTTAATAAATGATAAAGAAACAAAGATTTTAGTTTAGATCATTCAAAATATTAAAGAAATCGGAAATTTGGATAAAAATATGTTTTTGACAAAATGATGAGATTTTGGATGATCTTGTTATATTTATGATGTTTTTGAACAAAATAATTATATAAAATTACTCAAATTATGTTAATACAACTAATTGGTTAGTTGCATGTTGATAAAAAGAAATTTTGGGAATTTTTATGAAAAATCCGAATGTAAAATACTCAAGAACACCAAGAACAAATTCTGGGAAAATTACCAAGTGTAGGATCCGAACCCGGATAAGTCCGAATTCGGATGTGATACACACTTTTCGGATCCCATGAATTCGGATGGTGCCCATGTTTCGGATCTATGCTTCGGTTCGGATGGTTCCCAATTTCGAATTTAACATTTCGGATGGCACCTAAATTCGGTCCCAAATCCGAATCTGGATGACTGATTCGGACACAACTTGGTCCGAATTCGGTTGCTAATTCGGACTAGCCAATTCGGGTCCCCAATTCGGATTGGTCCGGATCCGGATGATCCGAATCCGGATGGTCCGAAACCAAATTTTATGTATTTGATATTTCAACTAAATGAATGATTATATATATTGTTAAATATATAAATAGAGGACTTTTTGAGAAATATTGAGACAAAGAATGATTTGTGAAATTATCAGTTATCAGAATCAGATAGAATTAAAGATTATAAAGATTAAGAAGATAAAAGATGATGGCATTGATAAGACAAGTTATCAGATATCAGACTCAGATAAAATATAAGAATTTAAAGACTAAAATGATGATGATAAAGATGATGAAATTGACATGATATTATCATGAATGATTTTGAACAGGTTCAGTATATTCTGAACAAAGATTTAAAGACTTAAAGACTTGAAAGCGGGTCTCTGATTTGAAAAGAATTGACAGAACAGATTGACAAAGATAAAAATCCTGAGATAACTCAGGTGGCAGATCCTTATATCTGTTTTACCAAGATCCAGACCAGTGAGTTATAGATATTCAGATTGAACATGCATAAGCTCTCGGTAATCGATGCACATCTCATCGTGCCATCCTTCTTCTTAACAAACAGTACCGGAGCTCCCCACGGCGATGAACTCGGTCGAATGAATCACTTGTCCAACAACTCCTGGAGTTGTTTCATCATTTCTTGGATCTCTGTAGGAGCAAGGCGATAAGGAGAATGAGCTACTGTTGCAGCTCCAAGGATCAGATCAATTCGAAACTCCACTTGTCTTACAGGCGGCACGCCAGACAAGTCTTCCGGAAACACATCCGGGAATTGGGATACAACAGGCACATCGACCAAAGTCTTCTTCTCAGCCTTGGCATCTATAGCATATGCCAGGTAGGCGTCACACCCCTTTGCAACAAGCTTTCGGGCTTTTGCAATAGTCAACAAACACTGATCCCCGCTTCTCCTATCCCCGTATATACAGATCTCACGCCCCTCTAGAGTAGTTATCTTTATCATACGCTTCTTACACACTATCTGGGTGTCGTTCTCTATCAACCAGTCCATTCCAACTATCACATCAAATTCACTAAATACTATCGGGATCAAGTCCAAATTGAAAACTACATCTTCAATCACTAAGGTGCAGTTACGGTATACTTGATCTACCTTGACTAGAGTGTTACTAGAAGTTTCAATATCAAGTATATTAGACAACTTTGACAGAGGCATGGCAAGTCGTTGTGCAAAAATAGTAGACACAAAAAGAGCGGTTGGCACCCGAATCAATTAATACTCTTGTAGGCAAGGAGTTAACTATGAACGTACCCGTAACCACCTCTGGGTTTTACCTGGCCTCCTCCGTCGTAATCTGAAAAGCACGAGCCGGTTCCCTTTGTGGCTGGTTCCGGCAGTTGACTGAACCACCACTAGATCCTCCTGATGATCGGGTTGAAGATGGAGCAGCAGCTGCCGGAGCATTCTTTCGACAATTCCTACTATAGTGCCCCCATACTCCACATTTATGGCAGGCTCCGGATTTCCGTTGCCATTCATTCTGGTAGTGACCCAATTCTCCACAGCAAAAACACGCACGTCCATTTGTGCACTTGCCGAAGTGTTCCAGATGACACTTATTACAATATTGTGGCTCGGTGTTGATGGAGTACGCACGAGCACGACCAGAAGAACCAGACTGTCGGCGATAAGACTGTTGCGGCGAGTACTGTGATGATCGTTAAGAACTAGAGTAGCCTCCTTCGCATTGACGTTTCGGTGGTGAAGGTTGAGTTGGGCTAGCTGAAGTAGCAGCAGACCCCATTACATATCCTGACATACTCAAAATCTGTTCCACATTCCTAGCGGCTTCTAGTAGACTAGCAAAAATGGGGTAGCGTACGTTGCTCATCACCCTTCAGATTTCCAGATCAAGACCAGCCTCAAATCTGGTCACTTTTCTTTCTTCTGTATCGACTTGATGAGGCGCGAACAAACTTAGCCTCGTGAACTTTACCGCATACTGGGACACAGACTTAGTCCCCTGAATCAGCGTCATGAACTTCGCTTCTAGCCTTCGGCGTTCATCAGCCTGACAATATTACTGAGTGAAGACTTCAGCGAACTCAGCCCATGTCATTGCAGAGACTTTCTCCAAGGTTAATGCGTTAACCATGGAATTCGACCACATGACCGCGTCTTTGGTGAACATTGCAGTAGCGAACCGGACCATGTCCTTCTCAGCACAATCGCTCATTTGGAATGTCCATTCTGTGGCTGTTATCCATTCTAATACAGTAACAGCATCTCCCAGTCCATTAAACTCAACTGCTTCATTTCCCTTAAAGTCCATGAACCGACAACCTCTGGGCTTATTAGATGACCCAGTGTTGTCATCTCGTTCATCATTGTTGCCACCCTCTTTTTCCTTATTCTTCCTCTTGTTTTCTCTCCGTTTAGTTTCGGCCTCATATCGAGCCCGAAACTGGTCCTGAATCATCTGATTTTACTCAGCCATCAAGGCTAGCATCATTTCTCTTGTTTCTTCAGGTGTCATTCCTCCCCCAGACATGTTCTGAAATATAAAATATATAACTTGTTTAGTAACATGTCATTAAATTAAAGACACCACCCAATTGTCCCGTATGACAGTCAATCTCCTATGATTACTAGATCGTAACCTATCTTAGTTCAGATCATTACTTACAGTCACTACATATCATCACTTAGTGTTTGAGACCAAGACCTCACGGACACTTGAATCTCAAACTACTGCTTTGATACCATTGCCTGTGACACCCTTGCCACATTAACCACCATTTACAATACACCCAGGATTAATCACCAACATACATTTACATAATGATCTGAATACTTAATTAAAGTGCGGAAGCAATAAAGTATATAATAAAGTAATAGAACTGAGTCAAACACCCACCGGTGCTACAAAGGTTACATGTCTAAGTCTACATACTCAAAAGTATTACAATCATCCCAAATTTTATTACAACAGTAATTCCATAAACCAAATACCAAGATAGACAGTAGAAACTTCAAATACTTCAACAAACGTCCTAGCTAGATGGTCCCGCCGCCGATTTCCCTTTTCCTGTAAAAATGTAACAACTGAGGGTTAAGCGAATGCTTAGTGAATACCAAATGATTTTACACATTCCACAAATCTTTATGATGCCACCCAGGAGTAACCGCGGTAACACATACCGTATACTCCACACGTACTCAAAGTACGCAAACCCGAGCCACAGCTCCTTCGAGCAGACACTCGGCATAAGAAAAACCAACCATCTGAGGCAGACATAACATCGGGGATGACAAACTATTTATCCTGACCATAGAGGTGTGAAACTCTTGGTCATATAGCACAGTAACATCAGAGTGCAGATGCGACCACGCAGGTCCATCGATAGGATGCACAACAAATGAACGGACATGCAACAAGTATGAATGTGCATCAACATATACGCAAGTTAGTAGAGTGCCAAACGATAATGAAACAACATGCCTCAGCAGGCAAAGCAAACATAAAACAGATGCAGACATGTTAAAATCAAAGATACTCACAGTGGGTGCGTTATTAAACTTCTAGTTAATTTTATTTTTCCTCGGGCTTTCAACCGGATCACAAAGTACCCAACTGTGGGTTAAACAACACCACAAGGGACCTGTTATATCATTTGTATCAAAACATTGTATCAATAATTGTTTAATTCCATAAAACCAAATTTCATAAGTTTTCCAATATTTGACCCTAAATTCGGATCCATGTTCGAGTCTATGCTTTTCTCTCACATCTAAAGGAAGAGCCAAAATGTTACACAATGAAAACCAATGCACCCGCTCCAGATCTTCTTTGTCATATATAGTAGAAGTTGACCAATTGACTCTAAAAAACAGTCAACGGTCGGGTGGGTGGTTTTTGAGGTTGTGGGGATTCTACTGAAGCTTGGGACACGTTGGAAGAATGGATATGAACCTAAGTTTCAACTTCGGTGAGGGACTAGGGGGATTTTCTATGAATGTAATATCAGTTTTTAGCTCATGGGTTGGAGAGTTTAGAAAATCAAAGGAATAGGATGATTTGGGTTGTTCGGGTTCTGGTTTAGGCTCAATAGTGTCTATCACCTTGAGGTCCTATAGGTCTACTCGGGAAACAACACCGGCTTCACGAAGTGCTTCAGTTTACAAGTCTAGAGTGATTCTAGGATGACCTGATACAGATGGCTTTGATGTGGCTGTATCATGATTTCCATCCATCATATCTGCTCCACCAGGTGTGGCCGGAGTCATTTCCAAATGTATGAGAGGATGTCACATGACATCCATGATCAGTTGTAACGTGTTATGGGGTAGGAGATGAGACGTGGTCAATGGGGTGGCTTGTGACCAGTTTCAACACCACCTTCATCCGAAGAGGGGGTGATGGCGGTATGAGTTATGTCCTAGTGGAGTGAAACCCGCTCCTGTTGAATGGAGTAATAGTGGATGGGGGTGTGCTGCACCCACTGGGCAAGTGGGTTTATGTTGGATTTCCTGGCTTTGGGTAGAAGTGTAACATCTGGCATAAAACTAGGTTAGCAACTACAACCTAATCAGTATTTATTAGCAAGTTATAAGCTAATCAGTGGTCATTAGCAATTAATCAAGGTGATTAACAAATTTCATAAGGAAATTCGTCTCAATTTGGAACAATTTCATCGGTGCGATGAATCGGCAAATTAATTATTCCGATCGATTTGCGATATGATGGATTAATTCAATTAAGTATATAATTAAATTAAGATTAGTAACACTAATCATGCATTAATACACTTACTTAACATTCATTATGCAAGACTAAAACAATTCATTAAACAAATGCATTCAAAAGTATTTATGAATTTACATAAAAAAGGAAATACAAGAATACATTTTGGAATACTTTTATACAAAAAAAAACACCAATAATACCCCATATGGTCGGCCATAGGCTAGTGCAAAACATAGATGTTGACTTTAATATTTTATTTCAAACCCCATTCACAATCACAATCATATCTCTTCACACCTCATTCTTTCATTTCATCAAACACTTCACTCAACCTAAACTTGCAAGACTCCAAATTTCTCTATAAATAGAGACCCAAACCTTTCATTTTATTCACACCAAAACTGTCTCTTTCTCCTCTCTTTGTTCCGGGCACAAACACACACACATTGCACACAACTTTTTCTTTCAAGTGTTCTTCATTTTTGCAAGTGTTCTTGGTGCAATCTTTCAATAATTTCAACTTCTTCTGGTTGCATTCTTCTAATACCTCAAAGTAAGTAAATACTAACTTATTACTACTTATATTTATGTTTATATAAGTCTTGCATAATATATATAAACACCAACAACAACAAGTTTCATGAAAACTCAACTTTATAAATCACTAGTTTTGTTTTAAGTTTGTTTTCTTCAAATGTGTTTATAAATATAAACACATTATGTAAGTATGCATATTATGAAAATAACTTATATTTATTTGTTTCATAACCTTTTATACATGTGGTTTTTGAATAAACAACAAGAATCACAAGTTGTTTCAAGTTTATGAAATCCAGATTTTCGTCAGAAATGTTACACCGACTTTCAAAATTTATAACTAATTCATAACTTAACGAAATGAGTTGAATCTTATTTCAAAAGTTAGAACTATGTCTTAACTAGGTATCTGGAGGTTTACATAATTTAATATGGAGTTTAGAATCCCCAAAATATTACTTGGGAACCCGTAAGTTTGACAGCTCAAAAATGGCCAACATAGGGTTTTTAAAGAGTCTTTTCCCTAACCTAAACACCTCGAAAAATGGTCGTTCTTAACTTGAAAAATTCTTTGTATATAGTAGTGTTATGACTATGAAAACAAAAGCCCAAATCGTTTTGGAGCTTGGTCAAAAACAGCCTCAAAGTAGGCCGAAAAACTTTTAAAAAGCTTAGAAAATTATATATATATATATATATAATTTGACGTTTTTAAGTGAGTTTTATTTATAAACTTGTAAAGTTGGGTAACTTAAAACATAAAAACTTTTATACATACATATTATCATATATATGGGAGTTATTAAGTCTCTCATATCATCTAGGACTCGGTTAAACACCTCAAGTCTAATCTCAAGTCATCAAGAAAATCTACATTTTTACACTCCTTTTGCCATCAAGTTACGGTGAGTCTTCATAGCGTCAATTTTCACACTGTTATGTTTTGGGGTAGAAATACATGCTACATTTTCATATGGACACATATTTACTTCATTTCTATTATGTATTAGACATGTGGTTCCATCAGCCCTCAGATGATGAACCGTTAGTTACATTTTATGTAAGCGCAAATATATTATTGATAGATCTATCGGGATTAATGTCCCCCACCTAGGTTGGTCACTCCAACTGCTAAGGGGTGCATATATATTTAGCATTACGTTATTACATTGGGGAATACTGCACAGGGCAACTCATAATTAAGTTTCGGTTGCATGATGGTTTTATGTAATACATAACATGGAATTTATGTTTTATAAATTCAAACACAACTTTTGATGTCCATACAAGTCCTCTTTACGTGTAAACCTATGAACTCACCAACAATTTTGTTGACGTATTTTAGCGTGGATTTTCAGGTAATTAAGGCACGTGCACAACATCAGAAGCATTCCAAGGCTTCCGTTAATTTTGGAGTCGCAACATTTTCAAAACTCGGAGATTAACTTGCATCATTTTCGATAATTTAATTACGCATTTAAATCTATGTAACTTGCGAACTACTCTATATTTTATTCGGGCTATGTAAAACAATTTCATATTTTGAAGTTATATTAATGTATTTTTAAAAACGTCCATATAGTGGTCGTTCACTTGATTATGACTATGCTTCTGCACGTCATGCTTTGTTGCCAACCGGGGTAACGGGGTGTGACAGATTGGTATCAGAGCCGTAGTTATAGTGAACCAGGTTGCATTAGTACCATAGACTATAACTACACTTAAGTCTTACAAATTTTAGAAAATATTTTGTAAATACCTAAAGACTAAAAATGGACCTTGATCACAGAAACATGTCGAACAGCCCAATAATCATCCTGTCTGACTCCGATGATGACTACACCCATTTGAGCTCGGAGGTCACGGAGGTGTTCATAGAAGAGGACCCATCCGAGGGAGAGGACCCATCAGAGGAGGAAGACCCCTCCAAAGAAGAAGACCCGATGGAGGAGTTCGAGGAAGAACCCATGGAGGAAGACAGACAAACCCTCCAACGGATGGGGAAAACCATCCAGAGAGGACCCAACGTCCCCGGTTGTGACACCCTTGCCACATTAACCACCATTTACAATACACCCAGGATTAATCACCAACATACATTTACATAATGATCTTAATACTTAATTTATAGTGCGGAAGCAATAAATTATATAATAATGTAATATAACTAAGTCAAACACCCTACGATGCTACAAAGGTTACATGTCTAAGTCTACATACACAAAAGTATTACAATCATCCCAAATTTTATTACAACAGTAATTCCATAAACCAAATACCAAGATAGAGAGTAGAAATCTTCAAATACTTCAACAAACGTCCTAGCTAGATGGTCCCGCCGCCGATTTCCCTTTTCCTGTAAAAATGTAACAACTGAGGGGTAAGCGAATGCTTAGTGAATACCAAATGATTTTACACATTCCACAAATCTTTATGATGCCACCCAGGAGTAACCGCGGTAACACATACCGTATACTCCACAGGTATTCAAAGTACACAAACCCGAGCCGCAGCTCCTTCGAGCTGACACTCGGCATAAGAAAAACCAACCATCTGAGGCAGACATAACATCGAGGATGACTTACTGTCTATCCTGACCACAGAGGTGTCAAACTCTTGGTCATATAGCACAGTAACATCAGATTGCAGATGCGACCACGCAGGTCCATCGATAGGATGCACAACAAATGAACGGACATGCAATAAGTATGAATGTGCATCAACATATACACAAGTTAGTAGAGTGCCAAACGATAATGAAACAACATGCCTCAGCAGGCAAAGCAAACATAAAATATGATGCAGACATGTTAAAATCAAAGGTACTCATAGTGGGTGCGTTATTAAACTTCTAGTTAATTTTATTTCTCCTCGGGCTTTCAACAGGATCACAAAGTACCCCACTGTGAGTTAAACAACACCACAAGGGACCTGTTAAGTCAGTTGTATCAAAACATTGTGTCAATAATTGTTTAATTTCATAAAACCAAATTTCATAAGTTTTGAAATATTTGACCCTAAATTCGGATCCATGTTCGAATTCGGACCCCAGTTCGGTCCCTATGCAAGTTTGAACCACCTTTAAATTCGGATCCCAGGTTATTTCGGGTCATGATAAGTTCGGACCATATGTTAAATTCGAACCCCAATTTAAGTTGGAACCTTACCCGAATTCGGACCCAACCGAATTCGGACCTATACCGAATTTTCATCACTTAGAAAATATTTTGAAAATTTGAATATCCTGAAATCCGGGCCTCATCCGAATTCGGATCAGATCCGAGTTCATCTCGGATCCGAATTCGGACCCCACTGTGTTCATACTTGTGCAGTTTTGTCAAATTTCAGATTTAATCCCATCGTTTTTGGCACTAATTCAATATATGAAACAACTTATACAAACTAAAATACATCTACTTTCAACCCTTTTAACACTAATATTAACACTTTTAGATACCAAATTAAAACACTTTTTGTCCATTTTTTTTGTACGCCCATCGAACACACACACTAAAACACACACAAATCTCCAAAAATCATACTTATAGTTCGAATCAGGAGCTGAAAAATTCAATACATAGCATCTTATACACTCGATTTGAACTAATCCACCACTAGATCGTACATGCATTAACATTTTCAACACCAAATTAGTATTTCGAATTTTAACAAATCCGAACCAAAAACCATCAATTCGAAGAATTAGTGAAATGTTTACCTTAAATCGTCAATTGCAGATGTTATAGTTCCTTCCTAGAAATCTTGTTTCAAAATTTCAGCTTCAAATATCAACTTTTATGATTCTTGAATTTGTAGAGAGAGAGAGCCGAGAGAGAGAGAGAGAGAGAGAGAGTGTGTGTGTGTGTGTGTGTATTTGGTTCAAAATGAATGGAAATGATAACTTTCCCCCTTTTATTTCCATCTTTCAGCTCTTGGCACATTTCACCCCTCTACTTATCCGGTTCCATTAAATACTGATTTTATAAATAAAGAATTCTATCTTTATTTATAATCCTTAAAAAATTATTAATAATTTTATTAACTTAAATAAATTAAAAATTCTCAATTTCTAAATAAGACAACCAACTTTATAATTAATCCAAATTCAATACCAACTCTTATAATCCAACATAAATTACCAATTTAAACTTAATAAACTTCAAATATAATCTTTTAAATCCGAGGATGTTACATCATGGGCTCCACCACGCTCAAACTTCGTCCTCGAAGTTACTCGGATCCAAAAAGCTGCGGATACTTCTTCATCATTTCAGACATAGTTTCCCAGGTATGATTCGCTCCTTTATGATGCTTCCAACGTACCAGCACCATCTCTATCTCTTTGCTTCTCAACCTTTTTACCTTAGTATCTAAAACACAATCCGGCTCTTCAACATACCGGAACCTTTCATCAATCTGTAGCTTAGTGTGATCTGCCCAGTCCTCATTCCCAGTAGTAAAAGACTTCCTAAGAATTCCCACATGGAACACCGGATGTATGCCCGACATCTCTTCAGGCAACTCCAAACGGTAAGACTAATTCCCTACTTTCTCGGAAATCTTGAATGGCCCAACAAATCTCGGAGCCAACTTCCCTCTCTTTACAAAACGTGTAACACCTCTCATAGGTGACACCTTTAAATAAACCCCATCATTCACATCAAAGTTGATTGGTTTATGCCTTCTATCGTGATAACTTTTCTGTCGATCCTGGGCCGCCTTCATGTTCTGTCGCACCAACTGTATCTTCTCGTTAGTTTCTTGTAATAATGCCGGCCCAACAATCGGTGTTTCTTCGGTTTCTCTCCAACACGTAGGAGTCCTACACCTTCTCCCATATAGAGCCTCAAATGGCGCTTTCTTGATTGTCGCGTGATAACTGTTATTGTAAGAGAATTCTATCAGCGGCAAATGATCGTCCCAATTGCCACCGAGATCCAATACACATGATCTCATCATATCCTCCAAGGTAAGGATGGTTCGTTCACTTTGGCCATCGGTTTGCGGACGATAGGCCGTACTAATAGCAATCCTTGTTCCCAACCCTTCCTGCAAAGCCGACCAGAAGTTCGAAAGAAATCGGCGATCTCGATCCGATACAATGGACTTCGGTACTCAGTGTCTAGAAACAATCTCGTCCATGTAAATCTGAGCCAACTTCTCCAATGAATAACTTTCCCGAATCGGTATAAAGTGTGCTGACTTGGTCAACCTATCAACGATCACCCAAATTGCGTCATGTTGGCGCCTAGTTTTCGGAAATTTAGTGACGAAATCCATTGTTATATGTTCCCACTTCCATTCTGGAATGGGAAGCGGTTGCAAACTGCCATAAGGCTGCTGGTGTTCGACTTTCACTAACAGACAAATTCTGCATCTCTCCACATATTGACCAATATCCTTCTTTAATCCCGGCCACCAGAAATCCGCTTTTAACTTGTTGTACATCTTCATGCTTCCAGGATGTATAGAAAATTTCGATTGATGAGCTTATTCTATTATCACCTTTCTCATTCCTCCAAACTTTGGCACCCTCCTTACATAAATTCCTTTCAATCCCGACCCGCTCGTTTCCATATTCTTCATTTGTACTCTTATATCCTCAGCACCAACATTTTTGTCTTTCAAGGCTTCCTCTTGAGCGGCCTTAACATCATTTATAGTCGTAGATGATAGCATAGTAGACGTCATCATGTAGCAGCAGTCCTTCGCATAAGCTATGCGACTCAAAGCATCGGCTACTACATTAGCCTTTCCGGGATGATAAAGGATCTCGGAGTCATAATCCTTTATAAGTTCCATCGATCATCTTTGCCTCATATTAAGTTCTTTCTGACTGAAGATATACTTCAAGCTCTTATGATCCGTGTATAACTGACACATAGTTCAATAGAGATAGTGCCTCCACAACTTTAATGCAAATGTAACGGCGGTCAACTCCAAGCCATGAGTTGAATAGTTGTTTTCATGCTGCTTAAGCTGTCTCGAGGCATAAGCGATAACCTTTCCACGCTACATCAGTACAACACCTAATCCTAACCTCGAGGCATCCGTGTATACAACAAAATCCTCATTTCCCTCCGGTAGAGCAAGTATCGACGCTTCACTTAATGTCTTCTTCAAAATATCAAACGCCTCTTGCTGTACGGTTTCCCAAACAAAAGGTGCATTCTTCTTTGTTAATGCAGTCAAAGGAACTGCAATCTTTGAAAAATCCTTGATAAACCTCCTATAATAACCCACCAGCCCAAGAAAACTTCTGACTTCCGTAGCTTGGATCAACTGAAATCCCAACTCCAGAAATCACATGTCCTAGAAACCGTATCTGTTGCAACCAAAACTCACACTTTGAGAATTTGGCATACAACTTATCTTTTCTCAATAATTCCAACAGTTCCCTTAGATGTTCAGCATGCTCAGCTTCAGACTTAGAATACACCAAAATGTCGTCAATGAACACAATTACCGATTTATCTAACATCGGTCTACATACCCTGTTCATTAGATCCATAAAAATAGCCGGGGCATTGGTTAACCCAAAAGGCATCACCAGAAATTCGTAATGCCCATACCGAGTTCTGAACGCTGTTTTAGGCACATCTTCTTCTCTTACCTTCAACTGATGATACCCCGATCTCAAGTCAATCTTAGAAAATACACTTGCCCCATGCAATTGATCAAACAAGTCGTCTATCCACGGCAGCAGATACTTGTTCTTAATAGTTAGCTTATTCAGCTCCCGGTAATCGATGCACATTCTCATCGTGCCATCCTTCTTCTTAACAAACAGTACCGGAGCTCCCTACGGCGATGAACTCGGTCGAATGAAGCCCTTGTCCAACAACTCCTGGAGTTGTTTCATCATTTCTTGCATCTCTGTAGGAGCAAGGCGATAAGGAGAATGAGCTACCGGTGCAGCTCCAGGGATCTAATCAATTCGAAACTCCACTTGTATCACAGGCGGCACGCCAGACAAGTCTTCCGGAAACACATCCGGGAATTGTGATACAACAGGCACATCGGCCAAAGTCTTCTTCTCAGCCTTGGCATCTATAGCATATGCCAGGTAGGCGTCACACCCCTCTGCAACAAGCTTTCAGGCTTTTGCAATAGTCAACAAACACAGATCTCCGCTTCTCCTATCCCCGTATATACAGATCGCACGCCCCTCCGGAGTAGTTATCTTTATCATACGCTTCTTACACACTATCTGGGCGTCATTCTCTATCAACCAGTCCATTCCGACTATCACATCAAATTCACTAAATACTATCGGGATCAAGTCCAAATTGAAGACTACATCTTCAATCACTAAGGTGCAGTTACGGTATACATGATCTACCTTGACTAGAGTGTTACTAGAAGTTTGAATATCAAGTATAGTAGACAACTTAGACAGAGGCATGGCAAGTCGTTGTGCAAAAATAGTAGACACAAAAGAGCGGTTGGCACCCGAATCAAATAATACTCTTGCAGGCAAGGAGTTAACTATGAACGTACCCGTAACCACCTCTGGGTTTTCCCTGGCCTCCTCCGCCGTAATCTGAAAAGCACGAGCCGGTGCCCTTTGTGGCTGGTTCTGGCGGTTGACTGAACCACCACTAGATCCTCCTGATGATCGGGTTGAAGATGGAGCAGCAGCTGCCGGAGCATTCTTTCGACAATTCCTACTATAGTGCCCCCATACTCCACATTTATGGCAGGCACCAGATTTCCGTGGGCATTCATTCTGGTAGTGACCCAATTCTCCACAGCAAAAACACGCACGTCCATTTGTGCACTTGCCGAAGTGTTCCAGATGACACTTATTACAATATTGCGACTCAGTGTTGATGGAGTACGCACGAGCACGACCAGAAGAACCAGACTGTCGGCGATAAGACTGTTGCGGCGAGCACTGCGATGATCGTGAAGAACCACAGTAGCCTCCTTCGCATTGACGTTTCGGTGGTGAAGGTTGAGTTGGGTTAGCTGAAGCAGCAGCAGACCCCATTACATATTCTGAGATACTCAAAATCTGTTCCACAATCCTAGCGGCTTCCAGTAGACTAGCAAAAGTGGGGTAGCGTACGTTGCTCATCACCCTTCGAATTTCCAGATCAAGACCAACCTCAAATCTGGTCACTTTTCTTTCTTCTGTATCGACTTGATGAGGCGCGAACAAACTTAGCCTCGTGAACTCTACAGCATACTGGGACACAGTCTTAGTCCCCTGAATCGGCGTCATGAACTTAGCTTCTAGCCTTCGGCGTTCATCAGCCGGACAATATTGCTGAGTGAAGACTTAAGTGAACTCAGCCCATGTCATCGCAGAGACTTTCGCCAAGGTTAATGCATTAACCATGGAATTCCACCACATGACCGCGTCTTTGGTGAACATTGCAGTAGCGAACCGGACCATGTCCTTCTCAGCACAATCGCTGATTTGGAATGTCCGTTCTGTGGCTGTTATCCATTCTAATGCAGTAACAGCATCTCCCTGTCCATTAAACTTAACTGCTCCATTTCCCTTAAAGTCCTTGAACCGACAACCTCTGGGCTTATTAGATGACCCAGTGTTGTCATCTCGTTCATCATTGTTGCCACCCTCTTTTTCATTATTCTTCCTCTTGTCTTCTCTCCGTTTAGCTTCGGCCTCATCTCGAGCCCGAAACTGGTCCTGAATCATCTGATTTTACTCAGCCATCAAGGCTAGCATCATTTCTCTTGTTTCTTCAGGTGTCATTCCTCCTCCAGACGTGTTCTGAAATATAAAATATATAACTTGTTTAGTAACATGTCATTAGTTTCAAGACACCACCCAATTTTCCCGTATGACAGTCAATCTCCTATGATTACTAGATCGTAACCTATCTTAGTTCAGATCATTACTTACAGTCACTACATATCATCACTTAGTGTTTGAGACCAAGACCTCACGGACACTTGAATCTCAAACTACTACTTTGATACCGTTGCCTGTGACACCCTTGCCACATTAACCACCATTTACAATACACCCAGGATTAATCACCAACATACATTTGCATAATGATCTGAATACTTAATTAAAGTGCGGAAACAATAAAGTATATAATAAAGTAGTACAACTGAGGTTACATGTCTAAGTCTACATACTCAAAAGTATTACAATCATCCCAAATTTTATTACAACTGTAATTCCAAAAACCAAATACCAAGATAGACAGTAGAAATCTTCAAATACTTCAACAAACGTCCTAGCTAGATGGTCCCGCCGCCGATTTCTCTTTTTCTGTAAAAATGTAACAACTGAGGGGTAAGCGAATGCTTAGTGAATACCAAATGATTTTACACATTCCACAAATCTTTATGATGCCACCCAGGAGTAACTTCGGTAACACATACCGTATACTCCACACGTATTCAAAGTACGCAAACTCGAGCCACAGCTCCTTCGAGATGACACTCGGCACACTACTACAAATTGAAGCTAATGCAACACTTTTGATGCAACACTTTAAAAAATTGTTGTTTTTTTATTTAAGTTCCCTCTAAATCAACACATTGACAATAAGTGTTGCATATAATGACTTAATGCAACACTTTTTTTAAAGTGTTGCCATTTTTACTAAAAAAAATGCAACAATTTTCTAAAGTGTTGCAATTTTTACTAAAAATTGCAACGTTTGTTTAAAGTGTTGCATATTTCAATAAAAAATGCAACACATTTTTTAGAGTGTTGCATTTATAATGAAAAAAATGCAACACATTTCTAGAGTGTTGCATTTATAATGAAAAAAATGAAACATATTTTTAAAAACATACAACATTTTTTAAGTGTTGCATTTATAATGAAAAAAAAATATGACATGTTTTTAAGTGTTGACTATAATATTTTTTTTGTTTTGTAATTTTGATTAAAAAAATACACACAAAAGTTCAATGTCTTATTTGTTAAGATTAATAAAAATTAAAAGAAACATTTTTTGCAAACACATATTATATGTTTTTAATAATACAATATAATAATATTTTTTTATTTAATATCTAACAACTAAATATTTTTTTATCTTTAATTTAACTAGCTTTCAATATTTTTATTTTAATTGTATATAAATTGTATAATAATTTATTAAAATATAAAAAAAAATATGTATTTTCTAAATCAACCCATGTAATACATGAGTCTCAAACCTATATATTATAATAAAATAAATTAATTCATGTCATTTGTCACTTCTACAATACAAGAAAATTTTATTTTTCCACCTCTTTTTCCAAATTTAACACCTTAACTTAATTGCATTAAATTTTGAATTTATTTTTTTCATTAATTAATTATTAATAAATTAGATTTTGTAACATTTAAAATTAATGTTTACCTAAAATAAATATTTATCATTATTATTCATAATAATCATAATTAGATTTTTAGCTCTGAGAAATGTAAAATGAGAAAAATAAAACAATTCCATTTTTCTGATTTTATTTCCTTCTAATCGAAAATTTCAATTCTCCGACAAATCTTCTCAAAAGAGTTAAAGCTGACCAAAACCCTCCATCCTCCTCCCACTAAACCCTAGTTTGGTATCTCGTTTGCACACCAAGCAAAAGCTTTTCAGCCACTTTTCTCTCCCCCTCCTCCTCCCTCTCCTCCAAACTCGACGGTTTTCCTCCTCCTCCGGCGACATCTTCCTAAATCGGTTTTCTATCCATCTCCGGCGACGTCTTCCTCCCTAAATCGATGATCTTTCTCTCGGTCGAAGGATTCTCCCTCTCTCTGCCTCTCTCCGGCGCGATAGCAAAAGGGTTTTGGGTTTCTCTCAGCAGCGGTGGCGGCACTGGGTATTCTCGATGGCAGCAGCAAAATGGTTTTGGCTTTGGGTTAATCTCTCCCCCTCCGGCAACCTTTGTTCGTTCCCTCCAAAAGGTAACCTTCGTTCAGTCAGATCTATCTCCTCCTACTTGACTCTTTTCGGTCAGATCTCTCTCTTTTTGTCTAGTGAAATATGAAAATCTTAAATTTGTTTTTGATAAATCTCAGATCTGTTTCACATATCTTAAACTGTTTTTTCTTTGAAAAATCTCATATTTGAGTTTGATAAATTTCATGTATGTGTATGTGTAGATGTATATGAGATACTTTACTTGATACATTATTTTTCTTTCAATAGGAAACCTTGATTCGCTCACATTTTCAATGTTGAACCAAACAAAGTTAATTTTCACAGCATTGTTCACATATATCATTTTAAGGTATTATTTTGTGTTACATCTTGTATATTCAATTATATAGTGACTGACAGACACACACATGAACAGCATGCACCCAGAGAATCAGGATTAAATGTGAAAACATAATATTCATGAGATTATGAGAAATGTGAGAAGTGAACTGATCCAGTAATTTTGTAAGATCAAATTAAAGTTAAAATCTAAATAGTTGTGAGAAATGTGAGAAGTGGATTGATTTAGAATTTTGTAATATTGATTCACAACTTTCGTGAATCAGCTCAAATATATAAAATTCGAAACTTAAAAGCAAATCGTGAAATTATATATGGTTTTAGCGTGCTGGAACTCCCTGTTGTGAATCAATATCAGTCATGAATAAACACAATGTGGATGCCATTGCCGTTTCAGATGTTTAACAATAACAGAAATAAAATAACTGCAGGCAGAAGCAATCTATTCAACAGATAGGTGCCCTGTTCATACTTATCTTAGCAGCTGTCCTTTTAAGCATCGGGGAAGGCTCGAGAAAAGATTATGGAAGTGACAATTCTGATAAAGTTGTTCTTAATGGAATTGTTCCAGTCTTGATTGCTTCTGTTCTATCAGGTCTTGCTTCCGCTTTGTGCCAATGGGCATCGCAGGTTTGTCAAAGTTTCCATTGTTTTGGTCTAGGAGGACTATACTTGCTCCATTGTCATAAAAAGAAATTCACTTTTGAAGTTCATTAGGGTCCAACTAGCTGATTTCTCAACATATATATAATATAGTTATCAAGTGGAAAGTTAACTAGAACTTTGTGATAGAGGTGGCAAAATGGACGGGTTAGATAAGGTGACTAATGGTTCAAAATTTGTAACTTCTTATGCTGGTCTGATTGACCTAAATACATATTTGTCCCCCCGCCTTTTTTACTTTATATAAATAGTTAGTGTGTTGAATATGTTTACAAAAAATTATATTATTACAATAGTAATCTATAGAGGTAGTACACATTAAAATTACACTAGTGGAAACGTTGACCTATCATTTCCTTTTTAGCTAAATTTTTTAATTTCATTTATGTATGTAGGTTACTTACATTTTTTTTAATCGCCCATCTAGCTAATTGGCTAAAGTTAGGGTTCAATTGTATGTTGAAGGTGTTGAAAAGCAATGGGAGACCTCTGTTTCTGGTTGGTTGACTTTTCTTTTTTCGTTTATTTTGTGCTTGAAGAATTACATTAATTATCTGATTTAATTGTGATAATACAGGTTCAAACACATTTTTGGAAACACTTCGAAAGCTACTGTTTAAGCCTTCTTTATCGACCATAATCTCAGAAAATTCAAAGTAGGTAAATAGACTGACTTTGATAATTTATTAGTTTCTTTTTTACAACCTTTCTTGATGTTTACGGCTTCCACATAACATTACGGGTTACTTATTCTTGAAATTATTCATCTTCCAAGTTTGTGACTGTTTTACCATTTGAGACGGTACTAACGGCAACAAAAAAGATGCTGGAGAGTCATATGAGCTGTACAACAGTTGGTAGCAAAACAGTTTAGCAAAACATATGATTTTGAAGTGAAATCGGTTTCGTATGAAAGATTTTACAAGAAGAGGAATTGAATATGCATTCCCAAGATTGTAATTTACTTTATTGTTGTATCGCTTATACATTTTATGATCCTTATTTTGGTTGTAAACATTTATATACTAGAAATACTTTTTGATTGATATGTTATGAAATGATATTATTTTTGTTGAATTGAATTGTAAGTAGAAATCTATCACGAAGCAATTAAATAAATATTTGTAATAACATTAAATTTAAAAATAATGAATGTGTTTGTTTCTTTTGTCTAGAAAATATTGCATTTATGTAATTTAACACAATAATAAAGTGTTGCAATAGATTGATGATGATGTTGCATTTACATAATGGCAATATTTGATAAGTGTTGCATTTGATAAGTAAAGTGTTGGTATAAGTTGGTAACAATAAATTAAAAGTGTTGCTTTAGAGTATAAAAAGTGTTGCATTTATAAAATAATGGCAACACATTAAAAAGTGTTGCTTTAAAATATAAAAAGTGTTGCATTTATAAAATAATGGCAACACTTTTGAAAAGTGTTGCATTATCTAGTGAAAGTGTCGCTTTAGACCTAAGGCGACGTTGGCTAAGGTGGCACTACATAAAGTGTCGCATTAGGCCTACAGCAACACTTTTAAGGCCTAACACAACACTTTTCCCATGTTGCTTTAGGGTCATTTTGTTGTAGTGGCATAAGAACAACCAACCATCTGAGGCAGACATAACATCGGGGATGACTTACTGTCTATCCTGACCACAGATGTGTTAAACTCTTGGTCATATAGCACAGTAACATCAGAGTGCAGATGCGACCACGCAGATCCATCGATAGGATGCACAACAAATGAACGGACATGCAACAAGTATGAATGTGCATCAACATATACGCAAGTTAGTAGAGTGCCAAAGGATAATGAAACAACATGCCTCAGCAGGCAAAGCAAAGATAAAACAGATGCAGACATGTTAAAATCAAAGGTACTCACAGTGGGTGCGTTATTAAACTTCTAGATAATTTTATGTAGGTCCCGAGAGGTTCCCAAAGTATATAGTTATAAGCTGTAGAGGGGGGGGGGTGAATACAGCAATTTAAAAACTACACACTCTTTTCTCAATGTTTGTATGTATTATCAACAATTTGTAAATTACAAACAAGCTTGAATGCGGAATAGTTCAAGCTGAGATGACAGATACAACAGTATGTTCACTAGTCTAAGACAAACTCAAACTAGAATACAATGAATACACTCACTAAGAAGCACTCACTGTGTTTACAAGACTTAAGGGAACAGCTTATGTAAAACAGCTTAGACACACAGATACTGATTTACACAAAAGGCTTGCATGCATGAAAATCACACTTGCACGTTCACTCTTGGTTTCAGCACTTAGCTTTCTTCACACTTCTTTCTGTCCTTAGAAGCTTCCTTTTATACTCACTCAGAGGATCTAAGAGAAACATCTTCATTGGACGGAATGAAAAAGGAGAAGTCTTGTTGAAAAGACAACATAACCTTTTCTGCACTTTTCTGAAAAGCAGACTTGTCTTCATATGTGCAGAACTTTTGTCTTTTTACTTTGTCTACTGTTGCATTGCCTTTAACTAATTTAGGAATGTCAACTTTGCGTCTTTCTTCCTTGTAAAGGCCTATTTTGATATAAGAAAAAGGTCTGTCACCCTTTTTCAAATAACCTTTTGTCTTCATGTTACAGAACAGCGTGGGCAGGCTGAGCAGTTCTGTTTTCCACTTTGTCTTCGACTTTGTAAACTGATCTTGTAGTCAAAAACAATACATGATGACTTGGAAACATATTCCATAAAGTGTTTCGCCTGTTCACAAAGAACAGGTTCTGTTCACAAAGAACAGAACACTTTAAAATTGCCCAAGCTGCTCAACAGTGTAGAGCAGCGTAGACAGTTTATGTCCAGCCTGTTCAGCAGACAGAGCAGCTTGGACAAACTGTCTTAGTTGCAACACATGCAACATATAAAACAGCTTTAGACTGATAATGCAAATCATTTTCAGGTTTCAACAAGGCATATAACAGGCCTTAAATTCAACCTTCAAATGTATCAACAGGTTTGATTATAAATCTCCCCCTCGGATGTAGAACAGGTTTGACTGAGGCCTTTTTGTGCCTAACAATCTCCCCCTATTTGCAATAACCAGTCCAAGCTGGTCTTATCAAAAATCACTATATATTTTTACAGTACATTTTGCTGAATTGAAATTACAACATTACAGTAAAGTAAAAGATCAGTTTATATATACACTGATTCTTGATTACACTAGAACAACACATGTTCTTACAAGAGTACAACTAATGTACTAATGTATTTTACAACTAATGTAAAAGCAAAAATTACAACTTATGTAATAATGTACAACTAATGTACAAGATGTTTGGACTGTTTGAGTTGGGAGCAGATAATGGCAAGCCTGTCCAACTGATGGACAGCTCCCATTCTTCACCTACCCAGACGGTAGATGGACTTCATATCACTGGAGAAGGATCCTGAACCATCTTTTCCAGTTCTTCCCTTGTATCCTCAAGTTCCTCAATTTCACTTCTGATGATCATGAACTTGGGATCATTGAGCTCTCCTCTTTCATAGAAGCCTCTGAGCTGATCCCAGATGGCTGCTCTCCATTTGCTAGACTGCCTGAAAGAAACTGCAAGTCTGAAGGCGGCAAGTTGTCTCAGATCAACTTTGTACAGCTCTGAGGCTCTTTGGAAGCACTTCTTCTGAGTTAGGGGATCTACAAAAAATGCCCCCAGCTCAGGTTCTTCAATAATCTTGCCATCCTCAAACTCTATTCCTTTAGGCAGACTATGATCAACTCCTTTTATTTCAATGGCATAGTCGCCCTGTTCAATCAGCGTTAGGAGTAGCTCCATTTCAGTATCCTTCTTTGTCCTTCTGGCCTTTATTTTTGGGTATGTCACAGAGACACCCTCTTTTACTTCTTTTGGAATCAGGCCCAGCTCACTTACTCTCTCCATCAGCTTCTTGATGTATGCCCTGATAATCTTAGCCGTTTCTGACTTAGACTGGCTCAGGGCAACTGCCAGTTCCACCCATTCCCTGTATCCCATCTGTGCAACATCAGTGTGATCGTAGGATTCCATTTCAGGGCCTGTTGCACCCATCCTGGTGATCTGAAGCTTCCACTGTGTGCCTTTTCTTGAAATGGGAACAGCTTTGACAATCGCTTCCTTGGCAAGCCTTCTAGTAGCAACATCATGAAATTTCTTTCTAGCCAAGTTGTCAAAGTGGAATTTGGCTCTGGCAGAGGGTACTTGAGTCTTGGTCACAGAGACCTGAGCACCCTGTGCTTTTTCTCCCTCCTTTTCTCCTGCTGATTTCTTAGCAGCTTCCATTAATTTCTTTTGCACCTCCAAGGTAGACATTTTAATTTTCTTTGCTTCTTGGAGAGCAAAAGATTTAGCAGCTTTAGCAGATTCTTCTTCTTTTCTCAATTTCTAGTGATGCTCATATGGATAGTGAGGCTAGGAAATATGAGAATGTAGTTAAAGTATGTGTTGAAAAAGGCTTGTATGCTGGAAGTAGTTTGAATAAATAATAAACAAAGTTCTTAATCAAATGTGTGAGTTATTAGAAGCTTTCGTCAAGGGGGAGTCTGTTGGTACACCCTGTGTGACAATAGCAGTCTAAGTGATCCTACATTGTGGTTTTAGCAAGTGTTTGTTATATATGTTTATATATGGTTGATATTTATTATTGTTTGTGTGTTTGAACTTGATGTAACGTATTACAAGAAGTTCAAACATAAAGATCAAAGATAAAATCAATCATAAGGTAAAAACATAAGTTTCAATACTAAGATGAGTATGTGAAATTGTAGATTCGAATTATACAAGGTTTGACATTCGAATCTGTGTCACATTCGAATGTGTACCTAGATTCGAATATAGGCAGATTCGAGAATGTTAATGAGGATAAACTCGAATGGGCCTTGGGCCGGATTCGAGTTTAGCCCATGACAGACTCGAATTAGCCTCTATATTTAGGGATAGACTCGAAATATTATGAGACTTTTTGCAGAATTCGAGAGTGATTAAGCAAAAGGCGATTTCGAGTTTATCATCAGTGTTAGTGCCGTTTCGGAGAGAATCAGTTCGTAGGATCGTTCGTGTGTCGTTCGTTCAGCCTCTGATAGTCTCCGTGTTTCTGATTGAGAGTTGTTTCCGTCTACCCGTTAACGAGGATTCCGCACTCGTTGACGGTTCCGCGTCTAGATAGATCTCGTAGTGGTAGACCTTACAATTTCGGGTCATGATAAGTTCGGACCATATGTTAAATTCGAACCCCAATTTAAGTTGGAACCTTACCTGAATTCGGACCCAACCGAATTCAGACCTATAACGAATTTTCATCACTTAGAAAATATTTTGAAAATTTGAATATCCTGAAATCCGGGCCTCATCCGAATTTGGATCAGATCCGAGTTCATCTCGGATCCGAATTCGGACCCCACTGTGTTCATACTTGTGCAGTTTTGTCAAATTTCAGATTTAATTCCATCGTTTTTGGTACTAATTCAATATATGAAACAACTTATACAAACTAAAATACATCTATTTTCAACCCTTTTAACACTAATATTAACACTTTTAGATACCAAATTAAAACACTTTTTGTCCATTTTTTTTGTACCCCCATCGAACACACACACTGAAACACACACAAATCTCCAAATGTCATACTTATAGTTCGAATCAGGAGCTGAATCTCAGTACATATCATCTTATACACTAGATTTGAACTAATCCACCACTAGATCATACATGCATTAACATTTTCAACACCAAATTAGTATTTCGAATTTTAACAAATCCGAACCAAAAACCATCAATTTCGAAGAATTAGTGAAATGTTTACCTTAAATCGTCAAATGCAGATGTTATAGTTCCTTCCTAGCAATCTTGTTTCAAATTTTCAGCTTCAAATATCAACTTTTATGATTCTTGAATTTGTAGAGAGAGAGAGAGAGCCGAGAGAGAGAGAGTTCTAGAGAGAGAGTGTATTTGGTTCAAAATGAATGGAAATGACGATTTTCCCCCTTTTATTTCCATCTATCAACTCTTGGCACATTTCACCCCTCTACTTATCCGGTTTCATTAAATACTGATTTTATAAATAAGAAAATTCTATCTTTATTTGTAATCCTTAAAAATTATTAATAATTTTATTCACTTCAATAAATTAAAAATTCTCAATTTCTAAATAAGACAACCAACTTTATAATTAATCCAAATTCAATACCAACTCTCATAATCCAACTTAAATTAGAAATTTAAACTTAAAAAACTTCAAATATAATCATTTAAATCCGAGGATGTTGCATCATGGGCTCCACCACGCTCAAACTTCGTCCTCGAAGTTACTCGGATCCAAAAAGCTGCGGATACTTCTTCATCATTTCAGACTTAGTTTCCCAGGTATGATTCGCTCCTTTATGATGTTTCCAACGTACCAGCACCATCTCTATCTCTTTGCTTCTCAACCTCTTTACCTTAGTATCTAAAACACAATCCGGCTCTTCAACATACCAGAACCTTTCATCAATCTGTAGCATAGTGTGATCTGCCCAGTCCTCATTCCCAGTAGTAAAAGACTTCCTAAGATTTCCCACATGGAACACCGGATGTATGCCCGACATCTCTTCAGGAAACTCCAAAAGGTAAGACTTATTCCCTACTATCTCGGAAATCTTGAATGGCCCAACAAATCTCGGAGCCAACTTGCCTCTCTTTACAAAACGTGTAACACCTCTCATAGGTGGCACCTTTAAATAAACCCCATCATTCACATCAAAGTTGATTGGTTTATGCCTTCTATCGTGATAACTTTTCTGTCGATCCTGGGCCGCCTTCATGTTCTGTCGCACCAACTGTATCTTCTCGTTAGTTTTTTGTAATAATGTCGGCCCGACAGTCGGTGTTTCTTCGGTTTCTCTCCAACACGTAGGAGTCCTACACCTTCTCCCATATAGAGCCTCAAACGGAGCTTTCTTGATTGTCGCGTGATAACTGTTATTGTAAGAGAATTCTATCAGCGGCAAATGATCGTCCCAATTGCCACCGAGATCCAATACACATGATCTCATCATATCCTCCAAGGTAAGGATGGTTCGTTCACTTTGGCCATCGGTTTGCGGACGATAGGCCGTACTCATAGCAATCCTTGTTCCCAACCCTTCCTGCAAAGCCGACCAGAAGTTCGAAAGAAATCGGCTATCTCGATCCCATACAATGGACTTCGCTACTCCGTGTCTAGAAACAATCTCGTCCATGTAAATCTGAGTCAACTTCTCCAATGAATAACTTTCCCGAATCGGTATAAAGTGTGCTGACTTGGTCAACATATCAACGATCACCCAAATTGCATCATGTTGGCGCCTAGTTTTCGGCAACTTGGTGACGAAATCCATTGTTATATGTTCCCACTTCCATTCTGGAATGGGAAGCGGTTGCAAACTGCCATAAGGCTGCTGGTGTTCGACTTTCACTAACTGACAAATTCTGCATCTCTCCACATATTGACCAATATCCTTCTTTAATCCCGGCCACCAGAAATCCGCTTTTAACTCGTTGTACATCTTCATGCTTCCAGGATGTATAGGAAATTTCGATTGATGAGCTTCTTCTATTATCACCTTTCTCATTCCTCCAAATGTGGGGTAGCGTACGTTGCTCATCACCCTTCGGATTTCCAGATCAAGACCAGCCTCAAATCTGGTCACTTTTCTTTCTTCTGTATCGACCTGATGAGGCGCGAACAAACTTAGCCTCGTGAACTCTACCGCATACTGGGACACAGACTTAGTCCCCTGAATCAGCGTCATGAACTTAGCTTCTAGCCTTCGGCGTTCATCAGCCGACAATATTGCTGAGTTAAGACTTCAGTGAACTCAGCCCATGTCATCGCAGAGACTTTCTCCAAGGTTAATGCATTAACCATGGAATTCCACCACATGACCGCGTCTTTGGTGAACATTGCAGTAGCGAACCGGACCATGTCCTTCTCAGCACAATCGCTGATTTGGAATGTCCGTTCTGTGGCTGTTATCCATTCTAATGCAGTAACAGCATCTCCCTGTCCATTAAACTTAACTGCTCCATTTCCCTTAAAGTCCTTGAACCGACAACCTCTGGGCTTATTAGATGACCCAGTGTTGTCATCTCGTTCATCATTGTTGCCACCCTCTTTTTCATTATTCTTCCTCTTGTCTTCTCTCCGTTTAGCTTCGGCCTCATATCGAGCCCGAAACTAGTCCTGAATCATCTGATTTTACTCAGCCATCAAGGCTAGCATCATTTCTCTTGTTTCTTCAGGTGTCATTCCTCCTCCAGACATGTTCTGAAATATAAAATATATAACTTGTTTAGTAACATGTCATTAGTTTAAAGACACCACCCAATTGTCCCGTATGACAGTCAATCTCCTATGATTACTAGATCGTAACCTATCTTAGTTCAGATCATTACTTACAGTCACTACATATCATCACTTAGTGTTTGAGACCAAGACCTCACGGACACTTGAATCTCAAACTACTGCTTTGATACCATTGCCTGTGACACCCTTGCCACATTAACCACCATTTACAATACACCCAGGATTAATCACCAACATACATTTGCATAATGATCTGAATACTTAATTAAAATGCGGAAGCAATAAAGTATATAATAAAGTAGTACAACTGAGGTTACATGTCTAAGTCTACATACTCAAAAGTATTACAATCATCCCAAATTTTATTACAACAGTAATTCCAAAAACCAAATACCAGGATAGACAGAAGAAATCTTCAAATACTTCAACAAACGTCCTAGCTAGATGGTCCCGCCGCCGATTTCTCTTTTCCTGTAAAAATGTAACAACTGAGGGGTAAGCGAATGCTTAGTGAATACCAAATGATTTTACACATTCCACAAATCTTTATGATGCCACCCAGGAGTAACTTCGGTAACACATACCGTATACTCCACACGTATTCAAACTACGCAAACCCGAGCCACAGCTCCTTCGAGATGACACTCGGCACACTACTACAAATTGAAGCTAATGCAACACTTTAAAAAATTGTTGCTTTTTTATTTAAGTTCCCTCTAAATCAACACATTGACAATAAGTGTTGCATATAATGACTTAATGCAACACTTTTTTTAAAGTGTTGCCATTTTTACTAAAAAAAAATACAACAATTTTCTAAAGTGTTGCAATTTTTACTAAAAATTGCAACATTTGTTTAAAGTGTTGCAATTTTTACTAAAAATTGCAACATTTGTTTAAAGTGTTGCATATTTCAATAAAAAATGCAACACATTTTTTAGAGTGTTGCATTTATAATGAAAAAAATACAACACATTTCTAGAGTGTTGCATTTATAATGAAAAAAATGCAACACATTTTTAAAAACATATAACATTTTTTAAGTGTTGCATTTATAATGAAAAAAAAATATGACATGGTTTTAAGTGTTGACTATAATATTTTTTTGTTTTGTAATTTTGATTAAAAAAATACACACAAAAGTTCAATGTCTTATTTGTTAAGATTAATAAAAATTAAAAGAAACATTTTTTGCAAATACATATTATATGTTTTTAATAATACAATATAATAATATTTTTTTATTTAATATCTAACAACTAAATATTTTTTTATCTTTAATTTAACTAGCTTTCAATATTTTTATTTTAATTGTATATAAATTTTATAATAATTTATTAAAATATAAAAAAAATATGTATTTTCTAAATCAACCCATGTAATACATGAGTCTCAAACCTATATATTATAATAAAATAAATTAATTCATGTCATTTGTCACTTCTACAATACAAGAAAATTTTATTTTTCCACCTCTTTTTCCAAATTTAACACCTTAGCTTAATTGCATTAAATTTTGAATTTATTTTTTTCATTAATTAATTATTAATAAATTAGATTTTGTAACATTTAAAATTAATGTTTACCTAAAATAAATATTCATCATTATTATTCATAATAATCATAATTAGATTTTTAGCTCTGAGAAATGTAAAATGAGAAAAATAAACAATTCTATTTTTCTGATTTTATTTCCTTCTAATCGAAAATTTCAATTCTCCGACAAATCTTCTCAAAAGAGTTAAAGCTGACCAAAACCCTCCATCCTCCTCCCACTAAACCCTAGTTTGGTATCTCGTTTGCACACCAAGCAAAAGCTTTTCAGCCACTTTTCTCTCCCCCTCCTCCTCCCTCTCCTCCAAACTCGACGGTTTTCCTCCTCCTCCGGCGACATCTTCCTAAATCGGTTTTCTATCCGTCTCCGGCGACGTCTTCCTCCCTAAATCGATGATCTTTCTCTCGGTCGAAGGATTCTCCCTCTCTCTGCCTCTCTCCGGCGCGATAGCAAAAGGGTTTTGGGTTTCTCTCAGCAGCGGTGGCGGCACTGGGTATTCTCGATGGCAGCAGCAAAATGGTTTTGGCTTTGGGTTAATCTCTCCCCCTCCGGCAACCTTTGTTCGTTCCCTCCAAAAGGTAACCTTTGTTCAGTCAGATCTATCTCCTCCTACTTGACTCTTTTCGGTCAGATCTATTTCTTTTTGTCTAGTGAAATATGAAATCTTAAATTTGTTTTTGATAAATCTCAGATCTGTTTCACATATCTTAAACTGTTTTTTCTTTGAAAAATATCATATTTGAGTTTGATAAATTTCATGTATGTGTATGTGTAGATGTATATGAGATATTTTACTTGATACATTATTTTTCTTTCAATAGGAAACCTTGATTCGCTCACATTTTCAATGTTGAACCAAACAAAGTTAATTTTCACAGCATTGTTCACATATATCATTTCAAGGTATTATTTTGTGTTACATCTCGTATATTCAATTATATAGTGACTGACAGACACACACATGAACAGCATGCACCCAGAGAATCAGGATTAAATGTGAAAACATAATATTCATGAGATTATGAGAAATGTGAGAAGTGAACTGATCCAGTAATTTTGTAAGATCAAATTAAAGTTAAAATCTACATAGTTGTGAGAAATGTGAGAAGTGGATTGATTTAGAATTTTGTAATATTGATTCACAACTTTTGTGAATCAGCTCAAATATATAGAATTCGAAACATAAAAGCAAATCGTGAAATTATATATGGCTTTAGCGTGCTGGAACTCCCTGTTGTGAATCAATATCAGTCATAAATAAACACAATGTGGCTGCCATTGTCGTTTCACATGTTTAACAATAACAGAAATAAAATAACTGCAGGCAGAATCAATCTATTCAACAGATAGGTGACCTGTTCATACTTATCTTAGCAGCTGTCCTTTTAAGTATCGGGGAAGGCTCGAGAAAAGATTATGGAAGTGACAATTCTGATAAAGTTGTTCTTAATGGAATTGCTCCAGTCTTGATTGCTTCTGTTCTATCAGGTCTTGCTTCCGCTTTGTGCCAATGGGCATCTCAGGTTTGTCAAAGTTTCACCTTTGAAGTTCATTAGGGTCCAACTAGCTGATTTCTCAACATATATATAATATAGTTATCAAGTGAAAGTTAACTAGAACTTTGTGATAGAGGTGGCAAAATGGACGGGTTAGATAGGGTGACTAATGGTTCAAAATTTGTAACTTCTTATGCTGGTCTGATTGACCTAAATACATATTTGTCCCCCCGCCTTTTCTACTTTATATAAATAGTTAGTGTGTTGAATATGTTTACAAAAAATAATATTATTACAATAGTAATCTATAGAGGTAGTACACATTAAAATTACACTAGTGGAAACGTTGACCTATCATTTCCTTTTTAGCTAAATTTTTTAATTTCATTTATCTATGTAGGTTACTTACATTTTTTTAATCGCCCATCTAGCTAATTGGCTAAAGTTAGGGTTCAATTGTATGTTGAAGGTGTTGAAAAGCATTGGGAGACCTCTGTTTCTGGTTGGTTGACTTTGCTTCTTTCGTTTTTTTTTGTGCTTGAAGAATTACATTAATTATCTGATTTAATTGTGATAATACAGGTTCAAACACATTTTTGGAAACACTTCGAAAGCTACTGTTTAAGCCTTCTTTATCGACCATAATCTCAGAAAATTCAAAGTAGGTAAATAGACTGACTTTGATAATTTATTAGTTTCTTTTTTACAACCTTTCTTGATGTTTATGGCTTCCACATAACATTACGGGTTACTTATTCTTGAAATTATTCATCTTCCAGGTTTGTGACTGTTTTACCATTTGAGACGGTACTAACGGCAACAAAAAAGATGCTGGAGAGTCATATGAGCTGTACAACAGTTGGTAGCAAAACAGTTTAGCAAAACATATGATTTTGAAGTGAAATCGGTTTCGTATGAAAGATTTTACAAGAAGAGGAATTGAATATGCATTCCCAAGATTGTAATTTACTTTATTGTTGTATCGCTTATACATTTGATGATCCTTATTTTGGTTGTAAACATTTATATACTAGAAATACTTTTTGATTGATATGTTATGAAATGATATTATTTTTGTTGAATTGAATTGTAAGTAGAAATCTATCACGAAGCAATTAAATAAATATTTGTAATAGCATTAAATTTAAAAATAATGCATGTGTTTCTTTTGTCTAGAAAATATTGCGTTTATGTAATTTAACACAATAATAAAGTGTTGCAATAGATTGATGATGATGTTGCATTTACGTAATGGAAATATTTGATAAGTGTTGCATTTGATAAGTAAAGTGTTGCTATAAGTTGGTAACAATAAATTAAAAGTGTTGCTTTAGAGTATAAAAAGTGTTGCATTTATAAAATAATGGCAACACATTAAAAAGTGTTGCTTTAAAATATAAAAAGTGTTGCATTTATAAAATAATGGCAACACTTTTGAAAAGTGTTGCATTATCTAGTGAAAGTGTCGCTTTAGACCTAAGGCGACCTTGGCTAAGGTGGCACTACATAAAGTGTCGCATTAGGCCTATAGCAACACTTTTAAGGCCTGACACAACACTTTTCCCATGTTGCTTTAGGGTCATTTTGTTGTAGTGGCATAAGAACAACCAACCATCTGAGGCAGACATAACATCGGGGATGACTTACTGTCTATCCTGACCACATATGTGTCAAACTCTTGGTCATATAGCACAGTAACATCAGAGTGCAGATGCGACCACGCATGTCCATCGATAGGATGCACAACAAATGAACGGACATGTAACAAGTATGAATGTGCATCAACATTTTTCACAATTGCTTGAAGTTAAGAAAAGTCTCATATTGGCTTTTTAAAAGTCCAAAATACTGAATAAATTACCTTTAATTACCACTCACGAAATAGACTAAATGATGAACAATATTATATTAAGCTTTGATGTCTTTTAACGGATTTAGGATTAGGTTGCAAAAGGACTCATCGAAATTCGACATTTTCACATGACAGTTATTGCTATTTTAAACAAAACTTTTGGCTACTTTTTAAATGCCCAAAAGTATGACTCTATTAATGATGATGAAATATGTTTATTATTGGTCTTTTCTTAAGGATTTAGCCTTGTTACAACAAAAGTCCGTTAAATTTGGCCGTACACAACAGTTTTTGTTATTTTCTACAAAGACTTGTAGTTCACGAGGGTACAATACACCATTTACTTTGGGCCGTGTCTATTTTTATAGATCTGTCCTGGTTTTTCGAAGATTTTAAGGTATTGTAAAAGTTTCACTCAAAACTGACATCTAATTTGAAGGTTTTTGTTGCCATATTATGCCAGTTTTCAGGGGCAAGTTGATTACTATTGGGCAGATTTTTGTGGAAAGGTGATTCGAAGGGAACGTAGGTTGTGGCCTGATGCTGCGTTTGATTTCGATGGAAGAACATTTATCATAAAGGGATTGAATCTGCTTCCCTAAGATTGTAATTTACTTTTTGTTGTATCGCTTTCACTTTGCTGAACCTTATTAGTTAGTGAGACGTTATTCTGACTTGAACATATTTTTGATCGCTATTAGTTATGAAATTTGATATATATTTTTAGTTAAATTGAGAATTGTCGTGTTGGCAAACAACCATCCGAACACCATTAAATAATAAATCTTTGTTTTGCATTAATTTTAACAAATAATGAACTGTTTTTCTTTGTCTCAAATATTTGCATTGTTCATTAAAACAAATAATAAGTGTTGACATAGATGCTATACCGGTGTTGCATTTACCTCACACTGACAACATTTGATCCAGTGTTGCCACCGTTGATAACGTAAGTGGCTAAAGTTGGTAACAATAAATTAAAAGTGTTGCTTTGAGTACTAAAAGTGTTGCCCCATTTAAAAAGTGTTGCATTGCTATGTAAATATGAGCAACACATTAAAATGTGCTTTAGAATATAAAAAGTGTGCATTTATACACGTGTTGCATTTATAAATATAATGGCAACACTTTGAAACGGTTTTGCATTATCATAAGAGTGTCGCTTTAGACCTAAGGCGAGTTGGCTACGGTGGCACTACATATAAGTGTCGCATTGGTCTTATGCAAACTACTTTTAAGGCACTAAAGCAACACTTTTCCATGTTGCCTTTGGTTCCATTTTGTTTGTAGTAGAAAATTGGACCTATACCTAAGAATGTTCGAAACCAGATCATACGAAAAGATAGTGTCAAACCTCACTCTGAAAAGCTTAGATAACCAAAGTTTACTGATGGTTATTGTACTACGATAGATCCTCCTAACAGAAGAAAGAGACAAGAAGGGAAAGAAGAGAGCTGAGATGAGGGTAGATGTGCCGAGAGATGAGGAGTCTGGC
>JAANYP010001141.1:90651-343151 GCA_020465985.1 Centrapalus pauciflorus
AGAGAGGGAGAGAGAGAGAGAGAGAGAGAGAGAGAGAGAGAGAGAGAGAGAGAGAGAGGAGACAAGGTCGAGATTAGACCAAAGAGAGTATGATTGATCGAGAGTAGATGATCAGTCAAAGAAAAACTGATCAAGAGTAGATCGTTTTTCTTAAAAGTAGAGATTCAAATAAGAACTGATCAAGAGTAGATCTTTTTTTCTTAAAGTAGGTTAGAGAAACCGAAGATTTGATTCAGCGAAATCAAATACAGATAGAGAGACCGCATTTGAGACACAAATGCAGAGACAGTTAGAGAAACTAACAAGATTGAGATTGCACGAGCAAGAAGATGCAAGTGTTAAAGACAAACAGAAGAAACAGAAGATTGAAGACTTGAAGAACAATCAAGATTAAGGGGGAGAATGTTAGTTTAATCTTGATTATGTAATAGTTTAGAGTTTAATATGTAATTATCTAAAGTATAAGGGCCTAGAATAGCATGTAGTAAACTTGAAGAGTTGCAACTATTCGTAAAAGTCGCAACCGTTCATGAAAGGGTACCACGAACCATTGTGTCGGTTCACTCGCATCCTTTCGTCTAGTATATATAGATTGTATTGTAAAGATTGTAAAATTGTGTATTTCCAAGATTATTAATAAAGATTAGTTTCAGTAAATCCTGTGATTTTGGTGAGTTTTCCCAACATAGGTAAAGTATATCATAAACTAAAGTTAAGCAGAAGTGTTTACCGTGACTTAAACGTTGTCTTGAGGATTGTTTATGTAAAATGGGATGATAAATTTCTGGGTTTCGCAACAAATATGTAAATGATACTGTATCTAACATATATGCTAGATTTATAGGAAAAAGTTTGACTAATATATTTTTACCCTAACAATTGGAGGACGTTATACTTTACTAAAGTAAACGAACTAAAAATATAACAATATTTACTTTGGTTTTGTTAAAATTTTTAAAACTGCTTATGGATTTTGGTACAAAATAAACGGTGCATTCTATATATTAATAGTCTAGGGGTGTCAACGAGCAAACGACCCGAGCTCAAACTCGTTTGGCCCGAGTTCGACCCTTTTAATTTTAAATGTACGATCTTGATCTCGGCTCGTTTGATAGTACTCTAAGTGTAAAGCTCGAGCTCAAATCGAGATTCATTTTTGCATGCTAGAGCTCGTTTGATATCTAAATTTATTATTTTATTGATTAATTCAAATGTTATATTTATTATTATAAAATTTAAATATATATTTAATTTAGGAAAAATGATGTCAAATAGCTATGTACTTTTGAGTTTGTACACATTTATGTAATGTACTTTTTTTGTGCACATTTGGTAGTAAAACTTCTGAAAATGTTTCGATTACGTAGTTGGGTGACTTGGAAACCGGCTTACATTGACGGAATTTTTCAAGGAAAATGACATCAAATAGCTATGTACTTTTAAGTTTGTACACATTTATGGTGTGTACTTTTTTTGCACATTTAGTGTTGTGTACTTTTTTTTAAACATTTAGTAGTCAAACTTTTAAAAATTGTTTCATTTAGTTAGTTGTGTTACCTGAAAATCGATAGCAACCAGTTATCACGCTTATGTGGACATGTTTTATGACATAGAATTAAAAAAATCTGCTGATACATTTTTTTGCTTCTTTAAAATGACTCCTAAACATCGTAGGTATCAAATTCAAAACATATCATTTCCACTTGATACCTATCACGTTTAGAAATTGTAATAAAATGAAAGCACATCTTATCAATTTGATACATATTTTGTTTATGAATCTTTTTATAGTTTTATAGGAAAAAATAAACCACCTTAAGCTATTTTAATTTCAAATTATAAAAATATGTCCACAAAGGCATAGTTTCCGGTTAATATCGATTTTCAGGTAAGCCAACGACTTAATTGAAACACTTTTAAAAGTTTGACTACTAAATGTGCACAAAAGAAAAGCACACAACATAAATGTATACAAATTTAAAAGTTCATAGCTATTTGATGTAATTTTTCTTGAAAAAATCATCCACGTAAGAATTATGACCGGTTTGTACACCCAACTACCTAATTGAAACATTTTTAAAAGTTTAACTACCAAATGTGCAAAAAAAAAGTAGACTACATAAATGTGTACAACATCAAAAGTACAAAGCTATTTGACGTCATTTTTCCTTTAATTTAATATAATTATATCTTATATATTTATTATATGTTACCATTAATTCTAATTTATCTATTTTATAAAAGCACGTTGACGCCAGCGAGCTTGATAATCGCTCGAGCTCGTTTATTGAATAAGCTCAAATTAAAGCTTGAGCTCGTTTAACTCGAATTTTTTTTTTTTTTTGTAACTTTTAGTGAGTCCAACTCGAATGCTCCGACTCCCTTACATCCCTAATAACCACAGGACTATCTCGTTTTCAAACCTAAAGATGATCTAGCTTTGGACTTTTCTTTCAAGCTTTTCTAGACTTTCGGCTCCATCAGGTCTACGACCGGGCCGATTACAAATGCTCAAGCAAAGGGTCATATGTTAGGGTTTATTTAGGGTTAACAGGACCTACGAATGATCATTGGGTAGGAATGATCATAGAAATTTAGAGTTGAGTTTAAATTTAATTTTCAAATTTCCATGACATAAATGATTGATTTATGTAATAATAATAATCAGTTTGATATATAAATCAAGTTTATCACTCGTTGAAAAAAGCGATTGTATGATTACAACTTCAAAAACAAGTACGCATCTCAAATCCCAAAGCATCCTTGTGTGATATATAGACAATTACATTTTACTTTTAAAAATTTAAATTTCAAATTCAAAACTAATTTTTTTAAGTATGAATATAAAATATATCTTGCTTAAAATAGCAAGCAACTTTTCTCTTTTTTCTTATTATACCAATCTCATCAATTTTGTCCCAAATAATGGAACCAACTTTTGGTTTACTTTCGATTATAGCATTTAACCGGTAAACATCAAGTATGTTGTTATTTCAAACAATATATTAAAAGGTAAAAGATATCACTCATTGACACAATAAGAAAAAAATAAAAAGTAGGTTGCTATTTCAAACAATAAGCCCTATATATAACCCTTTTTAATCGGTTAACTTTTGTTATTTACCGGTTAAATACTATAACTGGGAATGAACAAAGAGTTGGAAACTTTATTTGGTACAAAATTTACGAGATTGGAATAATAAGAAAAAAAGAGAAAAGTTGTTTGTTATTTTAATCAATTCTCCCTTATTTTTATTATCTATTATATTAATGCAAGTAACAACAAAAAACAATATTTGTTTGGGCTTTTGTAAAATCCTCCAATTAAAATTTGTACACCGTCCTTCCAATCATCATATAACTAGTTGAATACCCGGGCAACACGTCTTTCAAAATTAAAAATTTTTAATTAAACTGTCACATGATAAAATTATATTTTATTTATAAAAACTATATATTTTTCATGAGAAAAAACAATATTTATTTGCATTCACATGATAAAAATGTATTTTATTTAAGAAAACTATACATTATTTACAAAAAAAAAAATTTACTTATATTTTAGTCATAAATATTAATTATTACACATAATTATGAGGTCGATACATATATCTAGTTTAATACATGGGAGTTGATCGAAAGACTAATTATGCGTTAAAAGATTGTTCTGTCAGAATTAAGTATACACGGAAAAAATTAATAACAATTTATGATAAAACGAAAACCCATCATTTTACCATAAAATAATACAGAAACATGTAAAGTATAACTACGAATATAGTCTAACATAATTTTATAATAAAAATTTATTCAGACTAATAAAAATGTTAACAAACAAAAGCAGCTATCATAAAAAAATTAACGAATCTTAATAACGAAATTGAACAACTTTAATAATATAGAATATAGATATAGATATAGATTATTTAATAAATATTCATACCATATAAATGATATTGATGTAACTGTAAATAATTAAATAGTTTTGTAATAATATATTAACTTAAGATTGGGTCCTAAATATGTAATTTGTAATAATCGTTAATTAATTTAGCTTTGTTCCAAGTACATATATAATTTATTTGGTTCACTAAAGATTTAAATCAATAGTTTTATTAATACATAATAATAATTTATAAGAATAAAACAAAAATCAGATTTAATTATATCTATCCATTTAATTATTTGATATAAGTTCACGAGTGGGTCGGATCCTACTGACCCGGTCTTCCTTTTCCCCCTTCTCCCGGCACACACAGACGCACAACCCCTCATCCTCCCTCTCTCTTCTTTCTCTCTCTATCGACCCCTTCACTGTCTCTGTCGCTTCTCCGTCCGGCGACCACCGCCTAGGCTCCTCGTCGGCGAACACAACAACCACCAGCGCTCTTCTCGGGTCTCCTTCTCCCTCTCACTCTCCCCTTCGCTCCATTTGTCTCCCTCTCGTTCTCGCACATGACGACAGCGACTCTACCCTAGTGCCGCCGCCACCACGAAAGCATCTCCGCCGCTACAGTGCTTGGCCTCCCACACTCGCGCTCACCTCAGCTCACGCCGTTCACACACAGCGGCTAACCAGGGCCATTGCGGCCGTCTCTCTGGTGCAGCGCCGCCGATCACCGAACCAGAACCACCGCCGCTCAAAACCCTAGTTTTCAGGTTGGTTTTCTTTATCTCGTTTTTTACTTTTTATCTTCCTACTGATTTCAAAAATACCACTATATCATAGCATTAAGCACAATAACATGAAGTCTAAAAAGTTTGATACCTTGATTAAATTGGAAACGTGAATTTCAAGTCTTATGCTCAATTATCATTACTAGGTTGATCTCATGCTTCATGTTTTGAAGCGTCATTCTTTCTTCCTGTAAAATGGTTTGAAACTTCCAATTAGCAATGCTACACGATACAGATTCACGAAACCATTCATATGAAAATGATAGAGATTTGTTAGCACATTTGAAACGGATATATACATGAATTTTTTGACTGAAAATAAAGAATATGTACCTTTGTATGATGTTGTTGATATACAGAGAATTTTTATTTGATACAAATGTAAAACGATTGCCAAATTATTTTCAATTTGTAGGCAATCACCCCACATAATTCTCAATCAGTTTTAACTAGATTAATACCCATGTATTACATGGATTGATGTAGAAGATTTGTTATAAATTAAAAAATTAATAAAGAGGTGAGATCCCTTAAAAACCTTCAAAAAAAAAAATTAAATATTAGATACAATAAAAACCAATAAAAAGATTACATACATGCAAAATCATTGAGTCAATGGTAAAAAATGATGACTCTAAGTCAATGTTTAAGTCAAAAAAGACGACTAAAATGTGAGTCAAAATATTTGAAATTTTGATTTAATGGTAAAAAATTATGACTCTAAGTCAATCTTTTAAAAAACTTTATTGTAAAACTAAATTTTTTATTTTACCGATTTTTTATATTATTTACTATTTAGGACATTTAAACATGAAGTTTATCATTTTATTGATTTTAATAAAATGTAGACTAAATTACATAAATGGTCCCTGTAGTTTATATGAACTTACGGTTTTAGTCACTGAAAGAATTTTATTACACCAGCAGTCCCTAAAATCGAAAAGTTGTAACATTTTGGTCCCTGAAACTAACGGCCGTTAACTTGAGCCGTTAGTTTCATGGGCATTTTTGTCTTTTTGACTTTCAAGGACCATTTACGTAATTTTCAAACTTTCAGGGTCCATTTATGAAATTTTCATAATTTTCATATATATATATATATATATATATATATATATATATATATATATATATATATATATATATATATATATAGGTAGGGGTGAGCAAAAACCGAACCGGAAAACCAAAAAACCCGGAAAAACCAAACCGAAAAAACCGGAAAACCGGGAAACCGAAAAACCAAAAAAACCGAAACCGAAAAAACCGGAGTAAATGGTTTGGTCTCGGATTCCCTCTCAAAACCGAACCGAACCGGTTTTAAAATTAATTTAATTTTTATAAATATTATATATATATTTATTGAGTTAATTCTACTCTCACTCATATTTAATGTTACGTTCTACTCCTATATTAAAGGAAACATTTTTCAATTATATATATAATTGATATTTATGATGTTAAAATGCGAATTAATTGACATTATTAATAGTTATGCTTATTTTAATTATATGTGAAGTAGATAATGCTAATTAATTGGTGTAAACATTATTATTATATATTTTACATGATGAAATTACTTAAATTAATTCAAAGTCTAAGTTAGTAAATTTAATAAATTAGAGTATAAAACAACTAAATTAATATTTAATATCCAATTTTATCAATTCGAAGTATCAAACTAACACATAAGTCGATTAAAAATTCAAACATAAAAAATTATTTTTTAGTGATTTATCAAATAGTGCTTAAGATTTTTCGGGTTTGAACCCAAAAACCAAACCGTTTTCGAAAAACCAAAAACCAAAAAACCCACGGGTGTAAACCGAAAAACCGGTAATCCAAACCGGAAAACCGAAAACCCGAAACCGGAAAAACCGAAACCGAACGGTTTCTCCATTTCAAAAACCGGAATTTTCGGTTTGGGTTCGGTTTCGGCCAAAAACCGAACCGAACCGCCCCATGCTCACCCCTATATATAGGGTTGGGTTCTATGGGGCACCTCTATGCATGGTGCACTTTAGGAACCAATTAACACCCTTGGATGTAGATGATCCACGGCCCTTATTATAATGGCAGGATTGTAATTATACTGAATAGAGCAAAAGCGGTGCACTTCATATTCCACGCGGAGGGGTATACCCGGTATTTTCCATATCTAATTTTGAAAACTCTTGCCCTCTGCTTAACTCCTACTCCGCGATTCCCGTATCCTTCCATAACCATCAAGATACTCCGACTATCACTCAAGAATCTCCTACCCATCTTGATTCCGTGATTCCCTCGTGCATAATCATCTTCACTGCACCGTTGTTCATCGTACCCATATATAGGATAAAGAAGGAGCGAGGGATGACGAAGAAGGGTCTGCAATCGGCTGCACAGGTTTGTTGATTTTTTTTTTGTTTGTAACTTTATTTCGATAAATTGGGTAGAATGATGCATAATATATGACGACAAATTATTTTGTTTTACAATGTGAAGTCGTATTTTGTTTTTGGGTTAGTTTTTTTGCCCTAGTTTTGTTTGCGAATGACTATAAATCTGTTTACTTACCATAGTGTGTTTATCTGCTTTGAAATATATGTGCAAAGGATTTTGTTGTTCAAGGTGGTCTGTAGATGCGTATTTGTGTATAAGTTTTGTGTTGTTGGTAATGTGCATTGTATGCATTACCGTGTGTGTTGTTTTGGTATTTGGGCAGTCTGTTAGCGTTGTACACCAAGTATGAATTTTTGTGCACGTTATAAATACACACTGGTAGTTAGTTGAAAACCAGGTATTGGGCATTCTGATTTTCAGTATGTGTGGTATGCATAGTTAGTTAAATTGATCAATGTGAATTGCATAGTGTGTGATGTGTATAGTTAAATTGTGAAACAATTAACATTCATAAAATGCCTGATTAAAACTAGTTAACATATTTGGGCATAATATAGTGCACAATGCAGATTGGAAAATACCTAATCCATTATGAACTCGAATAATTATGCATACGTATATTGCATTATGTGTATATGCATGTTTAAATCAGAAAAATTGGTCATTCTAGGCACATTGGACTAAATAACCTGAGCATTCTGATTTGCATTTTGTGTGGTATGGTTAATAAAATTGTGAATACTATAGAATGCATAAAATCCATATTCATGCATGGTTAACAGATTTGGTAGTTATTTGTAAATGCAAAGTGAAATTAAAATCAAATGTATCCTGATTAGCATTATTTTTACTTGCATATTGAGCATAAGGATTGGAACTCTGGTTGACCTTAAGCTCAAAAATTTGATCACTGTTAATTTTATCAAATTGCATTCTCAAAACTGGTTAACATATGTGGGCATAGTACAGTGGACAATGCAGAATGCAAAAATACCTAATGCATTATGAACTCAAATAATTGTTCATTCTGATTTTGCATTATGTGTACATACATGTTGAAATAAGAAAAATGGGTTCGTGATAACCTTCCTTGTTCTTTTTAGGAATATTAATATTTTATATAGATAAAGTGTAAATGTTATTAAAAACTTGGGCATTCTGATTTGCATTGTGTGTGGTATGGAGTTTAAAATTATGAATGTATAGAATGCATAAATTCCGTATTTATGACTGGTTAACAGAATTGTGAGTTATTTGACTTTTGCATAGACTAATTTTTAACAGAAGTACACTGAATAGCATTATTTGGACATGTACATTTAATTTGAAGATTGGAATTCTGTTGACCTTAAGCTGAAAACTGTAGAATAATATAATGCACAATGCAGAATGCAAAATATGTGGTATTGATTTTGAAATTGGGAAACTAATAGAATTCATAAGATGCCTGATTAAAACTGGGTAACATATTTGGGCATAATATAATGCACAATGCAGAATGCAAAATACCTAATGCATGATGAACTCAAATAATTGGGCATTCTCATTTTGCATTATGCTTGTATGCATGCTTGAAACAGGAAAGTTGGTCATTCTAGGGCACATTAAACTAAAAAACTTGGGCATTCTGATTTGCATATGTGGTATGGTTAATAAAATTGTGAATACTATAGAATGCATAAAATCCATATTCATGCATGGTTAACAGATTTGGTAGTTATTTGTAAATGCAAAGTGAAATTAAAATCAAATGTATCCTGATTAGCATTATTTTTACTTGCATATTGAGCATAAAGATTGGAACTCTGGTTGACCTTAAGCTCAAAAATTTGATCACTGTTAATTTTATCAAATTCATTCTCAAAACTGGTTAACATATGTGGGCATAGTACAGTGGACAATGCAGAATGCAAAAATACCTAATGCATTATGAACTCAAATAATTGTTCATTCTGATTTTGCATTATGTGTACATGCATGTTGAAATAAGAAAAATGGGTTCTTGATAACCTTCCTTGTTCTTTTTAGGAATATTAATATTTTATATAGATAAAGTGTAAATGTTATTAAAAACTTGGGCATTCTGATTTGCATTGTGTGTGGTATGGAGTTTAAAATTGTGAATGTATAGAATGCATAAATTCCGTATTTATGACTGGTTAACAGATTTGTGAGTTATTTGTGTATGCATAAACTAATTATAAACAGAAGTACACTAAATAGCATTATTTGGACATGCACATTTAATTTGAAGATTGGAATTCTGTTGACCTTAAGCTGAAAACTGTAGAATAATATAATGCACAATGCAGAATGCAAAATGTGTGGTATTGATTTTGAAATTGGGAAACTAATAGAATTCATAAGATGCCTGATTAAAACTGGGTAACATATTTGGGCATAATATAATGCACAATGCAAAATGCAAAATACCTAATGCATGATGAACTCAAATAATTGGGCATTCTCATTTTGCATTATGCTTGTATGCATGCTTGAAACAGAAAAGTTGGTCATTCTAGGGCACATTAAACTAAAAAACTTGGGCATTCTGATTTGCATATGTGGTATGGAAATTAAAATTGATTGTGATCAGTATTGTACAGGCATAAAAAACTTGGGCATTCTGATTTGCATATGTGGTATAGAATGCATAAAATCAGTACTTATGCCTGGTTATCAGTTTTGGGATTTAATTGTACAGGCATATTGAAATTAAAGTCTAATGTATTCTGATTAGCAAAGTGGTCATTGTGGAATTGCATTATGTGTCATTCTGATTAATTCATTATGTGTGGTATGGATATGGTTTGTGTTGCTGTCTGGGTAACATTGAACTAACTGGGTAACATTGAACTAACTGGGTAACTAGATCCATACATTGCAGACTGCAAATGGATAAACCCAAATATTTGGTGTTTTCATATGCATTAGGTATAGTATGCTGAATGAACTCAAAGATTTGGCATTACAACTTAGAAGTTTTTAGTACATTTTTGGGTTTATCCATTTGGCATTACAACTTAGAAGTTTTTAGTACATTAGGTATAGTATGCTGAATGAACTCAAAGATTTGGCATTACAAATATCAGTACATTTTTTTACCAGTGTATTACAACTTAGAAGTTTTTAGTGCATCATTTTAGATATCATAGTTGTAAAGATTGTTAAGTGTTAACATTAACTTCAAATATGCATAGAGTGTACCGATAAGAAGTAATTTGTCAGAAAGTGAGTAACCAGTTTTAATTTTTTGCTACGTGTTAATAGTCTAAGCATTTGGCTCATTTTTTTTCATTTGCTTTCTCAGGGGCCGGTTAGAAGGAGTAGTAGGATCGGCTTGCGGTCCTTATTCACCAACACCAGCGAAAATCCCTTAACTATTTCGGGGGAGGACGAATCTAGCGAGACAAGTGCAATGAATGACTTTGTCACTGACACAACATCTAAGCCAGGTATGCATATATTGAACATGTGCAACGTGTACACGTGTGTTGAGATACAGTATGCATATCGTTGGATTATGTTATGTGTACAATGAAAATTCAGTTAGTGGCTATTTTATGTAATGTAGATACGTAGTTGTTAAAGGAAGGTTTCGTATGCAGATCGAGTTATGTAGATTATATACAAATATACATGGAAGGAAATTAACTAATGTTTACATTCATTGATGGTTATATTGAATTATGTCAAACTTCATTTCTATATCAATATAGATAGTATGTAATACAGTATGCATGCAATTGGCATATACAGTAACTGAGTTCGTATATTTTTCATCACTTATAGTGTACGTACATTCATTATTTATTAAATGGAGTATATGAATGAAAATATAGTTGATTATAGGTCTTAGGTAATATAGTGAGGTAAATGTTGAGGCCAATTTTTTGTATGCGACTTGAGTAACTATTAAAAAGGTTAACAGTACCTGGAGTTTGGTGTTTTCCTGTTGATACTCCCGTATATTATGCATATAACATGTTTTCCATATGGATGTTGCATATAACATTTGTGTTTGTCGTATTGTTATTGATATATAGGTACTAAAAGGTCAGCAGAAATAAACAAAGAAACAACGAGCATGCATCCTGCTAAACTTGTGAAAGTGAAGCAGGAAATGGTAAGTAAGGCAAATGATATGGTTGGAAAGGCAAATGATGGAAGGAAGCGCAAATTGACGTTGGATCTTCCAAAGTACTCCCTGATCCGATCCAGAAGCTCTCCTAATACTCTGTACCAGTGCATCGATTCACTTAATGATGCACAGAAGGCTGCTCTTACCGCAATTGGTTTTCATAATTTGCTTCACCTGAAAATAGATGAGATTCCTTTGAAGCTAGGATTTTGGGTTGTTGATCATTTTGATGCTGGTACATGCAGCATCAAAACTGATAAATGGGTAGTGCACATCGATGAGGATGTCATATATGACACTATTGGGGTACCATCCGGAAAGATAACGATGGTGCGACAAGAGTTAACAACTGCAAACCAATCGCTGGTTAAAAAGTGGAAGTCCCAATTTGGTGACTCAGAAAAGATATATCCGTCGACTGTAGCTGATATAATCAAGAAGAAATGCGTTGATGGTGGTGAAATGTTCAAGCTGAAGTTCGTAGTTCTGTTTTCTACATTTATGGTTGAAGGAGTGAAATCTGGGTTTGCTAGTGCCAAGGTGTTGCAGTATATTACTAGTGTTAATGATATACGGAAAATGAACTGGTGTAAGTATGTGTTGGAATGCATGGGAAGATGCAAGAACGGCTGGAAGACGGATGGAAGTACATTCTTTTCTGGCCCGTTGACTATATTAATGGTAATATACCGACTCTGTGTCTGTAATGCATTGTTCTATGTATATGTTTTATGTTTATTAACGTGTGTCTAATGATTACAATGTGCAGCTAATATACGTGGACAGAGTAACATGTGCTGGGGTGAAAGATACTTCTGACAAATCCGATATTGTGTTGTGCTCGTGGACTACATAGAAATTGAAAATGCGCGAGTCCAAGGAGATTGAGAACGGAGGGTTTGGTTTAGGGAAGGCTTACACGTATGTGCATAAAGAGGAAGATGTTAAGAAGGATACTGTATGTGTTGCGTCCGATAATGTTGATGATGCCGTTGGGGAAGAACTTGATGATGGAGATGGGCTGGACGTACTGTTAGCAGATATACAAGCAAGTGTGAGGGACAATAAAGGAAAATCAGTTGTAGGTCAAACTATCAGGCCGCTGGGTTGCGATGCGGAAGAAGGTAACGCATCCTATATACAAGCTAAATGTAGTTATAGCATTTTAATTTAACTGACACATTGTAGGTACGGAGGTTGATGTCGAGGACATGGAGTTGGAACTTGACACTCAAAGTGAGCGTAAGATCAATGAACTGATTGAACTTATAGATGCCGATCTTCAAAGGGGTGCGGACGATGCTGCTTTACCAACAAGCAATAAAGGTATGCATTGCATGGGTAATTATCTTGTTCGGTTATTTGTTGTTCAAACAATAAAGGTACGCATTACATATATTTTTTATATGTAAAATGTAGTGGTGTGCATGTAATGTTTGTGTGAATCTGTATTTTGTATTGTTGTTTTTTTTTTTTCATATATAGTTGTGTGATGCAATGCGTATATGCATTTTTCTGAATTCAATGTTTATATAAAATGTAGTTATCTGAATTCAATGTTTATGTAAAACGTAGTTATTTTTATCGAGCTGCAGCAACGCATAGATATTTAAATACAAATTGTTTTATATGCAGGGAAAGGGTTGGCAAATGAAAATGTGACCGGGAAGGACGACCGGACAAGGCAAACAAGTACAGATGCCGTCAAAGATGCAGAAAACGCCGAGTTGAAGGACGATGCAACACTGCAGGTAATAATTGTGTTCGATTCTCAATGTGTATTTGTGGTAAATAGTGATAGCTGCTTAGATGTTCTAGGTTAATTTAAATGAATTTCTGAAAGTTCAATGCTTTGTGAATTCTGAAAATTCTATAATGAATTTCTGGAATTCATTGTTGTCGCAATCCTAAAACTCATTTGTAATAAATGCTTATTTTCAGCATAATGCGTTTGACTTGTTCCATAAATGCATAGTTGTGAAGAGTGTCATATGTGGACACTTTCACACCAGACTATTTAGGATATTTGGACATTTCAGTTGTTTTTGATGTGTTTTAATGCAATGTATGTACTAATGTTTCAGATTCAGGTTAGTTCAAAATTGTTAAATGTGTCCATTTAATAAAGATGAAATTCCAGAATGCATTCCTTTACGGCTTTTACAACTATGCATATAAATATAGGGTGAGTGTAGTCTATAATCAGCATATAAAACGTGGATTTTTTTCGTGTGCATATTCAATAACGCGTGAACACCCGTATTAATTGTGATGCAAATTTGTAAGACTTTCTGGGATCGTTTAATCATTGTATCGAAACTTTCGGTAAGTTGACGACTTTCATGAAGACATCGTTGCCAATTGCATCGTCTGCTTATCCTGATTGCGCAGAGATAGGAATGGAAAAGGATGATTGTTGATGAGCATCTGCGTCTGAATGATTTGTTGTTGTATCAGACAGAAATGAAGCTAAGACTTGCAGCAAGTTCAAGTGCTCCACGTGTGGATATTGGGTTCATAACTCCATCCCCAAAACAACAAACAGACGATGCAAATGAGGGTGTCTGTTTAGGGTCACCAGGGTCGAAGCAGGTTAAGGGACAATTTCACATCTGAATGATTTGTAATAACCATTAATCACTGTCATTTGAATATGTAGTAATGTGTAAACAATATACTCAAATACTTGTTCGTGTAACAACTAATTAGCCAACCTTTTGATATGATACCCGTGTTGGTACGAACGCAACGGATGTCAATCGGGTTACGTACGCTTGTAAAGCAGGCATCCGATATGAATGATCGTTGGTGTTAATATAAATATGTTTAGAGATGGTTATTGTATGCAAGTATGCATTACTTATTCATAGATCAGTGTTGCGTCATAATCATCACGATTATTGAAACAGGTAAACGAAATTAGCGACTCTCAGTGGATGTGTTCACAAACGGTTATTGACGAGGTTGACAAGACGGTGATGCGTTATCTTATGGACAAGGAGCAACTGGAACGACCTACTGGGGATGCACCTTCGTTTAGTTTGGGGTTGACGCAGATTGAGCCAGTCAATCTGACGATCTGGATAACCCTGCACCAATTGCTGTAGTTGCTCCACAGCAAGTGATAGCTGAAGTGGGTGATGCGTTATTGGATAAGGAAGGATTGATTGGCGTTGCAGTTGATCGACCAAAGAGAACCATCAAACCCGGTACGTCAATGAGGTCTCCATTCATGAAAAGGGTACTTGATGTCGATGCGAAATTGACGAAGCTTGAAAGACAGGTGTCTGGTGCATTATTTTCATTGCAACATGATGAAAAGTAAGTTGAATTTCTTTAAAAAGTTCCAAGTTGTGGTACATCATTTTAGTTACATGACAATCGAGGTTTTCAACAGTAATAAAAAAACATCATTAAAACTAATCTCATGCATTAATGTATTCCCCAGTGATGTTGTATTCGATACAGACTTGAACGTGAGCTCAATGAGAACAGTACTTGAGACCCTGATGCCTGGAACACATGTCATGAATAATGTCATCGATTGTTGGTGTGCAATCTTAAATCATGAGGAGCAGTTCCGGAGTGACAGCTCTCCACTTCGATTGTTTTTCATGACGACTTGTCTCGTAAGTACCAAATCTCTTATGTATTTACGTTGTGAATTGCGTTTGAATCTGATGCATCCCACTTGGGTTATTGTATATATATAGACTCAAAATATTTTGGATGGGCTGCTAAGTGAAGATGCAATGTATGAGATGTTTAGAATCAACCTGCAACTGACGATTGTTGGTGATGTGACGTTGAACACTGTGAGGAATGCAGACCTGGTAAGGTTAAACAAACATAAACAAAGGTTGTTGTATTTATTTTGTTGTCTAGGCAGTGATCACGCCATTATGCATCAGGTGTTTTTTCCGATAGTCAACCACCATCACTATTATGTTGTATGTTTCGATATGAAGAAAGCATCAATCACGGTGCTGGACAACATTCATGCGGATGTATCAATCAACGACAAGTACAATGGTGTAATCGCTAGACTGGTATTGGGTGAATACTATTTTATATATTGTATTGTTTCATTTGCATGCACATGACATTTTTTTTTGTTGCCAATGCACATTACAGCAAAAGTTGTTTTCACGCTATTTGGATTCATTGACACATCCTATGTGTGCTCGTATGGCAAATGCTACACCTACAAAGCCCATATTACCTTGGGGTGTGCAACAAGAGTACATAGATTGTGGTGTCTTTGCAATGCGGCATATGGAAACGTACATGGGAAAGGCCAACAAGGAGTGGAACCACGGATTAACAATGAATTTGGACAAACAGGCCAGGCAGATGCACACGTTGAGAAGGCGTTACATTACAAAGATATTGATGCATCCAATAAACAAAGTACGGGCTAGTCTTATAAAGGAGTTCACAATTTATGATCGTTTGTCGGAGTACGAAAAGGCGAGAATGTCAGCAAACGCTGATGCGTTGAAGGAAGATCGTTTTAAAATTTTGTAGGGGCTTTTTGTTTCGAAGTTTTAGTTATTTTATTTTTTTGATGTAATTGGTTTTCATCATTATGGATTATGCATTATTGTTTTATACATTATGGATTATGGTATTCATTGGTTTTTTATTATTTGTTTTGGTTCTCTTATTTGTTTTTTGGTATTTGTTTATGTCATGTTATTTGTTTTTTATGAACATAACTTGGATTACGCATGTTTTTTTAGTATATTGTATTAGTGAATGATATTAGTATATGCAAAAAATTCAGTGGTTGTATCCTAATACAACTAATAGGATATTTTAATAAAGCTAATTCATGAGTTGCTCATTTAGTTTAGATTATGTTCAAAACTTTTCGATTTGTGTAATACTTGATGATATAAGATATAAATGAAAGTGTGTATTGATGTGCACTCACGGTGACCATGCATACCCGATGTATATGAGTTAGAGACATCATGAGTAGTTGGTAGACATGACGGTTAATCGAAAACAATTATCATTGTCTAATTTACGAAATTTCTTAATGTCACTGCATAAAGTGCATATTATCATTGTATATTAATAAAAAGCTTTATAGCGTTTACGTGAGTGTCTTGTGCATGGTCGGATAAGTACTTTATCACCTTCATGAGTATTACTTGATGTGCACAATGATAATTAGCTTGATGATGTAAGATATAAATGAAAGTGTGTATTGATGTGCACAAAAGGACTCCATGCGTAACCGATGTATATGACTTGGAGACATCATGAGTAGTTGGTAGACTTGACGGTTAAGCGAAAACTATTATCATTGTCTAAGTTATGAAATTTCTTAATATCACTGCATAAAGTGCATATTATCATTGTATATTAATAAAAAGCTTTATAGCGTTTTCGTGAGTGTCTTTTGCATGGTCGGATAAGTACTTTATCTCCTTCATGAGGTATATTGAAGTTTGAATGTTATAGATCATGCACCCAACATGTGAAGAGTGTGCATACCAAAAAGGTTGCTTTCCCAAGTTTACAGGTTGCTATACCACGATGGTTTTGCTGTGTTACTTGTACTATGAGTTACAAAATCTATGCGGGTCGAACAACAAACACATTTAGGCTATATATGGCCGCACGTTGATGATGAAAAGGTTGTATGCAATCGAACAATAAAAAACTGACATTATTGAAGTAGATGCACAAATAATGAAAACTGTTATACACAAAAACATTCAAAAGGACTGTAAACATGTTTAGAAAAAGACGTTGAACGAGCATATCACATTCACGTCAGAACGTTATTCTTTTTGTGATTGTTGAGTGCATCAAGTAATTGTGATCTTCTTTGGACAGTTTCGTGAGTCGTGTAGTGCGGGTTCTTTGAGTCTCTTTTTATTACGACAACCTTTGTTCCTTATCCCTGTCGGGGCATGTATTGAAATCTCCATCGGTTGTGGTACGCCCAACAAAAACTCAATTGCATCGTTCTTGGTAGGTGGTGGTTTGTCTTTGTGCATTTGATGTAAACCTTCCTTGATCTTTTTAAGTGACTCTATCACCTCACATGTTGCGTCGTCATCATTTGCAACATAACTCAATATGTCAGAGAACAAGGCGCTCATTTCGTTTACCTTCTTTCTGGGTGAAGTTGATTTAGGCGATATGTTCACTGATGCAGACAATAATTTCTGCACCACATCCTTCGTCCATCGGTTCACAACATACCTCTCTGGGATTTCATCAATACCGCATAGCCTAAATGCATATAATACATGTCGACATAGCACACCAAGTCGCTCAAACATCTTGCACGTGCATGTCCCAATGCGCTCGTTCGGAGACACAAAAACCTACATATCAGTATTTAACAAAAATAAGTGCAGTTTTTTGGGAAAAAAAAACAAATATTTAACGTCACTTGTTTGGTACACTGCTAATTAATAAAAAAAAAAAAAGAAGGGTTGGTTACCTCGGACTCCGTGTTTGATTCTATGTCAATTACTTTGCATACCTTCCTCCCATTCTTGTCTTCCTCAAGACCGTTAGTCGCCATGCATGACATTGCAGAGTTGTGTATCTCTTCTTGATAATCCAAAAAAATTGATTTGGTGAACATATGTGCAACTTGACGTTCTGCTTTGAATTTTGTTTTAAGTTTCGGTGAGGTATTCCAGGACTTTAAGTCCTTTGTGCGCTGTTTCTCACGTTGGTGGTCCATTGCAGTCTCAAATTGATCATAGAACTCAATAAGGGTTGAGTCACCGTTCGTGAAACGTCCAAAAAATGAGTTTTCACTTTCGGACCTTGATGTTGTGCGCATCAAACCGGACATTGGAAGATCGTATGAGAAGGAAGGTATCCATTTTGCTCGCATGTCCCATAAGTCGCAAAACCACTTATGTTCTTCGAAGTTATAGTCCCTCATCAACGACCTCCAATTTGATTCGAAATCCTTAGCTCCCAACGTCTTATTCCAAGCAATGCTATTGAAACGCCCCAAAAACTCCTCATCATTGCATGGACGTGAACCAATCTGTTTGCACATACCATTTCAACACATGTACTTACACATAGTTTATGCATATATTCCGTCACCAAGTAATACACGATTATGCACGAAGTTTTTATATTGTACATTTTGTTGAAGCTTACTAGTTATATGCCACATGCAAAAGCGATGTTTGGCCGTCTTAAAAACATCCTCAAAAACCTGTATGATTGTCGGGTCTTGGTCAGTAAAAACAAAAGTTGGTTCCTTACCAAATGTTGTAAGAAATGCATCCATAAGCCACTTGTATGATGCACAGTCCTCTCCTGCTATCAACCCCGCACCAAACGTGACACACTTTTTGTGGTTGTTTATACCCGTGAATGGTACAAACACCATATCGTGCCTTTTTCAAGAAATAAAAAAACTAGTAAAAAAAATTATAAAGTATACGGTGACAGTGAAGTATCATGGTTTAATGACAAATAAATTGGTAACAAAGCTCACTGGTTTGTTCGGTAAGTTGCATCAAAAGAGATTACATCCCCAAATGCGTCATAGTTACATTTTGCAATGTAGTCCGCCCAAAATACACCCCGTAATATCCCGTTTTTATCACATGTGTACTGCATCGAGAACCCACTGTCATCATCGTGTTTCTTCCTTAGTTTGCCGATAAGCATTTGTGCATCATTTTTGCCGATAAAAAGCCGTATATCCCTCCTGAAATTCTTAAAATCCATCTGAGTTGCATGGACGTTGTTGAACCCACCGTGCACCTCTTTAAGTATATTGTGGGATTTGCATGGACGAATATTGAGATTTGCAGCCTTATGGATGAAGCATTTTTGTTGGAAATCAAGCCTACGGGCCGATTTTAATAAATGCCTATCCTCAGGAGTCACAAAATTGTGGTTGTGATACTGCGTAAATCGATACACCTGGTACTTTGAACCATCGATGAGTCTGAACCTAATGCATGCCGGACATCTGGTGCGTGTTGATGACGTGCAGCGTTGGTTGGAGCTAGATTCATTGTCAACGCTATTATCTCCGGACTTGTTACATATTATCACCTTCAATGTTATTAATCCAGCACGGTTTCTTTTTTGTGTTGACTTTCGGGTATCAAACCCGCATTGAGCCGCATAATTTTCATAGGCAAAAGTACCTTCATCCAAGGAAGCGTATACCTTACCTTTGACTGGAATTTCACCGTCGTTTACTTTGGACTTCCTGTTTATAGAACCACCTGGTGAAGTGAATTCGTTGCTGTCGCAGCCCTCGTGTGCACTGTCGTTACCTACGAATTACATTGTTCATAGTGAACAAGATGAAGATCATTACTTAAACAGTGCTAAAAAAAGACTGCATATTTACACATTGAAGATACTTTCCCACAACAACAGGCAGAATAAGTCCAATTACTTGAACGTTGCAATTACAAGCTCTGACTATATACTGTGCATATATGTATCTGGTTAACATTCCAGTGTAGGTTCAATATTATTGTGCATACAAAATAATGAAATTCCATATTACATTCAACATACAGACGGATTAAAATGCTGAAAACTTCATCAGTATGCATTAAAGTGATGAAAAAGCTGAAATTATTCCAGAAAACCTTTCTTTAAACTGGTTAACCTATGCGTATTTCTTTAAACTGGTAATGGTATGCACAGAATAATGAAACCTGCGTATTCCAGGGTCTGGAATAATGAAACGTACATTCTGACTCGAAATTGTATTTTTTTTTGTGCAATCTCCTAGTTTGTGTGTTGATTAAAATGTTTTGGGTGAGAATAAATTAGCAAGGCGTGTCCAGGGAGAATGTATGCAATGACATGTGGATAGGTAATTCATAAACTTGAAAAAATGCAGATAGTATATAAATCAAAATGTATATGAACATTGTAAACGAATGTAGAAACGAATTGGAGAACTATGTATATGCATAGATTAATCGTGTAGTGTTTTGTCAGATTCCATGATCTAAAAAAATAAAACTTACATTCATTATTATCGGATGTATCGTGTTCATCGTTATCATCGGAAGTGGCCATGCTGCAGTCTGTCGAGGAAGCGATTATGACTGAATCTGTTGTATAGTATCCGCTGGAGATCAAACAGGAGGATCAAAAATCGCAGGTTTTAGTAAAATCGATGCTGAAATCGCATGGGGATGAAAAATCGCAGGGAGGAGTTGAACCATATGCAGGAAGGCGTTGTGAAGAAAATCGCAGGAAGGATCTGTGAAGGAAACGCATGCATAAACAGTATAATAGAAAGTCAAACACAAATCCATTCAATAATAACAACACACTCCACAATTTAAGCAACTTCCTTAATAAAAATCCGGTTATATTAATAAAGAATCTTTTAAATATATTGATCTAAATAAATGCTTCTTAAGAATTCCCATTATGCCCTCATTGCATGCTTAATTAATCAACTGTGCATTTTTGGTTCCCATTTGGTTCCCAGTGCATCATGGTGTCCCATAGAACCTCAATCTATATATATCATTTCTTTCTTTTTTATAATTTAATTATCAAAATATAACACTTTATTTTTTTTCCTTTTGTTTTAATCATTAATTTTCATTTATATGTTTATTATTATTATTAATGTAATTTTTGTTTTATACATTACTATAATTATTTATTTAAGATTATTATATGATATACATGGTTCGTTTTTTTTTCAATTATTTTTTTCATTTAAGAAAATTAAAAATAAAAACTAGTTGTAGTTTTTTTCGTTCGGAAAATTTAAAATTGAAATGATTTATTTCTTTTCACCATTCAAAAAAAATTCAAAATAACAAAACGTGTTGAAGCTTTTTTCATTTGGAAAAAGAATATAATCAAAATGTTTCGTAGTTTCTTCATCGCAAATACTTAATAAAAAATTTTAATTCTAAATGGTTTGAAAAATACAAGAATTGGAATGGCTCATTGCTTTTTAGTCAAATAAATTATATTCCAAATGGTTTGTTGTTTTTTATTGAAAAATTTGAAATTGTATTACTTTTTTATCTACGTTTAATTAAAAATCAGAATGGTTCTTTTGTTTGAAAAAAAATCAAAAATCATAATGGTTTACCGTTTATTGATCAAAAAAATTAAAATAAAAATGGTTCGTCATTTTTTTTATATAAAAAATTTAATACAAGATGTTTATTGTTGTTTAAAAAAATCAAAAATTATAATGGTTCATCCATTTTTGATCAAAAAAATTATCGAAATGGTTCATCGTTCATTTGATCCAAAAAACAATATTGGAGTGGTTCGTAAATTTTTTTATCGTTGTTTAATCAAAAAACGATGAACCATTATAATGAACCATTTCGATTTTAAATTTTCTTGATTAAAAAACGATGAACCATTATGATTTTTGATTTTTTTTAAACAACGATAACCATCTTGATTTTAATGACGAACCATTTTGATTTTAATTTTTTTGATCAAAAAACGGTAAACCGTTATGATTTTTGATTTTTTCAAACAAGATAAAAAAATGTATAAAATTTCAATTTTTTCAATAAAAACAACAAACCATTTGGAATATAATTTATTTGACTAAAAAGCGATAAATCATTCCAATTCTTGATTTTTTCAAACGATTTAGAATTAAAAATTTTTATTAACTATTTGCAATCAAGAAACTACGAAACATTTTGATTATATTCTTTTTCCAAACGAAAAAAGCATCAACACGTTCTTATTTTGAATTTTTTTGAATGGAGAAAAGAAATAAATCATTTCGATTTTAGATTTTCCGAACGAAAAAACTACAACTAGCTTTTATTTTTATTATTCTTAAATGAAAAAAACAATAGAGAAATATTTGGATTTTCAATAAATAATTGAAAAAAAATGAACCAAGTATATTATATGATAATCTTAAATAAATAATTATGGCAATGTATAAAACAAAAATAACGTTAATAATAATAATAAACATACAAATGAAAATTATTGATTAAAACAAAAGGAAAAAAAATAAAATGTTATATTTGGATAATTAAATTATAAAAAAGAAAGAAATGATAAATATATATATGAAAAGTATGAAAACTTCATAAATGGTCCCTGAAAGTTCAAAAATTACGTACATGGTCCTTGAAAGTAAAAAAGACAAAAATGCCCCTGAAACTAACGGCTCAAGTTAACGGTCGATTGTTTCAGGGACAAAAATGTTACAAATTTTCGATTTTAGGGACTGGTGGTGTAATAAAATTTTTTCAGTGACTAAAACCGTAATTTTATATAAATCACAGGGACCATTTATGTAATTTAGTCTAAAATTTAATTTAGCTTGTTAATCTTGAAAACTTTTAATGAATATTAATTGATAAGAATGTTACTTAAATTAATGTTAATTTTTATTTTTGGAAAAAGAGCGGGAAAATGAAAAAGTGGGATAGTAAAAAGGTGACACGTGGCAGAAATTGTTCTCAATTATTATAATATATATAGATTTTCATAAATTTGAATTTTAAGAAGTTTCCGTTATCTCTTATTTCTTTGGTCTTGCAGCTTATCTCCACGTCCCCATATTTCTAGCATATTTTGTTAGACGTCAACTTAGACGATGCTAATCTCCAGTTTTTAAATTATGTTGCGATGTAGCCTTAAAAATCTGAATTTAGGTTTATCTGCAGTATAATAAATAAGATTATTTATTATAGGAATATATTTCCTTATTTGTTTGATTTCACATTGTTTCGTAGTTTTTTTAATTAATTATTATAAGTTTTTATAATTAATATCTTCTAGAACGAATAATTATTTTTATGTGTAAATAATATACATTTTTGAAGTAATAATCACTACCCTTTTCTTGTTGACCCAGAAAATTTAATTTTATGTATCCATTGTTTTCTGTAGTGTCTTAACAACTCTAGAAGCGACATTGGCAAGTGTCATTTACATGGATACGCTGTCTGAGTGCAAAATGAATTTAGGTCTGAGAATATAAGTCAGTTCTTAATTTGAACTCTTATTTAAAGGTCATCTGTTTTAGAACACATTCTATTAAATGAAATACATTGTTGTCAATTTTATATGCAACTTAAAATTTACTTATTCTTCCATTTGTAGAAGGACAACCTGTTTCTGCAGCAGCTGCAGTTTCCTACAAGGGTCTGCTACCAGCTCTAGGTTATATCAGGCGGGATAATTCTAGAAACACCTCTAACGCATGGATTGCTGGAGTATTTGCACTCCCCGCTACAGCTTCATACTTTTTAAGTCTGTTATTATCAGACCTAATTGCTAATTGTGGCTTTATTGACATTTTTCTCTTTATGTTGACCACTTATTCTAAACAAAATCCATGTAGTTCTATGATGCTTGCTTGTGTAGTTGTTTTGTATTTACATGCTTCACGTTAGAGCATATCTGGATGTGGTGCCTTTAAAAATATGTATATTTCTAGTTTAAATAATGCTACATTTTTCTGGTTTAAATAATGCTACGTTTTTAAATATGTCATCATCATGTAAAAAGTTGTTGGATGCACATTTCATTAAAACACAACTATCGCTACCGTTTCTTGTTGACCCAGAAATTTTTTTTTTTTTTATATATATCCATTGTTTTTTTAAGTGCCTTAACAGCTCTGGAAGCGACATTGGCAAGTGTCAATTTTACATGGATACGCTGTCCGAGTGCAAAATGAATTCGGGTATGAGAATATAAGTCAGTTCTTAATTTGAACTCTTATTTAATTTTGTAGTTTTCTATAAGGTGCTGGCCTCTGTTTATATTTTACCGAAATTCATTTGTCAGACCACATGGTGAAAGTTACTACATACTAATGCTCTAATTGTTTTGCTGGTAATGCAGTTAACAATATAAAAGATCAATTGCCAGAAAGAAAACCAATTGATAAAAGAGAAAAATCTGGGACACCTGAACCCATAATAATTCAATCATAAGGTGAGAAATATGTATCCATCCTGTTTAAATAATGCTACGTTTTTTAAATTATACTGGTATAAGATCCATATTTTTTTTTGTTAGAATAATATATTTCTGGTTTATATATCGAAAATTATGTATAATTCTTGTTTAAATCAAGGTTATCAAAATCGCGATTTAAATCGTAGTACGATCCTACGATCCTACAAGTGGATTTCGATCAGGATCGCTAGTAGGATCGATTTTGGGTAGGATCGTAAGCAAGATCGTAGGATCGTTAGTAAGATCGTAAGATCGTACGACGATCCGATCCTACATACAGTTTGTTTCCGTAGGATCGTTAGTAAGATCGTAGGATCGTTAAGGCCTCCATCTAGCCACATATTTGTTGAATCCAATGTACCAATATATTCCTGCTCATGACTGTGATTCTTGTTTTATCAAAGCGGCACTATATACGTGCCTTGAAAGAAAGGGTAGGAAATGACTCTTTTTTGTTTATGATACAATACTGGGATATATAATATTTAATTTCGGTAGGATCTTATGATCCCGATCCGATCCTACGATCCCGATCTTGCAATGACAAAAACGATCCTAGGTAAGATCTCGATCTTAACAACCTTGGTTTAAATAATGCTACATTTTTTCAGGTTTAAATAATATATTTCAGGTTTAAATAATTCCAGATAAATAGCAGCGATTTAAGCTTAAAAATCTAAATTATAGCCAATATAAATAGCAGTGATGTAGGCTTAAAAAGCTGAATTATAGTAAATCATAGCTTGCCAAATCAGCATTAAAAATAGGAATTTCTACCAATAATATCGTGCCACGTGAGCATTCTCCGTCGGCAATATATATATATATATATATATATATATATATATATATATATATATATATATATATATATATATATATATATATATATATATATAATTACTTTAATCATCATACACCAATTAATTAATTTGACTATATAATAATTACTAAATTTATAATTTATTAAAATTTAATAATAATTAATCAATTATTGTTAATAATTATATTTGAGTAAATTACACAAATGGTCTTTGTGGTTTATATTAAATTATGTTTTTCTCTTTTAAATAATTTTATTACATTACAAGTCCATTAAATATAAAATTTATTACATTTTGATTTTGATTTATTAAATTTTGATCCTTGAAGCTTACGTTCATTATTTTTTTGATTGGTTATTGATTTCTAAAAGGTTTTCGGTTCTTTTTCTAATTTTTATTATTCTTCGTTATTTTTCTAATGTTAAAAATTATCTAGTTTTTTTCATTCGGAAAATTTAAAAACAAAATTAAACAATGATTTGACAATATTACATATTTCCTATAATAATAATAAACTTATATAAATTGATGCATCGGTATGTTCATATTCGTCTTTTTTGTTAATATATTGAATATAGTTTTTTTTTTCTAAGATTTTTGTTTGTATAAAAAAACAAATATAACATACATAAAAATGGATTTCAAAAGTTTCAATTAATATATTGAATTAATCCGGTGTGTTTGAGGTATATAATAAAAAAAATTAGATGAATGATCAAGATCGTTTCTCACTTTCTCTCTCTTTAAGATTTTTAACACCTGAACCAAAACATATGTGTGTATTCAAAGTGTTTTGTTTATTCATCACGTATCAAACATTAAAAAGATGTTATTGAGAAATCAACATGAATCAGTATGAGTATTACCGCGATCTTGATTGTATATTTGTACTATCTCATCATCAAATTTCATTTCAGATCTAGTATTGGTACTAACACATGATCCTTTTCTAGATTGTATAATCGTCGGTAGAATTGTAAAACTGATTATCGATCCAGCCCTCACTTTTACTAGCATGTAGCATCTAACTATTTTATGCAGTAGGACTATAAGAGCCGTACCTTTTTTATATGGCTTAAAAACGTTCATATAAAAGTGTGATGTTTTTCGATATAAAGAAATAATTAAAAATACTTTAATACAAAAAGTAAATCGTATTTAGCCAGGGAACTAATTAAAAATACTTTGTTTACATTAATATACGTTTGATATGCATAATTATGTCCTTAAATTACTAAAATTTATGCTTTGATTAATGAATTTACAGCAAATAAATAGCTTTTTCTGTATTCTACCAAAACAAATTCAATAATTTATTTAATAGATATTACTTTATAAACAGCTTTAGTGCATAAGTTTTATAATTAAAAAAATAATTTTCTTTGTAAATCAATCCATTTAATATACAACAATCAAAGATAAAAGTTGCATAACTGTAGGTATGTTTGACAAAATTAGCTTTTAGCTCATGCTGGAGCTTGTAGCTGAATCTTTTATTAATATATACATGTTTGGCAATGTAACTAGAGCTTTTAAGTGTAAAACAACGTATAAGGAAAAATACATTTTTATATTGCATTCTTAAAAAATAAGATAAAGGGTATATTAGTAATTTTATTTTCCATAAGCTCAAATTCATTCCAAAAACTACTTGGATTATCTTATTGTTTAAGAGCTTATGATTTTCATAAGCTAATAAGAAAAATTGTCATTTAAAACGCAGCTTATGAGCTTGGGCTTTTAAAAACCACGTTCAAGCTCTCATAAACTCCTATAAGATGCATGTCAAACATAGCCCGTTATTATTGATATATAATAAAATTAGATTTCATCACTACTACATAATGGAGGCTCATGCAACTTTTGAGATGCAACACTTAATAAAGTGTCACCATTAGCCCTATAAAATATTACATATTTTGATAAAAATGTTGTTTTAGATATAAGACAACATTGGCTAAGATATCACTTAATAAAGTCACTCACTAGTCCCAATGCAATATTCTTCAGACCTAATGCATCACTTTATCGTTATTTCTATTAGGCTCATTTTGTTGTAGTGTCATAACGTAGATACATTGTGCGTACCAAAACTTGAAAAACATTAATATAATTTCTATATAAATATATAACACTCACAAGTAATATAATTAATTAATGTTAGCAACAACATTTGCAAATTATCACAAAAACATCCTACCAAATTAAGTTTTTAAGGATTATTATTACAAATAAGATGATGATGATGATGATGAATAACTTACACATATCAAGGGTCAAAGGACCCAACCATGGATACTACTTTCACCAATCATGTTCCTCTGAACTGATGGTCCTTCACCATGCATAAACTGGTTGTACCTACAGAATTAACACTTGTACCATTAGTATTCAAGTGGGTTGTGCATTAGAAGGTTGTACAGTACAAGTGTATACCCTATTTGTAAGATTGGTTCTTGTTGACAGTCCATGGGATTGGAATGAGAAGGGTGCATTGGGAATGTGGTAGTGTTGTTACCAGGAGATACACCAGAGGTCCATGGGCATGGAAGTTGTGCCCTATAACCTTGTCCTTCTGTCTCAAACTGCAATATTTAACTTATGTTACACTTGAAAACGCATAAAAATAATAACATGTCAACAAGTGTATCGAAAAAAGTAAAACGTTCACGCTTAAAAATCTATAAAAACAATAATAATCAACAAAACCAAACGTTCTATGTCATTTTTACTTTGTTTTGGTGTTATTGGAGTTGCACGAATTTAAAAGTTCACTTCGGATCAGGATCAACCGTTGAGCGTTCTCAAAGAGATCAAAATGGTTATATTTTTGTTGGTTGTCTTGTAGAAATAACTGTTTGAAATTGAACCGGAAGATTTGGTTAGATAACCCTATGTTAGTATGTTCCAGTGTTTAGGTTTTTGTCGATCGTTCTCTTCTTGGTTTTCGTTTAATTGTTTTCTAGATAGCCCCTGATTAAGGTGCTTTTTAATAAAACTATTTGTTGTTTAAAGAAACAAAAACAAAATAACATAGGGTGCGCATTTATCCTAATTGTATGATCTTACAATTCAAGAATCTTGATCAATGAAAAATTGAAGATATGTCGATCTCGCATATGATCTCTCCAGACATAAGATGTTTAAGATGTGTTTAGAAATAAGTATGTGTATACGTATGGGTTCCAAAGAAATGAGAGAAAGAATATGAAAGAAAGAAAAAAATCAATGAGTGTGGATGAATTTTTGAGTTTTTGGTAATCATTTCTCAAACAAACAACTTCTATGAAACTCAAACTCATTCCATACCTTTAAATACTATCAAATAAAACACACACTAAGATCAATAACATGATATTAGAATCTTGATTCAATCTGATTTACTTAGTCTTAAAGTTTAATAGTCGATTAACTATAAGTAATTAAACTTTTGTAAAGGTAAAAACAAAGTAAGGAAATGGGTTAATAATACCTAATTTGCCAATTAAGTTAAATCTATGAAGTCTTCGATTTTAGAAGTTCGTCATCCTAAAATATAAAATTTTAGTAAGCTAATTATTAAATTCTTAATTATGAATTGTAAATTACTGGAAGTTCTTACTATTTGTCTATTTCAATCTTATAGAGATAAAAATATTTGAAGTAACATCTTGATATTGTTAGTAATCATGCTTGAAATTCAAAGATATTTACTATAATTTCTCATTATTCATACTTAAACATATGATTTTACACGGTTTAAAATACATAAAAGTATAAAAAGATGGTTTTACCTGAAAAATTTAATTGAATTGTTAGTTTTTTAGACCAATAAACTTGGTTTTATGCTACAAACAAACCATTATTTTATGAAAATAATAAGAATATCCTTATAATTTATAACGTACACTAACTTGAGACAAATTGTGAAAATGTAATTGTCCAAAAGACCATAGTCCTTGAATGGACTGTTTCAAATCAATCATTGTGTTATATTCTTTTTGTATATTTCACATGAGTATTTGATAATATATATCTATTTCATTCCAACAACATTTTGGGCATGTTTGACACAACCAATTATAACTTCGATATAGAGTTGTGAGCTATAACTTTTGAAATTTGTACCTTTTTGAAAGAACTGAAGTTTTTATGTTTTATAAATATGTTTGGTAAATTTAGTTGTAGTTGTACCTTTGTATTAAATGATATAAAATTACATTAATAATAAAATTAAAATTATAGTTTATAGTTATTATGAGAGTAAAAAAGTAATTTCGTTTGACCAAAAACTCAAGTTCATTTCAAAAGCTACTTCAAGTAGCTTCTTGTAAAAGAGTTTTTGGAAGCTTTATCAAAAGCTCAAACTCCTATTAAATAGCTTTTGAGTTTTAGTTTCTAAAAATCAAAAGTTGTAAGTTTTAAAAGCTCTCAAAATCTCGTTGTGAAACATGCCATTTATAGTACTTTTACTTAGTCTTTCTCCCTTTCTTAATTTTATATACATCACATATACTGCTTAGATTAATTTTAACACAATTAGTGCTTTTCATGCGTTAGCTATTACCCTTATGAAAAGAATAATAAATGTGTTTGAAAAATCAATCACTTATGTATAAATTAAAGCTTTCGCAAAGATACATAGAGTCGTTATTTATGTAATAATTAATGAACGAACATCTAAAACATACCGTTGATAACTCGTGTGAAACCTTGATCTTTAGATGCTTGTTCATGTCTCCAAGTTCACGTTCCTGCATACCATATTTCTAATTATTAAATTTCACTTTAATAATACGTTTTTCAAGTTCACTTTCACTTCACTTTCATCATACGTTTTTCAAATAATAAAAACACATATTTCTATTTATTAAATTTCTATAAATGTTGTACATATCTTTTAATTGTTAGCTAGCTAGAGTTATAGGATTAAATGTTGCTACTCTTGTAATAATATTTGGCACAGGTTTTTTTTATAATAAAAAAATTATTGATCTTTAGTCGAAACTGAAAAATATAAAATAACATTAAAAGGACAGATGCGAAACAAAATAAAAATGATAAGTAACTACTGAAAAGAAAAAATAATGATAATTAAGTTTAGTTAGTTTAAATGACTAGCTTGTATGTTTTGAACTCTTATTTAATTTATTTCTTTTTAAAATATTTTAAACTTTTTTTTCAAAGAAAAAACGTTTGGTTGAAAGAAATAAGACTGGAAAATGGAATCATGGAAAATTAGAAATGATTGTGAGGGTCACTAACTGGTAAACGGTATATAAGAGATTTTAAAATTTGTACAAATTGCTAAGAAAAGTAATAACTTTTAAATTTTTACTTATTTTTTATCATTAATAGTTCAACCTTTATTTTTTTTTTATCATTTATAACAAAACGTTAATAAAAGTTGTTGCTATAAATAATAATAAAAACATAAAGTTAATGTTATTAATTATATGTAATATAAAAGTCGGTGCTGTTAGATACATAAAATACAAAAGTGATGCTATAATAATAAATATAGATGATATTACTATAAATGTAAAAATAAAAATTTATTACTTTTAACAGTTAACCCTTCAAAATAATATCCATGTCCATAAAAAAGGAGTCCATTAAACATGTGGTATAACTAAAATATATACATTCACGTCTGCCTACTCCTATTTTATTGTGTTTCCAAATCTATATCAATAGTAAATTTCAAAACAATGTTTTTCTCTGAATAAAATCCCATTCTTTAAAAAAAACACAAAAGATTACAAAATCATATGATCCCTGTCCAACATACAATCTAATAATCTATTTTTTGAATTAAATCTGAACAAAATTTACCTTGCGACGAAGCTCCTCCATCTGTTCTACCATAATTTGCGTCTGCATAAATTTACAAAAGACCGCAACATCGTTTAGTTTATGATCCATCATTACAACTATAGATAATTAACTGAAACTTCTGTAATTGATATTAATCGGGGAAGAATTATATATAATCATATTACCTTTCTTTGCCTAGCTTGTGTAAGAGCTCCCTCTAGTTGTTTTTCAAGATTATGTAGTTCCTTGACACTAAGAGGCCCAAGATCTTCCCCAAGTAAATGTCTAAATAAAATTTTCATATGAGTAGAGACACAAATAACTATTTAAATAATAGATAATTATTTCGATTAAAGTACAATGTTATTGTAAAGAAAATTCTAAATAAAAGTTTATGAACACACCTTTGTGTGCGTTGGAGGGATTCGAACTTGGCTTTTAACTTGGAAACCTCTTGATACCAACTCTATGTGCAAATCAAAACAATTAGATTCATGAACAATAAAGATCGCAAATTAAGTAATTTTGTCGTTCTATATCATAATCTAACCTGTGTTTCACGTTCGTTGTTGTTGTCTTGAGGATTAAAACAGCAACGTTGATAACGTTCAAGGGTTTTCATGACACTATGAATTTAAATATAAATGTTCTGTCAACAATAATTTCTTATATATAAATTCAAAAGATAGTTAATCAATGTATAAAATTACTGAATTATGGTGTTTCTAACACATTTCAACATATACTAGTTTTACATTTGATATTGAATCTACACACACATGTGTGTGTGTGTGTGTTTTCAATAGAATATCTCTAAAAATCCAGTTTACCGAGAATACCTGGAAAAAAAATTTTAATTTATTTATAAAGACATGTCTAAACAAATTTTATAAGTATATTTACCAAGATGACCATATATATATATTTATATATTAAGATTCAAAAAATATATCCAGTAAATGTAAGAAAAAAATATTTGAATGATATATCATTCACACAAATTTTTACATAAATGATCGATCATTCAAATTTTCACATAGTTCTAAGGTGTGTTTGTGTGATTTTTTTTACAAGTAGCATTATATTATTACTTTAAACATGATTATAAAAAAAATATTAAAAATGTTTTTAAGAAAGATACTTTCATTATGCTGGATTTTTAAAGGTACTTTGTTAAACTTATTCTAGGTACCTCTGAAGGTCCAAAGTACGCAAGTTACCTTTAAAAAAATTCTTTTTTTTTTTCAATGTTTTTTTGCACATACATATTTAAACCAACATTATATAACTATATATCAAATGGATCGTACATTTATATATTAAGATTCGAAAGATAAATCATGTGAATAGGAAAATTTCTAGTGAATGGATCAATCATTCATAGGATTTTCAAGGCCATAAATAAACTGTGAACTTTAAATACTGTGCGTGTAATATTAGTTTAAACATTGTTATTAAAAAAAATTAAAATTTATTTTAAGTATGGTAACTTTGGTACTTGGATTTTTAAAAACACATTGTTGCACTTATATATATATATATATATATATATATATATATATATATATATATATATATATATATATATATATATATATATATATATATATATATAATATGGTTCGAGAGAGCACCACCATTATGCAGCGCACCAGAAGGTACCACCTTTAAAAAAACTTTTTTAAAATTTTTTTTCATAAACATGTTTTAATTAAAGTTATGAAGATCATATGTAAATTTCACATAAATTCACATCTCCTAGCTCCTAAAAAATGATGTGAACACACACTTACATAATTTTGAAGACATGTGAACGCGCATTTAAGTGGTGCGTGTTTTCATACACTTAGAGTGATTGGATTTGCGTGAAATTCACATATGATCTGTGTAATGTTAATTAGAACATGTTCATGAAAAAAATTTTCAAAAAAATAACTTTTAAGGGTGGTACCTTCTGGTGCGCTGCATTAGAGGTGGTACTCACTTGAACCTAAATATATATATATATACACACACACACACACACACACACATATATTATTTACTATATGTATTTATGTCCATCGTGGGCAATTAGATGTATAGACTTACTCGAAGCACAATGTAATTTAATAAATAGTTAAGCCAAGCACATCAGGATATTAAGCATGCACAAAAATCATCACATATTTCAAATATTATTTGGTAGTAGTAGTAAACCGATTTGTTTATGATTATTAATTGAATTTCAAACTTTTATAAAATGATGTTAATATTCAAGAAAAAGAAAACCCAAAAAAGAAATAAACCCTTTGAAATTGTAATGTTTTATACTTCTACATTTAGATACATATAAAGATATGCCTATAATACATATTCTATGTACGTTTACATTTAGAGGTGTGTAATCAAGTTAGGATGTAGGGATGAGATTTATAATCGTTTTCCTGAAATCAAATTCAGGGTATCAAACCGTCAAGGAAAAAAAGCGAGTTAGAAAGCATATTTTTTATTTTTTTTTTAGTAAAATTAAGAAAGGAACAAGAGAAGTATCTCTATAAACTTTTAATTCACACCTTATATAAGTTACATACCCATGGATAAAAACCAGATAATAAAAGGAAAAATGAAATGATAGTACCAAGTGAGATTTGAAAATCTAAAACTTACTAAATTAATTACATCAAAAGTATAATAAAATTCAAATATGGTTCATTTTAGCTTTGATAAATGTGAGCAGAAAGGGTATTAGTTACTCTATGGTTTTAACCAAAAAGATGATATCATATCATTTGCTTCCAAACTTTTTGTTTTAGATTTTTATGGAAATATCCAGTAGTAATTCCACACACAGATACATTTATATTCCCTAAATACCCAAAATAAGAGTTTATGACTTGACAAGATTTGAAATTTTAACATGTATATATATAGCAACATATAATAATAATAATAATAATAATAATAATAATAATAATAATAATAATAATAATAATAATAATAATAATAATAATAATAACAACAATAATACTAATAATAATAATAATAATTGAAAGAACCAATAGTAAGATTAAGAGAAACAAAAGTTTATGATAATATGTAATAATTGTACAAAATATGATTAATGATAAAATGTTATTATTATAACCGTAATATTATTACAAATTTAAATAAGTTTTTTTGGGATAAATATCTAAATTCAATGAGGATTGTAATTTCTTTTTTAAGGTTTTAATTGGGTTCTATTTTAGAAATAAAATGTTCTATAATTAGTTGAGTTTCTTTATGAATTTTTAGCTCATTGTTTTCTCGAATATATACAAGATCTCAAATAATTTCCTATATATCAAATAAAACTAAAATACATTATTTTCAAATTTCAATTTGATGATTAAATGCCTATTAATGTCAAGAACTATATATTTCTCATATAAGATCTATAATAACATGGACTTTCATACATGATTAATAATTTTAATATTTCGATACTAGTTCACCTGATCATAAAATAATTCGAACTTAATTTATTTTTACATTTTTACGTCAAACTTTTACAAATATAGATTTTGTTTTGGAAAAAACATTAATTACATTAAGCTATAGTACTTTGATAAATGAATTTTAAAAAGAAAATTACAAATTTAAAATTAATATGTTAATTAGTAATATTCTAAATTAAAACTTACATCCTAATAATAAAAATAAGATAACTTTCATTTTGAAAATAAGTTCTCTAATTTACATATTAGTTATTAAAATTTCCAAAATATAATATGAGTATAAATAAGAATATTAATTGATTATAAAAATTAAAAATGATTGTTTAGTATAAAAACAAACAAACCTAAGGATTCGTCCAAAAATTTGATAATCTTATACTCAAATTAGAATATAAGGAGAGAATGAATGTAACCAGACATACATTAAACTAGTTTTGAACATTTTACAATAAAAAATGAAAGGTTAATTATTTCATTTTAACATATCATGGGGTCAAAGATTTTAGTATTTATTTATAGTACCTTTTATGAAATACGTACATTAAATACAAGCAATTTGTATACGGTGACAATAAACTAAACCTTTTTGTATTAAAAATCAAGTTTCATATCATATTAAAATAGAAAACTTTAAGACATGTATCATATCGGTAAGAAAAAAAATTCATATATCATATCGATACATTTAAAAAATAAGTTGGTATCATGTGACTTTAACCCGATTAAAAACAACTACAACCCCCAAGAAATTGCAACTTTATATATAGGAATTGACTAACAAAAAGAACAAATGCATAAGCTTTTTTAAACTCCATGGTTGTCCATGGGACAAAAACCAGAAATCAAAATCATATATATAATATATAGTACAAGATGAAAATCATAATTAGCTTCAAAATTTTCACTCCAATAAAATAAAAAAGAAATAACATAAAATATAAAATAAAAGATGCTTTTGGAAAAGCTTCGGTAAACACAGTCATGCGACTTGCAACGAAGAGATTTATTCCTTCTTTTCCATTAATTGGGAAACAATAAAAATCCAAGATTTTCTTTTTATAGAAGTAATTGAAACAAAATACATCATTAAATCCTATCATCATCATAGATCACATGATACTGTGTTGCACAAATAATTCATTCGTATAATTTATGAATAAATCGACATCACATACACTGAGTTTGATTCTTACAAGCTTTAACTCTTTAGATCGAGTTAGTTGACTTTTTAAAAATAAATTTATATACGTAAATTAGTACACATCATCAAAAGAAATATACAAGAAATAGTGTTGGTGAATTTTAAAACTTAATTGGAAATGGTGTATAACTAAATATGTGATATAACTAAATATCTTATATATACCCAAAATACAATCATATAATGCTTAATGTACAGTATATTTAAAAGCATTAAAAAAGGAAAATTTCAGCATTTTCGTCTTTAATTTATAAAATTTCAAATGGGGTTCATACATTTTACAGCGGATTTAGAAATGATGTATAATCGTATATTATGTGAAATAACTAAAATGAAAAATATCATACATATATATTGAAAATACATAAAACAATTCAAAATCTACTTAGAACCAATAGAAAAAGGAAATTTTCATCTTGAATTTATGATATTTAGGGTTCTTAAGTTTTAAAACGGATCGAATTGAAATTGGTGTGTATATTAATATTAGGATATAACCAAAAAAGAAGATGGGAATTTTTCAGCATTTTCATCACGAATTTATGATATTTCCTTATTAGATTTTTATAAATTGGAAAGTACTTAAACTTCTTTTCAATTTCTCTGTTGATGTTTGTATTACCTAGGGAAAATTTTATGATTGACACAGAAAAAAAAATTTCTTCTAAACATAATACAGTGAAGAAACCAATAGATCCGATGATCCAAACAGAAAAGACAAAATTTCAATCCCAATAAGCAAAAAATTTCGAAACAAAATCAAAAAAGTACTAATCATTTGCTTTTTTATATTTTTAACAATATAAAAATCAAATAAAACCCTAGATCTGTTCCTCGTCAGTTTAATGACGAATTGTACCACCAGATCACTACGAAACGTGTCGATCTCTCGTTCGATCTCGTTTTAGTGAGAGAAATTAAGCTTCAATCAAACAAACAAACATTCTCGAAGATCGAATCACAAATTCCATTATTTGAATTTTGATTTCAACAAATTCATATACATATATCAATATATACGTATTAACGAAGAACAATATGTATAGATATATATATGTATATAAACTGTATCGTCACCGGCGATGAGAAGCTTACCCGACGCTGCCGAATTCGTAGAGTTTGTCACGGCTGGAGAAGATGATAAGGCCAACTTCAGCGTCACAGAGGACGGAAAGTTCGTAAGCTTTTTTAAGCAAACCATTTCTTCGCTTTGAGAAGGTAACTTGTCTGTTGATTTTGTTCTCTATTCTCTTGAGTTCTACTCTTCCTCTCCCCATAACAATGGATTGATTCTCTCTCTCTCTCTTGTTTCTCTCTCTAGATTTCTCTTGAAGAAGGAGATGATGAGTTTGTATAAAAGGGGGAGAAAAAATGGTGCAGAAAGACGTACAATTGGAGGGTGTCAAAGTTGTTGGAGGTTTGTATACATACTTGTTAAGGTTTTGAGTTTAATTTTAATACTTTTGGTACGGTGGAATCTAAAGAATGAAATCTTATCTGATTTATAAATTACAGTTAAATATATTTGTATCAAGATAATTCGCACTTGAGAGTAATAGAGATTGGTTTGATTTTATTATAATTTTGTTTTTCTTCTTTTTCAAGTAGGGGGTGTAAAGGAGTCGAGTTACTCGTACTCACTAAAACCTCGAGTTAAACGAGCCCGACCTTCACATATCGATCTATCGCGCCTAAACGAGCTTAAACGAGCCAATATATGAATATAGTTTTTAATTAATAAATATGTAATATATAGATTAAATAAAAAGTGATAATTACAAAAATAGCCACATTTCACATCTTTATTCACTTTTTAGCCATTTTATATACATTTTACCAAAATAACCACACTTTACGTTACCACATTTACGTGATTTGTACTTCTTTTTCATTTTTTAATGCATTACGTTACAAAAAGTGTTTGGTCACGTAAATTGTTGTACTTTACGTGACCACTTTTAAAAATTTGCTCATTCCCCATAAAAATGTAATGATTGCTTAAAAAAACATTTTAAAGTGTGACAAGACATCCCACCAAACATTAATGGGGATGGAGCAAAAATGGTCACGTAAAATACAACAATTTACGTGACCAAACACCTTTTGTAACGTAATTGCATTAAAAAATGAAAAAAAGTACAAATCAATGGTCACGTAAAGTACAACAATTTACGTGACCAAACACCTTTTGTAACGTAATGAATTAAAAAATGAAAAAAAAGTACAAATCACGTAAATTGTGGCTATCACGTAAATGTAGTAACGTAAAGTGTGACAAGACATCCCACCAAACATTCATGGGGAAGGAGCAAAAATGGTCACGTAAAGTACAACAATTTACGTGACCAGACACCTTTTGTAACGTAATCCATTAAAAAATGAAAAAAAGTACAAATCACGTACAGTGTGGCTATTTTGGTAAAATGTATATAAAGTGGCTAAAAAGTGAATAAACATGTGAAAATGGCTATATTTGTAATTATCCCTTAAATAAATATATAACTAGATTATAAAAAATTTATATATATATATATATATATATATATATATATATATATATATATATATATATATATATATATATATATATATATATATATATATATAAACGAGTTGAGCACGAGCTTGTATTATTATTCACGAGTTGAGCTCGAGCTTTACATACAGAGCTCGAAACGAGCCGAGCTCGAAAGGAGTCTAATACTTTTAAACGAGCCAAGCTCGAGCTTTAACGGGTTTGGCTCGGCTCGTTTGCACCCCCTATTTTCAAGTCAAAATTGATGGAATCAAATGATCGGAAGTTTTTCCAGTTTTTATGTCAATCTCTATTATCTTTATAAAAAACAAGAAAAGATCGGGAGTCAGTCTTATAAACATAAATGATTTCATTCTGTTGATTTCACATTACCAAACATACGTACCCTTTAGGAAACGTTTTGATATAGTATGATGGAATAAGTGAAATTTATAAAAAAAAAAAAATTCTAATCAATAATAGTTACAAATAAATAAAGGTTGACATAGAAAATGAAAAAAAAAAACTAGTTTTTCATGTTGTTCATTTTCGTGATTTGATTCTCTTCATTTTGATAAAGAAATGAAAAAAGATAAAATTTATATTAAACATAATTCTCTACTCATTTCCATTAAAAATGTTATCACGTTAAATAATTTAAAGCTTGTAAACCATTACATTCTATTCCATTATACTAACGTCTCTGATTGATAGACATCCAAAGATCTTGTTAAATTATTAGTTTGGGTAGCCATTAAAACATTAAAGAAAAGTATGAGTGTATAACAAAATACAATCTACATGTCAATTAATGAATAGATTTGACATGTATGTACTATTTCTCTAAAAGTTAATTATATAGTAATTTTCATTTTGAAACACTTACACAATAATTTCATATAAATTAATTATTTAACTTTAATATCATTTTTATCAAATTTAATTATAACACCATTATAATAGAAATAGAATAATCATTTTAAGTAAAATTGTTCTTTAAGAAGAAAAAAAGATATGTTTTGTACAAATCACATTCCATTGAGAAACCAACAAGCTTAAGAGCTGAGACTCATGTATGTCAGCAAGAAACAGACACAACTCAAATATCAACCAAAATAAACTTTAATTATATAGTAAATTAACTAACGGATATACGTTAATCATGTATTAATTAGAGAAAAACTAACTCGACGTTTTTCCTTAATAATGATTAGTGATTTTATGCTGAAATAACGTTTTTTATGAATATAGTAAAATTAGTAACAAATATGTTGTTTATATAATTTCTTTGGATTTATGTTATAAATATAGCAACGTATTTTTCTTAATAGCATTACCCTAGTTTGTAGTATCGATAGTAGTAATTTGTTGGTTGACACGATCAACCCATGATAGTTTGATCAATTCTGTAGGTAGAACTAAATCAGTAAGGTTGTATTTCGTAGACAGAATTGAAGAGATAAGAAATGATGATAAAGTTGTGTTTAAGAAGGAGCTTTTGAGAGTTTTTAAGGGCTTCAGCTTTTGATTTTTGGAAGCTCAAACTCAAAAGCTCCGTTGGGTTGACAGGAGTTTAAGTTTTTTATTTAGATTTTAAAACTCTCAAAAGCTCTTTCACGAGAAATTACTTGAGGTAGCTTTTCAAAACGAGCTTAAGCTTTTGCTCAAACAAAATTACCTTTTTACCCTCCAAATATATTATAAACTACAACTTCTAATTAATATCAAGGTTTTTTTATGTTATTTAATACTAAAAGCTACCGCTACAGCTACTTTTATCAAACACATTTATAAAAACAAAAAACTCGAGCTACTAAAAGCTCCAGCAAGTCGTGCCAAACATATCCAAAATCTTTAGTTTTTTTAGACCATTAAAGTTGAAAATACAATAACCTTATGATTGTTGTGTTTTCTTTTCCCTAATATTAGCTTTTACTTAATTCTACATCATTGTTAAAGAAACGAGAGAATTATATACTAAGCATATATTAATATAACTTGAGAATTGATATACATTATTTAGTTCTCCTAACTAATAATTTGTCCTAATTTTCTTTCCATTGATTCTTTCTACCAAACACAACCTAATTATATGATAACAATTATATAAATATATTTAATATAATACAATAGGAGGGGAAACAATATGAGTTTTGCTAAAAGATTGTCTAAGTCATCGGTATTTTTATGTCTTTTTATGATTAACAAAACTCAAATCAAATGAATTGGCGAGCGATAAACAACACATTATATGTTATTTGGAGTATCATGAAATAAGAATAGATTATGGTGTTACTTGTTTTGGTAATTTTTAGTCTACGTGGCTAACTAATAGTTACCCATAGTTCGAAACTAGTAGTATCTAGAATCTAGTTCTAGTATTATTATTGTGATTTATTTTTATTTGGTTTTGTTTCATTAGATTTTGTTTTTGTTTCATTAGATTTTGTCACGATGCAAATTGCATCGTGAATTATTATGCGAATAATCACATAATAAACTCTTCAATATTAAATGAATAAGAAAAATAAAAGGAGAGAATTTTTCAAATGTGTGTGCACACATTTATATTTTTACTTTTTATTTAAAAAAATGAAAAATTACCATGAAAGTTAATATAAAATATAAAATTTGACAATAAATATATTGCAAAAAAAATTCCGAAAAAGGTAATATAAAATTCTATTTTTACCAAAAAGGATATGAAATTCAAATTTTAGGTCAAGAAAAACAATCAAATATTATTCTTTTACAAAAAAAATGAGCATAAAATTAAAAGTTTACCTTTTTAATTGGTCATCAATACTCTTTTTGTAAAATTTTAATTTTAGTTTATTTTTCTTGGCTTAAAAAATTTTACACTATATTTATTGTCAATTTTTTAATTTTAAATTATTTTTTTTGGTAATTTGCCCTTAAAAATATCACAATCAATCGATACCCAATTGATCAGTACTATGATCAACAGACACAACTAAATACATGCATTATGGTTTATACTTTATTTTATTTTTTTGAACAGCAGATGTCAGTGATTAGTTATTAGTACAAATGTTATACACCTTGAAGGTGAGGACCAAACTCCACATCTCCACCTAAGGGAAAACGCTATTGACAATGCTCGAACTCGAGACCTCAACCAATGGAAACCCTTCACACATTTGGTGGTGGCTACTTGATCTATATTAAGTGGTTTATACTTCTTCTATACATCAACTTATCAACATAATTAATTCAATTTAAAAGAAACACTTTATAATAATTAATTATATATACATAATCAAAATCTTCATTAAAAAAAATGTCTATAATTATGAAATATTTATTATTTTAATTGTTTAATTAATTGTAAACTTTCTATATATATTATTCTCATACGTATCGATTTAAATGGATATTTACTTTCATAAAAGAGGGAAGAGGCAAATAATTTGTATGAATTCGGTGGGTTTTTTGTTTCAATAAAATGGAAAAATTCTCGATTTCTTCTTGTGTTTTCATTTTCTTTGAATTACTCAGGGCATTTGTTTTTCCCCAGTTTATATTCCCCACGCGCATTAACCGTCGCGTGTACTCACGCTTCTGTGTACTATTGGCCACTTCAATTTTATTTTTAGGATATTTGAGGCTAGTTGTTTGATATGTTTTTAGTTTTTTTTACAATGGTAAAATAGCCAATTTTATTTCTTTTACTAATAAGTTCTTATTATGAAAATCTTTATAGTTTTTTTAATTTTTTTATTATAAAAGATTAGAAATGCTTTTAAATACATAATTGCTATAATTACCTTATACCGAGTGTAAATGAGTTGAGTTGTACTTGGGCTCGTTAAGGCTCGAGCCCAGCTCATTTAAAAGCATGAGACTTGAGCTTGAACTCAACTTGTTTCGAGCTTTAAGTGCAAAGCTCGAGCTCGGCTCGTGAAAAATTTTATAAGCTCGAGTTTGGCTCGTTTATTTAAAATATTACCTTTTTAATAAATTTATTATGTAACTTATTTATATATTTTATGTATATTTATTAATTAAAAATAATATTTTATAAGACTCGTTTAGGCTCGCGAGTTCGATTGGTAAAGTATGGTCTGGAGCTCGTTTATTAATGAGCTCGAATTGAAGCTCGAGCTACTTTAAATTGAACTTTTTTCGAACTCTTAACGAGTCGAGCTCAAGTAGCTCACGATAGCTCGGCCCACATACACCCTTACTGGCTTATACGTATAGCTGAACAATGACTAATTATGGTAGATTCTAAGATTGTGTTTGGTAGAGAGATTCGATAGAATGGATATGAAAACAAATTATTAGTTAGGAGACTCAAATTATGTATATCAATTTTCTATGAATTCTCAAGTTGTATCAATATATAGCTTATTATTCAATTCTCTCATTCACCAAGCAATGGTGGAGAATTAAATAGAAGCTAATAAGATTAGAGAAACAGAAATATAATAATCATAATGTTATTGTATTTCAAGTTTCATGGTCTAAAAACCCAAAAATTTTATCCTAATTTCTTGTCTCTTCAATTCTCTTTGTCAAACGCAATCTACAAAGTATATTGACAAAAAGAAATAAAAAACTAGTTAGAGTTGAAACTTTAAAATGCAGAATTTTAGAGATGTAGTTGGCTAAAAAAAATTCTTTTTTCTATCTATAATATTTAGGTTGCGTTTGGTTTGCTGGAATCCGAGAGAATTGAAAGGGAAAGATCTAATTTCAATCAATAATTCAGTTCATGTGTTTGGTTCAATTATAAAAAAGGGGTTGAATTCTATCAAAATTGAAATTTTCTCATCCCATTACCCAACCTACCCTATACACCCTATTCCAATTACATTTTAGCCAACCAAACATAATTTGAATTCCAATTCCTTGCATATACAAATTTTTTTAATAGATTCAAATTTCTTCTAAAACATTCTACGAACCAAACTCACAGGAATGAAAATTATCAACATCTCCAAAAAAAACTAGTTTTTAATTTAAAAACACGCTTAAATACTAATATTCAAATGGAGCATAAATTTGGGTACAATAAAATTACCTTATAAGTTCAACTGATGTTGTCATTTTCGCAAAGTATCGGTGAACCGTGAACGCACGGGCTGTCGGTGTTAACATGTGTTGTAAACTTTTTTTCCGCATATTCATGTTCAAATTAACAATACGAAGCTTACTAACTGTAGAAAAATCGCACACAATCACACATTAAAACTAAGTAAAATGTGCACGTTCAATAGAACATAATACTCTGGAACCTATGCTCACATGATAACGTCTAGATCTTATGAAAAGCAGAACTTTTTTTTTGTCTTTTATAAGTAATCTTATATTATTAGTATTTTTTTGTGAAAAGCAGAATACACATACTCTATGATTAAACTATTAAATCTACACGTGTAGACAATGATACTCAAATCCCCAACAACACTGAGACTTCTTAAACACCGGATACCGCTAGGCTAGAAACATTTTGGTATAGTACTAGTATTAACATCAAAATGGAAAAAAAATTTAAAAAACATTTTGCAACAAACCTTCACACCGGAACACCGTACGTTCACATGGTTCGTATGTTTCATGCGAAAATGTGGTCCACATGGAAACCATAAGTTTATAACCCGAAATCTCAATCTTTTTCAACCAAACAAATGTTTTCTTTTAACAACGAACAAAATTTAAGCTCCGACAAGCTAAATGCCAAACACGCCCTCTAAATCCGATGCTACTAAGTGAGTAAAGAGTGTTTTGACACTTTACGTTTAAGTGAGTAAAAATTTTACCTTTTAACGACTATTTATGGTAGTTATTAAATTTGATCGAGTCTTGAAAGTTTGATAATCTAAATGACGAATAATAAATATGATTATAATTATTTAATAACATAAAACGCTTTTATAATCAATTAAAAGTTAGACAATATAACAAATCATGAAGATAAAAATAAAATATTGAAATTAAATATTTTTAGAGGACAATAAGTATTAAATTCAGGATGGTATTGTTGTAAGAACTTGTACTATTTGCTATAAAGTGGTACATTTTTCTGTGTTTTTCAGTTCAAAGTTTGAATAAAGGATTATAACTTTAATAAATGAGGCATGAAAACTTCAATTATGTAAAATAATTATTATAATTAATATTAAAAAATCTATTAATTAATATACTTTATAAATCGATGTTTGGATATTGGATTGATATTTTAAGAAATTGTGTTATGTAAGCACGTGTTTTGATCTTATGTGTACGCTTGGTTCGTGGATTTACTGGAAATCTAGAATTTATACGTTTGGTTCGTGGATTTCAGTCAGGATTTAAAATCCCAGAATATCTTAAATCTCATTATTCTTTGTTATTAAAAAAACGCAGTCTCCCCCTAGGATTTAAATCTTAGTTACCTTTTATTTTTCACATTACTAATTTTTTTTCTAAATGATAATACAGAGTTTTTGACAAAATTCTGATAAATGAAAATGTTGTATAATATAAATTTTTTGACAGAATATGAATCTCAGAAAAAAAAAAAAAAAAAAAAATTTACAAACTGAACGCCCAAAGTTTTCATGAGAATATGTGTTTTGATCCTAGGAAAACAAAGCTCATATCAAAGAAAATGATTCTGTTTGAAAAACATTTTTTTTTGTCTTTTTATGTTTTCAAACCCCAAAAACTAATAATGATTCTCAAAATGCAAATTCAAGACCCATTTGGTTCATAAACTAATAAAATTCTCATCGTTTGACACGAAAAAACTTTCACAAAAGTTGCTCACTCGGGAAATATCCCGTCAGTAAGATACTATCTATATTTGTATTCTGTTCCGTTAACTATAAACGGAACCTCTGTTGCGATCCGATTACAAACGTTGTCGAATAAGGATGATTGATGAAGTACGTTGATATCATTGTTGGAGCCGGAGACACCAAATAATGTGTGCCAAAACCATAAATCTTGGGATGCAACTGCTTCTAACATAATCGTTGGATGATCATGATCGCCTCACATATATTGACCTCATCATGCGGTTGTACAATTTCTCCATGTCCAATATGTATAGTTAACACTACCGAGTATTCCATGAAATCCATGTCTTGATCCATGATGCACGTGTAACATATGAACATTGCTTGCGGTTGGTCTACGTAAATACTCTCGTCCGTAGAGCTGAATAATCCTCCGACAAAATTCCTGCAAACTTTCAAGCGAAGTTCTTTCCGATGTATATAGATATTCATCGTATGAACGTGGAACCATGCCAAACTTTCATAAAATTATTACATAACCAAAAATAAAAATTATCAAAATAAAAATACAAAACAATAATATTACGATATTAAAAAATTTACGAAACTAAAAATAAAAAATTAGCGAAACTAATGCTCGGCAATTTCTCTTTTGCGTTCTAGAACGAGATTCAAAGTGGTGTCTTGCAAATGATCATGTGGCCTAAATATAAACTTCATGTCTTTCTCGCGTCGTTGTTCCTACATTGCTGACTTGGTGTAATGTACGCTGTAAAATCTTTTCTTTTATTTCTTCGACGCGGGTTAGACGACTTTCCTTGATTTTTCGAGCCATATTCAGTGTCTTTTCTTGTATCCAACGTCGTCGACATTAGAAGTTGTAAAAAAATCAAAATGTTGATAACATTTTGTTTGCATGACGACGATGTCAGTTTTTTTTCTTTTCGACACGGTCTTTCCAGCTCTTGTTCTTCGTCCTTATATTCTTCCTCATCATGAACACCTAAAAATCATGCATTTGATGATGGTGTTCCTATCATGTTTGAGTCAGACATTTTCGATCTTTTTCATTGTGGTGCGACAAAATCATCCGTTAATGAAAACGACTTTTTCTTTTGTACAATTAATAACCAAATTTACTCTGTATTAGAAACTTTATTGTATTAAGGAAATTTTTATTAAGTCGTAAGTAGTAATTAATCATGCTTTTAATTATGTGAAATTACTTGTATATTTTAGACTGATAAAACGGTGAGATAATTACAAATATAGTTAGTAAGGTGTTGCAAAAATAAATGATTTTAGACAAATTTCAAAATATTCAAACTTCTACCACCGACAACCTAAATTTTTAGGAAACCAATAATGATTTCAAAAACCAATTTTTAACGATTCTTATAAAAACTGTTTAATTTAATATTTACTCAACCCTTATTTAGCTAGAAATTTAGGGGTGACATTTTTTAGTCAACATGTCAAACATTTAAATGGACCAATTGTAAAAAATTAAGATAGAACATAATTTTTTTAAAAATGAACATTTATAAAACGATGTATTAAAAAAATTATTTTTGCAAATGTTGGGAATTCGTATGGTTTTTCATAAAAACATAAACATTAATCATATTGACGCACAACGGAAGCTTTTTAAAAATTACGAATTACGTACACGGATCATCAAGTAAAACATAAGATAAGTAAACGAGAAAGCAATAATAAACCCGTACCTTTGTATTCAATGACAAGAATACACGAACAGGATGCTTTTGGTATCCACCGGTGATGACACGATCGAGCGGCGCCAGGTATGCAATCAAACACACGAAGAACGGGAAAAACACACACGTAATTGTGTGTGTTTGGTACGGCTAGGTTTGGAACACCACACACACACCTTCGAGTGTGTGTGTGCGCGCCGTCCACCTCAAAACCAAAACCTCAAAACCCTATTGTTATGTATGTATATATATTTATATATATACAGGCGGCCGTATGTTTATATATATATATTATATATATTAATTAAAACTTTAATATATAAATATAATATATATATATCTTAATAATTATCTTTATTATTTAAACCTTATATAATTATCTCTATAATTATATATCTATTAAATAATGTTTATCTTTTATATATTATCTAATAATATATAAACAAATAGATAATTATTTATAATTATCTCTATTTATTTGTTCATAATTATTCATCCAATTATCCAATAATGAGATGATAATGTCGATTCAAATAAATACATCTTTTATTTAATATCTAATAATAAATTAAATACTAGATAATTATTATTTAATTATCATCCAATGACAATTAAATCACTACAATATCTAATATTGCACTTATAGTCTCCGTACTTTGAGATATAATTAATCACACATTAATTTAATCTCAATGATCATTTCGTGTCATAAATAATATCCAATATCATTTATTTAATATTTGAATTTGCATCTGCTCAGTTGTACTCATCGGTATGACCCTCAAATGTTCTATGAAATCAGCCATGATGCAGTAGTAATGTCATCTTTACACACCATACACTAACACACTCCCACTTGTGTAAGACGACATACTGTCCTGCAGCATGCGCCTAAAGGAGGTCATGTCTAGACACTTTAGGCAACCAAGGTCATAAAAACTCTGACTCCCATTCGGGCATTCTTGTTGAAACAGTCTTCCAAAAAGAAATTTAGGTTATATCCCATGCATCGCGATATTTCAATGTGAATGCTAGGCATGGATTAGATCAACCGTAGCAAACACGATTATGTTTCTCGACTCCCTGATCTCATACTGAACTGAAACAGACATATTAGAACACATCAATTCTGTCCGAGTATGGCCATGCATTTCTGTCGGTATCGATCGCCGAGGGGCCCAGAAATATCTCTTCTTAGTTAAAAGAATGTGCAAATCCCATATTGACTATCTAGGCCTCCAGCACGACTCCCACTGCAACCAGCCTCGAACCGTTATGATCACCCAGTTACGGATGACGTTAGGTTAGGCCAAATGTACAGCAGCACTCGCACAAAGTACGTAGACATCTCAGGTACTAAGGATTACCTTTTTGAGACGACTCATGACTATGATCCACAAAGTGGTCTCAATCGGTGGGTCAATCCAATATTTGTTCGCAACAAATACCTGTGAATTTGGTCCAACCTTTGCTATATTCATCACCCATGAATATCAACCAAAATCCACAGTAGCCTTTTAATTCTCGTTGTGGTTCCCACGACAACAAGCAGCTATGGAATAGTTTAAGAATAACTTCAAATTTATTCTTGGATTTCTAAAACATGCAAAATAGAACGACATTAAAGATATCATGTTGATCTCCTTTATCTCAATAAACACAACATGACTTCCATCAATTTAATGCTACTGTTCCTTTATCAAATGTAACGGTAACACGATCTATCGAAAAATTAATTTCAGACATGATCTTAGTGGGAGTGTTCTCTAGTTAACTGACTTAACTTCCATTACTGTTTATCTTGGAAAAATTACACTAGTTCTTTATTACAACTTCTTGTAATATTATTCAGATCCAATCTGAATCTCCATACAAATTTATATCCATTATCTTTAGAGGAACTGGTAAATCACTCATAAAGACACCAGGATTAAAATTTAGGAGCTCTAGCAATTCAGATTAATTGCTACTAGTGATACGTTTAGATGTTTAGTCTTGAGTATGATAGTATGCGGTTTATCTATATCTTAACAAAATATATTTAATAACATTGTGTTCAACATTTGTGATATGTATCCATAACCACCAGAACCTGGTTATCGGCAACATTTTGTTGTAGTGTTCCTTCAAGTTTGCCGACGAGTGTTTAAACAAGTCAAAAGCTATTACTTGATTAACCACCACACAAGTTGTATGCATTTCACATGTAATTTTATAGAATGCGATTACTTCTTGTCTAAACAATCCTGACTTCTCAAGTCTAATTATTTCAGACAAGTGAAGTGAATTAACCTCCGTGTAACTCCTTTACATTTAATTCTGCATTTTATTAGTTCCATCTATATAATCACAGGTGACTATCCAACTCATATAATCTCTTGAACAAGCTTTCAAGAATTAACAAGTTCAATGAAAATCCATTTGAACACTTGAACAATTTACACAACAACATGGTAACCCTTTTTATCTGAATATGACTACTAGCTTGTCCAATCTCCATTGACAAGTTACTATTCAAGTTCCACTTGAATCAATAGTCTATAATCATGGTTCAGTAATCTTAAACAATAGGAATTTCAAGCAACAAATTCTTAACTCCAAAAATTCTTTTATCCCAAAAATACTTGCAAGAAATTCAATCAATTGTATACTACACCATGATAAACTAATGATGACATGAAAATAGTGTCCAGCAGAGTATTCTCTAAGATGTCTCTATGCTCCCACTGAATCTGTCATCTCTTTTCACTTCATTTTAATCATCGCAGACATTATGCATGAAACTTTGTTCAATTGGGTATCACATATCCAAGAACAATAGAAGTGACTGATTCAGATACACGAAGTCTCAATGCGGTCAACCTTGACCGTTTCCAAGTACTTGGGACAATTCCTTTCCCAGTGCCCAGTTTCCTAGCACTCAAAGAATTTATCATCCTTGGAATTGACTTCTCTGGTTCTAGGTTTTAGCTACTTGTTAGCTTTAACCTCTGGCTTGGAAACTTACTTTCCTTTCCGTCTCTTTCCCTATATTCTCTCCTCAATCACTCCCTCAGCAGTCTATAGCATCCGATGAAGCCCACTGATCATCTTCTCCGTGCATATTGTAACAAATTACAAATTGCTAAAATTCCTTTAATAAGGAATTGAGAATTAGATTCGTGGTCATGTCCTGTGTCACGGGTAACCCAAGTCTGCTAAGATGATCCAGATAACCTTTCATCTTCAGCGCATGGGATATAACAGTTGTTCCTTCTGCCATTCTGCAGGAGCTCAGAGCCCTTGTCATATATCTTTCTCAGTCCGAGCCTGAGTCTGGAACATATCCTTTAGCCGGCGATACATCTGTCAAGCTGAGACGTTCATAAGGCTAGTCTGCAGCTCAGATGTCATGGTCGCTAGCATTAGACAGGCAACATTGACTGAATCCTCAGAGTGCTTCTTGTGGAGATTTTTCTCCTCAACTGTAGCAGTCTCTGCAGGAGTAGGTTCTGGTGCCCTTTCCAGAATATACGACTTTCACCCTGTACTCAGAACATTTGTCAGATTTTACTCCCAGTTCAGGAAGTTGCCTCTTTTGAGTTCTTCATATCCCGAATGGACCCCAAAGTAGCAACATGTGCTTTTGGGGGGGATTTTCAAGTGGGGAAAGGATATTGACGTTATCATTGTTGTTGTTACTGTTATTGTCATTGTTATTATTAAACCGCTTCTACCTCTGTCTTTTTCAACAATCTTAAACAATTTTTCAAAAATCAGTATTTGATTAACCATTAATAAATCAATAACCCAAAATTCAGAAAATGATTTATTAATCCTAAGAACCATTTTACTTATTCATGCACCCAACGGAGGCTGAACCTACATGAATAAGCTACTCAGGCAGGCAACTTATTACCAATTACAACCCCTTTGCAACTCTTAGATCTTATGAGATTTTCAATTTCTTAAATTGATCATGTTTAATCTCATCCACACCTTGGGCAACAGTCTTACTGAGGAACCACCACTGACACACACCATATAACAACTGCAAGTCACTGGCCCAAGTCTCACTTAGGATCCGCAGTGCTTACCTCACAGCTCTCCGAGTTTGCGGCGGAAGCACCCAACGAAGGCTGAACCTACTTACGACGACCGGTCACCGTGAGTGCCACTATATGGACGGTGTGCTGTGTCAGATTTTTAATTTGGGTTTATAACCAGTCTCTTACCAAGAACTAGTGGCCAGTCAGGTTAGTCAGCGGGCAGGATCCTTTCGGTTTTAAACCTTTTGAAAATTCCACAGCCCGAGCAAGACTGTCCTAGACACCACCTATTCTGGTAAACAATCCAGTTAATGTACCAGTTTTAAGAATTTCAACTCTTTGATCATATGACATTTTAAAAATAAATCTCCTTTTATTTGAAAAACTAATTTCATAAAAAATGTCATATCTAACACCTGACAAAATAATTAAAGTTTCCAATTTAAACTTCCTTTTAAGTACTTTAATTTTTCATAAAAAATGATTGTAGTTTTGATTTCTTTTATTTATCTACTTTGTCACCACAACCACGCAGATATAAATAAAACATCAAGAAATAAAACAAACAACCACACGGTGACATAGCCTTGCCGAAACTAAATTGGTTTCCGAGAGCCATACGGACAAACCAGTTAAGTCAAAACCTAAGGGACAAAATCAACACACAAGGCAAGAAGGATGAACTCTTTCAGCTCCCACTAGCCTCAGCATTCGATGATGTCTCCGAGCGTCCTTGATGGATGACCTCCTTCTTGATGGACATCTTCACCAAGATTTATTTTACATAATTTTAATCTAAATACATTTGCCTATTTTCTAACCTATTACAGATTACATCATAAAACCCGGGATTCCAGTGGCACGCATGCCTTCCCAAAAAATATAACCAATAATAAAATAGCAAATATCACGATTAAATAAACAACCATCTAAACAAAAAGGGGTCTCAAGGCTCGGCTATGTCACAAACATAACTAAAGCAGTAAAGCTTGTAAATAATCTAGAATTCATTTTCATCTTGACATGAAAATAATTCCAAAACCAATTAATCAACCATTAATTGAAGTAAATATGTACAATATCGTTCTTAAATTTAAACACGGTTCGTAAACTCGAAATTCAGGAACACTTTCCATAATTAGAAACTTTTTCCCGAAAAAAATTTCAAATTTAATTCCATCTTTGCATTATCTTTCATAACTATACTTTTCTTAAAATATTCAATTAACAATTCAAACACCTTTGAAACTTAAACTTACTATTTTAAGAAACTTTTTATTAAACAACCTTTAATAAATATCATTTTATTTTCAAATAATATTGATAAATAATTTAAACTTCCTTTAAATAATTATCAATTAACTATTATTTAATTGAAACATTTTTCAAAATAAATAACTAAACTTTATTTAAAATGTCAATTTTCTAGATAAACAATTTTACCAATAAAATATTTCTTTTAAAATATTTAAAGAAAATTGACCACCTTTAAATAATACCAAAAACTTTTCTTTATGGTTTTAAACGATTTCTACCAAAAACGCTAATGTCGAGATCAAATCTCAAAAAAATTAAACCATGACCGAGCATGAAACTCAAAGTCACGATTTCATCAATTTGAAAATAAAATCCTTAAATTAAACTCTCTTTAATTTAATAATGCATTTTATGGAACTAAATATTAAATGCATAAATTAAATCTAGTTTATAAATTAAAATTACCATTAATTTTAATTTCAACATTAGAACTTAACTTTTAATTAAAACCGAGTTAATTTAAACGACGAATTACCGGAAAACGGAAACGAACCAACTTAGTTAACCGACTCATACTCGAGTTCTATAACCCATATGAACCGAAAACAAGTAGGGTATTAAACCCTTTGACGGCTGAAATTAATTGAAGCCTTTAATCAACTCACTTTGATTATTTCGATTTCCATATTCCAATTAATCGTTTAATTATCGAATCGAATAATATTTAAACCGATTTGCGAATTTTATAAAAAAAAACTAATAAAGTCTCCACTTTAATTTTATAAAACCGATAACATATTTACATATATTTGTCACAAATGTCTAAACATTAATAACCAAACACTTTTGATTTATTGATTTGATTTTAACGCATTTAATTTAATCGTTCGAGTTCAACCGTGAATTAAACGACACGACGGAACAAATAATCCATCACCTCGGTTACCACATCACAACCGAGAGGTCATGGGTCTCAACCCATGGCCGAAATCTCTAGGTTTGATTTTGTGAACCGAAACGTTTAATTTTCGACTTTAATCAATTAAACACTTTTAAACAATCAAACATCAACTACATAAAACGAACTAAGGTTTCAAAATCCCGAGTTCCGAAAAACTCCAAGGTAGGCCGAGAATCACCATGGGGTTTCCAAAACCTTTGGTCGATTTTCTCCAAGCCAAATCAAAACCTTAAACGTTTTAATTGTCGATTTCGATCGTTTAAACACTTTTAATTATTAAAAATCGAAACTTTAATAACATTGGACATAAATACACGAATAATACTATCATTATGTTACTTGAGGTGGCTCTGATACCACTGTTGGGAATTCGTATGGTTTTTCATAAAAACGTAAACATTAATCTTATTAACGCACAACGGAAGCTTTTTAAAAATTACGAATTCCGTACACGGATCATCAAGTAAAACATAAGATAAGTAAACGAGAAAGCAATAATAAATCCGTACCTTTGTATTCAATGACAAGAATACACGAACAGGATGCTTTCGGTATCCACCGGTGATGACACGATCGAGCGGCGCCAGGTATGCAATCAAACACACGAAGAACGGGAAAAACACACACGTAATTGTGTGTGTTTGGTACGGCTAGGTTTGGAACACCACACACACACACCTTCGAGTGTGTGTGTGCGCGCCGTCCACCTCAAAACCAAAACCTCAAAACCCTATTGTTATGTATGTATATATATTTATATATATATACAGGCGGCCGTATGTTTATATATATATTATATATATTAATTAAAACCTTAATATATAAATATAATATATATATCTTAATAATTATCTTTATTATTTAAACCTTATATAATTATCTCTATAATTATATATCTATTAAATAATGTTTATCTTTTATATATTATCTAATAATATATAAACGAATAGATAATTATTTATAATTATCTCTATTTATTTGTTCATAATTATTCATCCAATTATCCAATAATGAGATGATAATGCCGATTCAAATAAATAAATCTTTTATTTAATATCTAATAATAAATAAAAGACTAGATAATTATTATTTAATTATCATCCAATGACAATTAAATCACTACAATATCTAATATTGCACTTATAGTCCCCGTACTTTGAGATATAATTAATTACACATTAATTTAATCTCAATGACCATTTCGTGTCATAAATAATATCCAATATCATTTATTTAATAGTTTAATTTGCATCTGCTCAGTTGTGCTCATCGGTGTGACCCTCAAGTGTTCTATGAAATCAGCCATGATGCAGTAGTAATGTCATCTTTACACACCATACACTAACAGAAAAAAATTGAAATTATGTAAAATTTATGACTTTTGGTCGTCAACCTGTTTGACTAATTTGTTTGAATGTACTGAAATTGTCACCCTATAGAAGGGTGATTATATATTAAAACAATTTCTATAGGAGACAGATTGTATACATTATTATCTTGATAATGATTGCCCCGACATTGAGATCCGACCGATGATTTATATAACCCAACTTAATTTATTTCATAATTGACATTTAAGATGATGTATGTATGTCATAAATATTAAAACGTGTTTATGTTTTACATGTAACAAAAATAAATGAGTTAAGTATTATTTTGACCATCGAACTTTCAGAATTTTTTCGATTTAATCACTAAACTATTTGTTGTCCCGACTTAGCCGCTAGACTATTTTTTGCGTACACATTTAGTCGCTAAACGTCTTTTTACTGATTTAACCACTAAAAATCGTCCTGATTTTGGTCATTAAAGTATCATATTTTCTTTGATTTAACAATTAGTTTTATTCATTTTTCTTCCAAAAGTAGAACAGTAAACTAAAGTTTAATAGCTAAATTGGGACAAAAAATATTTTAGTGACTAAATGAGACAAATTTTAAAGTTGGATAGTCAAAATAATACTTAACCTAAAATAAACCTATTTGTACAACTTCATAAGGCAACAAAATATGGGATATAAATAACTATACAACTTATTAATGCATCAAAAGAATATGACTATATGGTATGAGTGATGATTTGTACACAACACATTTTTTTGTTATAGATAACAACTTTAACTAAAATTATTATTTTATCATTAATTGTATTTTTATCATGTTTGTCTTTTACCTATAAACATAAGAATGAATTTATTATTTTAAATAAAATTGTTGTGTATGATAAAATTATGATGTATACAAATCGTATCCCAAATGGAATGCATAGTGTTTTTACTTTCCTTTTGTGAACCCACTCCACTACTAGAGGTTTCATTTCAATGGAAATGACAACACCCCCTTTGTGTTTTTCCCATCATGTTTCACATCATGATTTCAATATTATATCTATCACCAATCACCATATACGATTATATATATATATATATATATATATATATATATATATATATATATATATATATATATATATATATATATATATATATATATATATAGAGGTGGGTTCAATGGAGAACCTCCATGCATCGAAGAACCTTGAAGAACCTTCATACACCACCACAAATGCATCACAATTCTCCCGTAATGCATCATTATTTCCACATGATGCATCAAATTCTCGCGTGATGCATTGATTTCTACATTATTTCCATGTGATGCATCAAATTCCCGCGTGATGCATCAATTTCTACGTGATGCATTTCAGTTTTTCTAGCGATGCATTGTGGTTCTCCAAGGTTCTTCGATGCATAAGGTTCTCCATTGAACCCACCCCTATATATATATATATATATATATATATATATATATATATATATATATATATATATATATATATATATATATAATATGGTTCGAGAGAGTACCACCCTTATGCAGCGCACCAGAAGGTACCACATTTAAAAAAACTTTTTTAAATTTTTTTTTCATAATCATGTTTTAATTAACGTTATGAAGATCATATGTAAATTTCACATAAATTCACATCTCCTAGATCCTAAAAAATGATGTGAACACACACTTACATAATTTTGAAGACATGTGAACGCGCATTTATGTGATGCGTGTTTTCATGCACTTAGAGTGATCGGATTTGCGTGAAATTCACATATGATCTGTGTAATGTTAATTAGAACATGTTCATGAAAAAAATTTTCAAAAAAATTACTTTTAAGGGTGGTACCTTCTGGTGCGCTGCATTAGAGGTGGTACTCACTTGAACCTAAATCTATATATATATATATATATATATATATATATATATATATATATGTATGTATGTATGTATGTATGTATGTATGTATGTATGTATGTATGTATGTATGTATATGTATATGTATATATATATGGGGTTCAATGGAGAACCTTCATGCGTCGAAAAATCTACACGCACCACCACAAATGCATTACAATTCACGGCTGATGCATCATTATTTTTACGTGATGCATCAAATTCTCGTGTGATGTAATGACTTCCACGTGATGCATTACGATTTTCTAGCGATGCATTGTGGTTCTCCAATTTCTTCAATGCATAGAGTTTCTCCGTTGAACACCCCTATACATACATACACACACACACACACACACACACATACATACATACATACATATATATAAATATATATATATATATATATATATATATATATATATATATATATATATAGAGGTTAAGTGAGTACCACATATTACGCAGCGCACCAGAATATATCACTCTTAAAAATATTTATTTTTGAAAATTGTTTTCATAAACATGTCTTAATTAACATTACGCATATGATATATAAATTTCACGGACATTCACACATTCTAAGTGCATGAAATCATGCATCACATAAATGTATGTTCATATATATGCAAATTTATGTAAGTGTACATTCACATCATTTTTAATGAGTTAGGAGATGTAACTACATGTGAAATTTATATATATAACCGTATGTTTAATAATATATATGTTTGATTTTAGTTATTACCATTAAATTTGTGCATAATTATATAGGGATTTTTTATATAAAAATCTCAAAGTTGTCTTTTTTAATTTCAAATTAAGTCTCTTGATCATTTATTATCTCGTAAATTCCTTAACAATATAAAAGTCATTAAAATGATATTTTATAAAAAAAAATTGACCTTTAACCAATTATAACTGGGTAAAAGTCGTATGTGACATCAATGTTAAACATAATAACTTGTTAGAAGTCTTACGTGATATCTATAATAAACATTTCAATGGATTTGAAAGATGAATATATTTTCTCTAGGCTTAACATGGTTGTCACGTATGAATTCTAACATCACACAGAACTTTTACTCGATTACACCCGGTTAATGCCAAAACACAATTTTTAAAAAGAATGTCATTTTAAAAAGTTTTAGCTGGTTGAAAGATTTTTGAGACAACGAGATAGTTAAGTGACTAAATCGAAAAAAATAAGACAACTTCAGGTTTTTAACGTTTTTATTTTACTTTTCTCTTATATGTGTATTGAGCTTCGTCAACTAAAATATTTATAGAAATTTGCATATCTTAAACGCAAATATATGCTTCAAGCTCAACGGACGACAAAAACACATCTGGATGAATCGTAGGTCAGAATGAATCCTGACCTCTTTCCATCTCTTTCCTCTATCACCACAATCGGCTTCTCTCTCCTATCATAGCCACAGTGAAGATCTATATCTCATGCCGAGTAGTCGCCAACGCTTTCTATCTTTCCCATCCTCTCTCTTTCGGATCCCCGTCTCGATGATTTAGTCAATTCCCCAGTCCACATCTTACGGTGAAGACAAAGACCACCAATTTCGAGGATTTCATCGAGAACCACCACATCGTTCTTATTGCGGCTGAGGAAGAAAACAAAAGAAGGAGCTTATGTTTTTGGATACGGGTTTTTTTTAAATATAGATATGTCATCTGTTTTGAGTTCATATTTGCTTCAAGTTCTAGATCTCATTTTTGGTTTTGATTTTTCGATATGCATGCATCGCCATTGTTCGAAGATGTTGATGAACGATGCAAAGATGAACAATGAACGATGATGATGAACGATTAACACGATGATGATGATCAATAGTGATGCATCACGAATTTATATAGATTTGGTATAGATTAAGCTAAGAAGCATCACAAATTAAACGATGAACATGAAATGCATCGACATATTCTATTAGCTTATTTGAATTTGTGTAGCTTTTGATAAATTTGGAAGTATATCAATTAAATTTATCTAACATCTATTATTTAGTTATTTGTTAGAATATTAAATTTTAATATAAAATTAAAATTAATTTGAATAAATATATATATTTACTGAAACTACCCAAAATACCCTCATGCGTTTAATCTTGAATGCACGGGATGCATAATTTTTTAACTATTTATTATTTTGTCATTTAATCTAAACCATATAATTTTTTGATCTAATGGATGACATAAGTTTTATTGTACCTCGATCCACAAAAGTTCTCCATTTGAACCTTACTATATATATATATTTATACACACATATATATCAACGAGAATTGAACACAATGGCCCATGTACTATAATTTCATCCTCAAACTTAACCAACATTTTGCTTTTAAGTTCTAGAATTATCCCATGTTTGTCAATTATTGGTTTATGCATTGGATTTAATGGATCATGGAAATATAATTCTTTCTTCATAATAAGTCATATATATATATATATATATATATATATATATATATATATATATATATATATATATATATATATATATATATATATATATAATAGAGGGTTCAAAGCAGAACCATAATGCGTCGGAGTGTTTGAGAAACCACTTTATAGACATTGGATCAGGATCAGGTCATGCATAATTCACGAACTTTGATGCATCAGTTGTGAATCATGATACATGACACAAGAATTGTGATACATTTGTAGTTCTCATTTGGTTTTGCAATGCATCAGGAAACAAATCACCATATTAAACAATACTCTCTCTCTCTCTCTTCTCTCTCTCTCTCTCTCTCTCTCTCTCTCCCTCCCTCCCTCCCTCCCTCCCTCCCTCTCTCTCTCCCCCCCCCTCCCTCCTAATCTTCTCTTGGTCATCGCCGCACCACCGTTGTCGAATCACCACCAACAACCACAGTCATCGCCCTTCCCACTCTCTCAGTTACACCACCGTCTGCCCCTATATCACTCTTCCTTTCTTTAAGATGCATGTTTAATTAAACGATAGAGCGATGCATGTTTTGATCGTATGAATGTTTGAATAAACGAATAAAGTTTGAATGAACGATGAACAAATATTCTATATGGAATATGATAGACAATCAGAAGCAGAAAAGGAATAGAATTTTATTTAGACATTTTATCAAACATTTGGTATGCAACTCATGCAAAACTCTCAAAAAACACATATTTAAATAATAAAAATATTCAGATCTTACGAATCATGTACGGAAATCATTTTTACAAAAAACATATATTTAAGCATCACATTCATCCCAGATTTAAATCTTACAAACAATGTTTGTGGCTTTTTGAATTCGTCTTTCACCGTCTTCGTTTCTTGACCATCGTGACTTCCAAATCGTGAGAGATATAAAGAATGAGAGAAGGAAGAAAGTAAAATGCCGTTTGGTGGTGGCGGCAAAGGTCATTCTTGATCTTGAGAGAGAGGGAGGAATGGAGACTGGTTATTTTTTTGGGTTTAGAAATGAAATGAGAAAGTGAGGGAACGAGGGGATAAAAATAGAAGAGATAAATTATTATTGTTACAAAGATACTCATTGGTTCTCAAGTTCTTATGATATTTAGTATTATTAAAAGATTACATACATACATACATACATACATAATCAAGTTCATCAACGTACGCCCCAATGTGAATGATCATTCACATATTTTTTATACACAGACTTGTACAAACCAACATTATAAAACTTTTTATCAAAAGAACCATACATTTATACATTAGCTAGGATTCAAAAACTAAATTTTGACAATTGTAAAAATAAATCATATAAATGGGATGAATGATAATTCACATAATTTTTAAAGACGTATACATTAGAATTCAAAAAATAAATTTTGTGAATGGTAAAATAAATCATGTAAATGGTATGAATGATCATTCACATAATCTTTAAAGACCTATAAAGTGTGAATGTATGAAATTTACATATTATGTGTGCAAAGTTAATATAAACATAATTATGAAAAAAAATTATAGAATAAATAAGTTTTTTAGGAATGATACCTTCGGATGCAGTTGATTTAAATGACATATACGTTAAATCAATTTGCTTTTGTCTGTAGTTCTTTTTTAAGGAAACGTATAACGTGTGAATATAAATGAGATTCACCTATCATGTGTGTAATGTTAATTTAAACATAATTAAAAAAAATTAAAAACATATTGTCAATTTGGTTTCGTTTTTCTACGACCCTATTAAATAAAGAAGACAATCTTGAATATACTTAAAAAACAATCTTGAAATGCATAAAACTTTATAGATCCATATATTTTCTACTATCTTATATGAAAAATAACGATATAATACTAAATCAAAATAAATGAATTAAGTTCATTTAAATGACACTATACGTTAAATCATTTTCGTCACATTCTGTAAGTTTATTATCTAACGGATGATGTTTGATCTTTTCGACATAAAACGACGATTGTATTCGATATTTACTCCCAAAACACACACAAGGATAACTTGTTTGTACATGGGTTTGTAGAAAAAAAGGAGAGGTGGTCACAATACATTAAATAAAAGAATGCTAAGTGAGTTATGAATGCTTAGCTAAATATAGTTGCTACATGATAAATTCAAATTGGGAGTTTTCCCTTTGTAATATTTTGGTCCCCTTGTTCAATAAGTTTTCTTAAAAGTAGGTGAATGCATAAATAGTAGTAGCTTTTAACATTGTACATTAAATAGGGATCATTTCATTAGTTATTAATACTTTGAATCATTGTATTTGATATTTTTAAGTTTTAGTAACAAATATACTTGTAAAACTATAAAAGAAACACTTGAACTAGCACAATAATAGGAAGAAATAGCATGAATGATCAAAAATATTATAAAAATAAGAAGTGTTATGGACTTATGGTCTTTATGATACTGAGTTTGTTTAGTGTTTTCAAGAAAACTTATTTTGAAAGTGAATTAAGGTATGGATATTCTCTCAACAAAAACATTAGCTGCATCTGAAAAGATGGATCTTGATGAAATGAGTTAAGTTCAATTTTGAAGGTATAACCACCCTGATGAGCAGGAAAGGGTGCCATGGGTGCACACACCTCATCGGGAACAGTAGCTTGACGCCCAACCCTACCGAAATTGCAAGCCCATAGGTACAACCCCACTGATGAAAGATGAAACTTTTTTTTCATCTTTCACTCTCTTACATTTTAATTATAAAAATATTATTGCAGTATCGAGATAAAAAGATGAAGGAATGATGAGAAAAAAATTGACGTGACAATGAGATGCCCAAAAAGATGGAATTTGATTGACATGAGTATAATCCTCGCCTTTAGCGGGCTGTTGACTAGTTGCACATTGCTTACACAGTTCTTGAGAAATGTCCAAAGTACCCATGATTAGCGTTGTTGGGGTGACAATTTTAGCCTAATAGGTCAAATGGGTGGCATTCGTCTAGGTTGATCCGCACTAAAAAAACATGTTAATTCATAATTTTTTTTTAAATTTCTTTCTAACACAATTTTCAAAGTTAGTACATAGAACACATATTCAAAAAAATATCTTTAAATCTATATTTAAAAATAACTTTTTATGATTACGATTATTTTGTCTGCGTTTGGATACTTTGAGCCGAATGTTTTCTTTATTTGTTGAACGTATGGGATACAATTGGTTAGTTGGCTTGAAAACCCGTTACTTGCCACAAGTTTGAAATTATTTTTCCTTTTTGATAGATCTTTGCTAGTCATTTATATATAATTTTTTTGTTCCAAAAAAAATAATGGGTTAAAGCCTTAAAGGGTTAATAACTCGTATTTATAGTCAAATTTTATTTTATAATAATGTAATTTGTTACATATATATTTAGATTCAAAAAAGTATCTCTCAAAATTGAGTGCACCCCAAAGGTACCGTCCTTAAAAGAACCTTAATTATTTTTTACAATCATATTTAAATTAACGTTACTCATGATATGTGAATTTGAGATACGTTCACAAAGTCTACATCCTTATTTATGTTTACAAAATATACAAAACAAATATACTTGAAGTTGAATATATATCCCAAATAAATTAGGATCAATATAAGTTTTTGATGGCTCTATCAGATGGTAAAAATTTCTTTTCTCAATTTTAACTTCTACAAAAATTGAATTTTAACTTATACATTGATACAACTTGAGAATTCATCGACAATTTATACATACAATTCAAGCCTCCCAACTAATAATTTGCCTTAATTTTCTTTCTCTTTGATTCTCTATACCAAACACGACATAAGATTGTAAGTAGGAATGGATTGGCGATAATACCGTAAGAATCGTTGTTAGTAAGATTGGTCAGCAATCCAATCTCACATTTTGGTTGGTTCCTCTTAAAATTCCTAATATCCAATATTAAGATGTAAGATCGGTCACGGAGTTTAAATCTTTTATTAAACTAATATATAAGTTTTTTATCATAAAAAGTATAATTTAATACCTAGAGTAGTGATTTTTTTTACATATGATATTAGGATCCCGATTTTGATCTTGCGATTTGATCTTATAAAACAAAAAAATCATTCAAAGTAACCTAACATTAATAATAATAAAAAAGAAAAGAAAACAATAAACCTTTTTATAAGGTCAGTGTGATCTATAATGCAAAATGAAAATAAAAGAAGCATACGTTGGTCTTATAGACCTTTGTCTCTCATGAATTTATATTAAAATAATTATCATATTTTCAAAATTAATTAGTATTAAATAATCATATCATTATTGAGTAAATATATATGTCATTAAATAATTTTTTTTTTGAAAGACAGATAACTCTAATAAGTTAAAGAATATAAGAGATTAAGAGTCGAACTCTAGACCTCTTAAATCATTTTTTTACCATTGAAAATCATTTTAGAAAAATCATATATTTATTAATTTAATTCGAGTGATAACCTATTTGACCAATAATCCACGCACAAGAATCGAACGACGACAAAAAAGAAGTGAAAATGAATTTATCTTGAAAAGGTCATTTCAAATACGTTAAATCGCACATCAAGATCGACTTGTCATGTTTCTTTAGAACAATTTATATAGTCTTATTGATGTGATGCACTTCGTTTTTCATGAATTCTAAATTGTTTTTCTGTTAAAATATAATGGTGGTAACCTAACACTATTCATGATATAATGTATCGTCCATCTAAATATAAATTATAAACCACCAGTCTGTTAAATATTCATAATACAGACGACAACATTTGATTACAGAAGAAAACATTTTTAAATGGTTTTTGATGGTTATAAGTTTGTCTGATATAAAGATATATTTAGAATTATATATCGATTAAAAATGAAAAAAAAGACAAAAATACCTTTGATGTGAATTTGGTCCATAGGCACCCAAAATAATTTGAAACATACATCATTAAGTTGTACAATACGAGTTGACATTGTGGGTGCAAGAAAAGCGTTTTGGTACATTAAAAAATTCAAGCTTTATTATGAAGCTTACTTTTGAAAAACAAAAAGAAAAAAAGGGAAATATTATTTTCTTACAAATAGAAATTTTATAGTTCACAACGGGTTAATATTTTATTTAACCATTGAACTATCAAAAATATCGGTCTAATAATTCACAACGGATTAATATCATATCAGTTCAATAATTCACATCATTTTTATAAAAATTTTAAAAACATGTTATCTTTTTTTTTTTTTTGGAATTAACATAGTTTGTTATTTAAAATAAAAATTGACCTAAAATATATGGTTTGATTTGCAGTTTTTCTTTTTTGAATTGATTTGGATTTTTAAATTCATTGAAATAGATGTGGCATAAAGTTAATATATTAAAAAGGGTTAATTGCATCAAAAAGTAATCTAAACTTACGCTTTTTTCAACTTTGGTAACATACTAATTTTTTTCTATTTAAGGTAACATACTTTTCAAATCAATTAATCAAATTAACCATATCGGATTTGGAAGGCAAAACTTACTGACGTGACAGCTTCTCTGTCCAGTCAACATTTTTTTACAGAAATAACATTTTAATTGTTACATGATGTGTACTATTTTGTGCAACTTAAAAAAAACTAATAATAACTTGCTATTTTAAGCAAATTCGAAAATAATTAAACAATATTAGAAATTGAAAAAACTGATAACTGTATAAAAAATATTATGTCAGTTTTTTAACCTTTCCATTTAATAATGTTACCTTGATTTACTTAATTGGAAAGTATGTTACATTAAATATAGAAACAAAATCAATATGTTACCTAAATTTAAAAAAAAATATAGTAGCATTATATTACCTTCTGACGTAATTAACCGTATTAAAAACTACATAAGAACAAAAATAGTGGATAAAAATCATGTTGATTTATTAATTTTATATTCACTAATTTATAAATTTAAGTAAATTCTAAAAATTAATGAAATCAATATTTTAATATTAATGAATTCATCACTTGAATATGTAAAATTATATTCAATATATTTGAAAAGCCTATATTATTGGCATTTGTTGATGCTTTTTTGAATCTCAAAAGCACTGCATTATCATGCATCGTACTTTATATTATAAACTTATTTCATATTATTTTGAATTTATGGATTTAAACATGAAAAGGTATTATTAAGTATAATATATTTTGTGGGTACCACTAAAAAAATTGGAAGTGATAGGTCATCATGTAACAAAAGCTATATGTTACGGTTACATTTATTTACCTTTAAAACACGGTAAAATTAACATCCTAGATGTTGTCTTCAAGATAAATTTGCGTAAAAAAAACCTTCAAGTTGAATTATTTCTAGGATTAAAACATTCAGCCATTTTTTATTACACAAAAATCCTCCAACTGACTTAAACTTATCAAAATAAGGGTTTTTGCGGGGAAAAAAAAAAGAATTACAACCTGATGAACCGGTCAACCATTCCTCTTCGATAAACCTTCTCTCCAGCACTTGTCTATGTTTTATGATTCAAATCAACATTTATTGTTGATTCCTTTCTTCAAATATGTGTTTTTTTGTTGGAATTTACATTTTCTGCGAAATTCTGGTGTTCAGTGATGACTTGTCGACAGTGGTCTGCGACTTTCAACCGGTTAAAACTGGTAATATCTCATTTTTGTAAGTTCTTAACGGTCAAGGGTTTTTTGTGTAATGAAAATTGGTTGGAGGTTTAATCCCAAAAGTGACAGCTTGAGGATTTTTTTTGTATAAACATCTCTTTCTTCAAAGGGTTGTATATTTTAGCAACAAAAAGTTGTATATTGTTATGAGTGTATCAATTTAAAATGACATAAAAGGGTATTACTGTAATTATAATATATTTGTAACTTGTGGGTACAACTAGAAAATTGGGAAGTGATATGTCATGCAACAAAAGTTATATATTACTTTTACATTTATCTATGACCTCAAATAGGAAAGTGTGATAAACCACTATTAAAGTTGAGTAGACTAGGGATTTACACATGATCTTAGGGGATAATCAACAAGTTTACTAATATTAATGTTAATATTTTTAATATATAACATCTTGTTAATGTATAGCCACGTGGATTGGTAAGTATAGATTTGTTCCCAAATTGTAAACAGTTTGCTTACTTTTTGTGTAAGATTACATTTTATGTGCTACTGAATTCTGCAGCCATAAGCTGTCTGGTGCTTTATTTCTCATTCGTAAGTATTACCATGGACACTGTGTACAACACATGCCAGAAGTCATATATATGATGCAACCACTCCGTCTTGGTGGAGGAAAGATCGTTAAAATCTATCACCCTCCCTATATGTGACACAGCTGTTTCATGGAAGATTGTCGTTGATGTTATTTTGTCTTTGAAATATACAATATGATTAACATCCTTAAATGATTTGTCTGAAACTTATGCTTACAATTATGCACCAAACGTCGTACATTGTTATGAATCTATAGATATAAATTAACATAAAGGGGCATTATTGTAATTATAGAAATACTTGCCGACACAGAAAAGGAAATTGAGAAATGATAGATCATGATACAACAAAAGTTTTACATGTTCTACTTCACTTTTATGAATTTCTATCTTCAGAAAAACGATATCGTTAGTATCAGTACATTATTTCTATGATCATGATGCAACAAAAGTTATACCAACTTACTTTAAATTTACCAAATTCCATCCATGAAAGAATTGAACGACATCGTTAGCTTCCATAAATGCATTCTCAAACGATCAAAATCAATAACGTCATAACAAAGCGTACGTCACGTAGTAAATGTTATACGATAGCGTTTCAAAACTTACATGTTTCGAACACGAAAGGGTATTATTGTAATTTAACACATGTTGAATTGTGTGGGCACCACAAGGGAAAATGGAAAGTGATAGGGCAGTACTAAGAAACAATCTATTGTGGGCTAATGCTAGGCTGTGGTGATGTTAAGAGGTTTCTATTTTAAGAATGTTTTTGATGGTGGGGTATGTTTTGTTCAAAGACTTATTTACTATTTATAGAAAGTTTTTTCTCTTTCTTCTGTTGAATATGGGGCATGCCTTATTTGTACCCATTGCAACATTGTGGGGGGACCTAATGGCCACAGTCAATTAGGACTTTCTTGGAATTTCCTATGTATTCAATGTGTAAAAATAAATAATGTTCTTTTTTTTCTACACCATCTTATTTAATGTATAATTTGTATTATAAAAGTTTCAAGAAGTGCGGTTGAGAAAGTAGGATCTGATGGGTTGTCCACTGATTTTATTAGGAGAAACCCATATGTGAAAGCCGAATTTAACGCATCTGGATGGTTGTATAAGAGTTTTTAACGTTTTGAATAACTTTAATGTTGGGTTGTAACTGATAGCCCGTCTAATTTGTTTGTTAATTGAGTCTTTGGGCTTTTGGTTACTAGATTTTTACTTTAGTTCAGAGCGATGTGATTTATTTAATTTTAAATGTGATTTATTTGATTTAATTTGAGTGGTGGTATATATGTTAATATTAAAGGGTTGGAACAAAAAAGAATTTCTAAGTGGGGTGAACTTTTGTGTTTTTGAAGTAAACGAGAAGAAAAGTCAAGAAAAATGAAAGAAATAAACTTTTTGAGTTTTCAAAATATTATTAGAGGAAAATAAATTAGGGTTTAATATGGAAAAAACCAACATGTTTTTTTTAAACTTTTTTTATGTTCTTTTTACCAATAAAACCCTTAAGTTATTTATTAGTTTGTAATTTATAATGATTTTCTTTTTTTTTTTTCCTCAAAAAAATCTTCAAGTTTCAGGAAGTTTTGAGGAAAAATAGTGAACACACGTTTGTTTTTTCTTTTTTGAAAAAACATAAGGTTAATTATGAAAAAAAACAAAACAAATCGGAAAGATATAATACTAACAAATCTAAAATATATGTTTCTTTACATTCTCTCTTTCCTTCTTATTTCCTTCGTATTCAAGAACACAAAGAAATATATATTTTTATTTCCTTTCTTTTCTCATTATATATTTTATTTTATTATGTTTCTAAATTAAAACACATAGTGCAACAAAGTAACGTTGTTTGGTATTCGAATCAAGCTTGAGTAACTCGAGAAACCAAACTTAATGTCGGTGTGTTTAGCAAATGAGAATTTTCAGTTTGAAATTTTTAATAAAACTGAAAACATGATGGTTTTAAAAAAACACATCCGAGACAAGAATGTGTTTAGATGTATTATAAATATTTTTTGCGTTTTCATTTTCCACTCCCCTTTATAACATAGATTTGGGTCACTAAATTGAAAACAAAATGTGAAAATCTCACAAAAAGTGTTTTCAACTTTACTTGTAAACTTGGAAGCCAAAAACTGAAAACATCAAAAAAACAATAGATTTGAACGTGTTTTTCAAAAACCCTTATTTTCGATGAAAACTTTTGTTGAAAACAGACCAACTAAACTGACCATTTTGAAATAAATTTTGGTTTTACTTGTTAATCGAATATTGGTTTTAGTTGTTAATTGGTTGAAATAGTGTAGATGTAGTTAACTTGATAGAAATTAGGTTTGGAAATTAATTTATTGGTGGTAAAAGTATTAAAACTCTTTTAAATATTAAAAATTTGCATTTTCTTTGAAATACAAGTTACAATACCATTTGTTTATCCTACATTATGATTTTTTTTAATGATAAATGAGACTTAAACCTACAATAACTTGATTGGAGAAACACCTTCACTCTTTAATTATGTACAAATTCATATGTAGAAATTTACTTCATGACATTAAGCAATTTTCACTCATAATACAAGAAAAAAGATTTGATGATATTGTCCTCAAATATATTTAAACGGGTGTTGGAGTTGCGTTTGAAAATAGTACTAATTTTTTAAAACTGGTTTTTAAAGATGTAAACAAAACACTAGTTGTTATCAAAATGTGTTTTGTATACAAAAGCATAAAACTTGTATCAACTTTTATAAAAAATGGTTCTGGTTATTAAACTATTGTTTTCTTTACTTTTTCAGAATAAGAAAACCTATAAATCACTTTGATAATGTATTCAAATGCCCCTTATTACGAGACATCTCGAGTTTTAGATTTTTTTTAAAGCATAATGAGTATCAGATGACGTAATGCTTGATAGAAGTACTTTGATAAAATCTATATCGATATGAATGCAAAGTTGAAAATTATAAATTGTATTAGAATATTTTGATTTATCGAATCTTTAAGCCAAATCTATACGTTTGAACCTTTTTGGGTGGGTTTCTTTTGTTGGTTAAAGTCATGTTCACGATGGTAGAGCCGACCTTATGATGGAGGCTACATGAGCTACGAACCAGGAAATCACATCATGAAAGAACATTAATTTTTCAGTCTAATAAGTAATATACTAATGTCATATATGTGGAATCATATGCATGGACTACAAGGGCCCAACGAAATATGGAATTGAAACTTAATATGGATTAAAAATGAAGCTTGGAACTCAATAAGCTCTGTTTTATTGTACAATGTTCGTATATTCATAATCAATGTGCAGACTATAGTTATGGATTTTTCATTCATACAATACAAATATATAAATACTTAAGTTTTTTCTTCGATGACAGAATTTATAATCTTAGACGATGAACAATGAAATCAGAAAATATAACAAGTGGCAGAAGAATATTATTGTCAAAATACACGATTTGTGTTAGAAGAAATAACGAAGAATTTGTTTAACTTCTCAATTAGATAATTTTGGTCTAATTTTCTAAGCACAAGACATAATAAGTGACCAGACTCCTTTAAAAAAGTAGTATGTTGCGTTTGTTAAATTTTTAAAAAAGGCATTATTATTGTATTTCGTCCTAGGCATCAAAATGATTAGGAATGACCCTACACAATGGTAGCTTAGTGGGTAATTAGAAATCCATAAATCAAGTTGTAGTAGTTGGTGATATGGAATCTGTAGTGGAGGTCGTGGGACTAGTCGGTAGAGGCCCCCGAGAGGGTGGGCTACCATTTTCTTTGTATGTCTTTTAAATATATGTTACATGATTTATTTCTTTTATGTTGGTCATAATATGAAACCGATGAGTATGTGTACCAAGATGGTGTATTAACATTGTTTTTTTAAGTTGGTTGAAGACTTGAAGTCATGTTCATTACATGTGATCTTGAACGATAGATACAACTACTAAATAAAAACGTTTTTTATACTATTAGCATGAAAAATAAAATCATTTCATTTAATTAATCAATAAACACTAATTTTTTGAAAATGATGTCTCTAGTACTTTTGTTCTTCTAAATTTCTTTTTATAATGATAATTCAATGGTCGATGGCAATAAATATACCAAAAACACGAGTTTTTTGAGAAATGAAAACAAATACACAAAAACAACTCAGATATAAAGCACAAATGATGAAATAAATAAAATTATGTAAAAGTGTTATGCAATATATCATTTTTATAACATAAAATTTTTTCATTTGACTCGTTTACATATTTTTTTTAATGAAAATACAAGCTCTAAATTTATTTTAAATATTTAATAAATAAGCATAATTAATTGATGTATAGTTTACATGAAAATAGTACAATGAATATACAATCTTACATGGTCATGTAATGTCTTAGTCAATGATTGTAACTTGTAAGGGTGTAATGAAAGGCTATCCAACATTTCATGAATAGTTGTATTAAAATGGTACTTCTATTATATAAATAAATTGTACATGCTATTTGAGATATAAATTGTACTAATTTTATATTAATAAATTGTACGTTAAAAAAACGACATGTTATCTGAAACATAACATTATTTTACAGTATTTTTGAAATTCATAAGACGACTAGGACTTGCGATTATCATCACATGATCATGGACCCCATAAAATTACAGATGTTATCTGACCGAATTAAATAAATCTAAAAAAGTTAATATTATACAATATCCTACGTGTAATAAGGAAAAAACTATGATTGTTTTAGATCGACAAAACTTAAAAAACCAAACTAGAATGAATTAGTTGAAACGGATGTAAGATGGAAATTTTGTTTTTTTTTTATATAAAATGTCATTTTGTTATGTAAAACAATCATCTTGATTGTACTAACAACGATTATGTATAGTTGTCTCTATAAAATGACAAATTATATGAGTTTGGATGTACCCGTATAGCCTATTTTGGTTCAACCACTTTATATACCCATTAATTTTGTAATGTATATTAGTAAAACGTTTCAAAGCATAATTTACTTATATCATATATAATATAACTATATTATTTGACATGGTATATGTTAATTTGTGACTTTGTTCGTTACGATAGAAAGTTTGGACACTGACTCTTATAACTTATAAATATGTGTAACTTAGACTTTTGTTTTCACTACAATAAAAAGTTAAAAATTAACGGAACATTTGGTATGATGGAATCAAAATAATTGAATCGAGTATTATTTTGTGATGAAGATCTCAATTCTCAATAAAAAAAAAGAGTTGAGAATTAAGTTCAGTATAAATTTTAATTTTCTCATATCTAAATCGAAAAGAGTAGATCATAAACATGGAAGGAATTGCAACTTTATAGTTTTTTTTTCTTTTTGTTAGACTTTATTTATCTGTAAGTATAAGTTAAAAAAGTTTGTAGAACTCAAACAATTCCACCGTATGATGGAATGAAAATGAATTGAATTTTTTAAATTTACAATAATTATTATTGACTCTCTTTTCATGTTTTTAGAAGAAAATTGACATAAAAAATGAAGATAAAAAAACAAAAGCTACATTCTTTCCCGTATTTTTGTTTTATTTTGACAATGTAAAAAGAAAAATAAAATTTACATCTTATCTTATTATATATCAATCATCAAAAAAACATTATTCATTTCAATGATATTTTAATAAAATCTCATGAGATCATGCAAGCATTGTTTTTATCAAATTTCAAGATAATATTTATTTTTTAAATGTTTTTCCATTTAACTTTAAAAACTAAAACTTTTTTATTTTATTATACTTTTATACCTAACTTTCAATAAATCTAAACTTATAACCAAAAATTTATACTTATATATTATTAAGTTATTGTATTAAAAACTTGAGTATAAAATGTTAGAAACATAACTTACTTTTCTGAAAACTTATAAAATTTGTCAATATCATATATTCTAATTTAAAACATGCATTTTTTTAATATCAAATATCATGATAACATTCATTCTTTATTATGATTTCACATTTAACTATAGAAACTAAAACATTCTTTTATTATTATTATTATCTTATACTTAACTTTCAGTAAATCTATCTTAAAAAGATAAATAATAATTCATACGTCTCATTAAGTTTTTGTACTAAAACTTGAGTATAAAAAGTTAAAAATCTAACTTACTTCCTCTTATACTTATAAAATTTGCTTAGTATCATGTATTCTTATTTAAAATAAGTTTAAAAATTAACTTCTAATAAAACTGACAATAAAGATAAAAAACTTTATATTTATAATATATTTGAATATCGGTTTTTCCGAATTCCGACGTAATGTGCGGGCTATTTATACCTTGTTATAATTAATTCTTTATTCTTTTTCGTTGTGAATTACCTTATTTAAAAAAAGCTTGTAAACCACACACGATTTCATTCTCTTGATTCTATCATGTCAGACCTGCAGGGTGCATTTGGTAGGATGGAACCGTAAGTAATGGAAAATAATAAGTTTTCAATTATTTTATCATGTGATTTGAGTCTTGGTTCTCAATAGAAGAAAGTAAAAAAAAAAAAAAAAATTGAGTTAGTATAAATTTTATTTTTTTCTTTCCTATTTACATGAAAAAAAAATTGAATGGGAATGAATATTTCTTTTATAGTTTTCCTTCAATTTTTTTATGTCAATATATAATCACGCGTAGCTATTATTGTTTAAAAAACTTATAAATTTTAGTGATTCCATTCCATACGATTCAAACCATAAAGATTCAATTCGGTTCGGCTGGTTTCATGCTTTCCACCAAAAACTATTTAATTTACACTTAATAAACTTATAAATGTTAGTGATTCCATACCATACGATTCAAACCGTAAAGATTCGATACGGTTTGGCCGGTTTCACGCTTTCCACCAAAAACAATTTAATTTACATATTACAAGTTTAGTGAAACACTAAAAACATTCAAATAAAATCGATAATGTAAACACACAAAATGAAAACATAGATAATTATAAATCAAATACGATAATATGTTATTAAAGTCATAAATTGTATAAAACTTATATAATAAGATGTTCTTATTTAGATTAAATGATAACATAATTATGAAAAGATAAAAATATGATGGGCCGATAGAAAGTCATTTTAATTCTCTTTTATTTATGTATAAAGATTCATTTATTTTTTTGACTTATATTTTTAATTGATATATTTGATCATGTTTATATATTTTATTACAATAACAAAAAATGTTATAATATATATGTTCTTTATTAATATTGTATTACTTTTTCTTTTCAAATATAACCTTATTTTAGTCAACACTTTATTTTAAATTTTATAATTGATATAAATTAAGATATTTTATTTTATAATAATTATTTGAAAATTATAGATGGATTATATAATTTAAGATTTTTCTTATGTAAATTAGATTTAGATTAGCTAATAATTTAACAAATGTCAAATATTTATAAATTCATTATGATGTATTAAAAATAAATATATATTATAAATATTAAATATAAAAAGTAAACACATACCATATTAATAAAATCATATTATATAACATTTTGTTTATTGTAATAATACACGCGAGCGCGCACACACACATATATAATATTTTATGTAAATTTAAAATTTCAATTTATATCGATGAAATATACATAAACTTAGAAATAAAATATTAAAAATGATAACTACTATTCACGTACTTTTAAAAAGATAGATAAATATAGCTACGAAAATAGTAGTGTTAGAGGGTGTTTGGATTTACGTTTGAAAAAGTGCTGTAGCGTTTTGGTAACTAATAATCAGATAATTGTTGTAACAAAAAGTGCTGCAGGAAATGTAGTGTTTGGTTTAGCTTCTGCTGTTTGATATCATAATTATCAAATAATCAGTTTTTAAAGTGTTTGGATTTGCGTTTTTACTTGTAAAATGATCAAATAATCACTTATTAAGCAAATAAGCTACAATTTTTAACTTATGAAAAAGTGTGGTAGGACAAACGCTAAACGCAAATAATCACTTATTAATGTAAGCAATCCAAACACTTTAAACCAATTATTTGCGTTATTGTAACGTAATAAGCTGATAATCACGTTTATAACGCAAAACCAAACACCCTCTTAGTCTTATATTTTTCTAATAATAATTGATATATATGTTTTAACTTTAAGCTTATATATAGATAATGTAATCAACTATTTATTAAAATTATTTATGTAACACATAGATTGATAAACTGGTTTATTATTAAAAAAAAAATGTCAAAAGTTTATTTAAAAATCGGATGTTAAAAACGTGAAGCCCATGAGCCCAACTTCCAGGCCCAAAAAGAGAGTGTGGCACCCAAATTCGACACCACTTTGAAGAAGAGAGAAAAAACTTGCAGAGAGCAAAATACTTGCAGTTCGTTCATCAATGGCGGGAGTAGGAGAAGGTCAAAGAAGAAGAGGAGGAAGACCTGTTCCACCATCAGCAAGAGGACCTCCTGGTCCTCCTAATCATAACAAACTTCCTACTCGTGTGGAACCTGTTGATCGCGAAAAGGTTACGTGTTTTTCCATCTCTCCATGCTCGTTTCTCGTCATATACTCTGTTTAGTGTTATTTTGTGTAGGTTGTTTGATTTTATGACTGATTTATGTAAGTTTTTGGTCGTATTTAACATTTTAGGGTTTGATATGTTGTGAAATTATACGGATGTTCCTAAATTATGCTTATATTGTAATGTTTATGATGTTATCCGAGTGAGACCACCTCGTTTTTGAAATGTTTAGGTGTAATTTTTGTTGTACAAATGATTTCATACTTCATTTGTTAATTGATGTCTGTTAAGAGAGCGTATATGTGTTTTCTGAACTTTTAGGGTTTGAATCTCATGTGAATGATGCGGATGCTTCTATTACACGTTCTTTGTTTTTAATTCTGTGCTAAATGGTAATTTTTTGTTGTTTATGATGTTATCTGAGTAGACCTCAGTTTTAGAATTTAGGGGGTAGAATTGTTACCAAGCAAATGATATTATACTTCAGTGCTTGTATAACTATGGTTCCATTGGGGTATCACATGCTTATAATTATCAATATTGCAGCTGTATCCGTGTATGGGGTGCAGCGATTAATGTGCCATGTACATCCTAAAGTGGTTCACATTCGAAAATCGACAAATAATCATCAATATTGTAGATCTGTCTGTCGATGGATTGCAGCATTAATGTGTAGGTATATCACTGATAAAGTTTGCTTTCTTTGACATGCAGACTTGTCCATTGCTACTTCGAGTTTTTACCAAGGTAAGAGTAGTGTTTGTGACACTTGATATCGTTGTCATTTTGAACTACTTTCGACTTTTTGAGTGCCCATTTTTCCCATTTGGCAAAGTTCATCCAAATAAAATCTTGCATTGTTCGTTTATGTTTTATTATAGGTTACATACTTTTTTGCAGCATCTCAATATATGTATTGAGTTAGTTGTGGAGCAATTAGAGGCATTGTATCTTTTATGTATAAGATGAAAGTAATGGTCTATTGGTCTGTCGCTTTAAATGAAAGATACAATACCGAAACGGGGAGATGTGAACGTTACCATGCAAAGTCAACGCTTTATAAGTAAATGCGTATTTACATCAATAATTATAAACTTGTCTACTTTGCCGTCATCGATAAAACTCAACAGTCACTTAGGGGTGTTTAAATGTGCATTTTTTAAGTGATTATTGTGACTTCAAGAATCAGTAATCATCTTACTGAAAATAGAGATTGTTTAGTAATTTTTACCTTTATCTTCAATTACCCAGTTTCCTTGCAGCAACTCTTTATCTGCTTCTTCAAGTCTGAGTATTTTAACTTTAAAGAATCAGAAAACCGAATCATAATCAGTTTGTTGCACACTAGGAAACCAAAATAATTACTTTTGCATCACATCCAAAACTCAAAGATATGGTACACAATGTGCTTGTAAATGTATATTATGTAGTATTTATAATCATGACTCATTATTATATGATTTATTACAAGATGCACTTTGACTCACGATTCATTAATTTGTACAGGTCGGAGGTCATCACAACCAATCAGACTTTGCAGTGAGAGGCAAGGAGCCTAAAGATGAAGTCCAAATATACACATGGATGGATGCTACACTACGTGAGCTAACTGATCTTGTATGTCAATAAAAAATCTATTTATAATTATCACTTCTCTAATCTCTTCTGCATGCATGACTTGCTATGCATGGACGTGGAATTATATTTTTATGGTTTGTCGTGCCTTTTTTTCATGAAATTTATTGCAGTTTCACAGAACGTTTACTTTATTATTGACGTCTTTTCCTTTATCTTCTTGACCTTTTATTTTATATGCTCAATCCACATCATCAGTTCATCACATATATTGGGATATGAAATGCTGTGTAAGTAATAATGATCTGCCACCTAATGAAGAGAAAGCCGGACAATAACCCAAATAACTTACCGGATCATGTCTTTAGAATGCCTTATCTTTAGTTTGTTTGGACTAATGGGCCATTGATGTAAGCCCAACATAATTATCCTTACCTTGCGTGCCAAAGATATCTTGATAGTTGGCCTTTCGCCCTTTCCTGATAGCACACCATCATTGATGGGGAACTGCAAAACCATTGGCTATATGAACTTGAATTATATTATACATTTATATGGCATCAAGAGTTTTTCGAGAAGGGATGAAAGAAATGCACAAAACTTAATGGTAATCATGGTTCTTGTTTTTTTGCATATACTAAAAGAGTATATGCCATTCTTTATGGTGTTATATGTTTTTGCATCCATAATGGTTATGTTTTCGCAGGTAAAGGAGGTAGCTCCGGAAGCTAGAAGAAGAGACGCCATACTATCATTTGCTTTTGTCTATCCCAACAAAACCGGTCATTTTACAGTCAAAGAGGTAATTGGTTCTCATTTCTTAGTCATATGATGGTTTGTATTAGCATCTCAGCGCTGTTTTCCCTATATTTTGATTTATGAACAAGAAATTATGTATTCTCTGAAACCCCAAAAAAAAATTGTAAAATATAGAAAACGTCAGGATCTATAGATGTCAAAAACAAAAAAAATTATTCCATATTTTTTTTGATATTGTAATTTTACAGTATCTGATAGTATACACAATATTTAGAAATTTAAATATAATGAAATACTTTAATTTTTGAAACGATATGTATAATAATACAATTTAAATACATAAAAAAACTAACAAATAAATTATGTAAGTGTTTATGTTATTTATGAATAAATTATGACATTTGTTTTTAAAATAGTTTTACTATATATTGTAATTCTTTATTACATTCATGATCTCATGATCATCTAAGTTAATAATGTATCTATTAAAAATTTAAACAACCCATTCTATTAGTTTCCTAAAAAACTAAATCTAGATTCTTTTTAAAAGTTAATAATAATAATAATAATAGTAATACTCAAAAACATAAATAAATAAAGAAAACTCAGACACAAACCATTCTTTTAAGCCTAATAGCCACATGAATAGTTGGTGCATATTGGAGAAACTCTTTCATGAATATTAGTGCGTGTTAGAAAAACTCTCTAAGGTCACAATATTAATGTTTGGTGCATGTTAGAGAAACCCTTGGACTTGGTTAATATTGTTGTAAGTCCAAACCCATGATGAATTGCTGCAATGCAAATCACAAAAAATTAAAATTTACTTCTATAAATGTATATATCGGTAAATATTAGAAATGTACCCGCATAATATAGCAGAATAATAGTAAAGGTATTCAAAACTTGGCTCTTTAAGAATTTCCACAAGATCTTTGGTATGATATATATTTTGTGTAAAATAGTTTCTAAATTTTGTGTTATATATTCAAGATTCAATATATTCAATAAATTATGTAAACTAATCATAATCTACGTTGACAACGTTATAATTTGGAAGTCAATGAATATAACTAAATTATAATCATTATTTATTAATTATAGATTTATGATTTTGAATGGAGGGCTTAGGATCGAAGCAAAACACCATTCACAATATTTTTAAGCCTATTCTGTTCTCAATTATGCGAGGCTAACACAACATTTACATCCTTTTTGTGCTTCATTCCTAAATTTGATTACCACTCATTCATAAGTTCAATATAAACTCAACTACAGATCTACACTTCTTAAGGTGTGTTTGGATGTGTTTTCGTAGTGATTATTGGATTGTTGCAACTTGCAGAATCAGAATCAGAGATAATCAGTTAATTAAAGATAAAAGGATAAGTAGATAACTTTTACATTTATCCTAATAATCAGTTTTTTTAGGAACTTCATTCCTGCATAACCAAATTTGATTACTTCGAACCTGAAGAATAAAATATCATGATTATAATCACTTGCACGCGAACAGACTTACATCTGAACACCCTCTAGGCAGATGACAATTTATCATCTTCAGTTAATTCCACTAGTACCACCAACAGAAGAGAAGAAGGGGGGGGGGGGGGGGTGGGGGGGGTGTGTGTGCAATGGTTCAAACCTGGACCAAACCGAAAATCAGACTAAAAACCAAACTGTATGGTACGGATCGGGTTCTGGTACTGTTCTTTGGTTTCATGTTTTTTACCTGACTTGGACAATGAAAAATACAAACCCAAACTGGAGCGAACCGAAACCATAGTTCAAGAAAATCAAAACGAGATTTTTGGTTTGGGTTTGGGTCTTGATTTTTGCACACCATTAGTAATAATTGCTTTTTGTCAATAGGCATGCAATGGTGCGAAGAACCATTCTACATTCTAACGTCAACTTTTAACCTTCATAACAGGTAGGAAAAACCTTTTCTTATCCGAATGCAAGACGACCAGATGACGGCAGCAAGGCCTTGAGCAGCCTTAGCTTCGAGGTAAATTAACAACTTTGACTTTCTTCTACTTCATAACTGGTATAACCCACTGGGTCCCAGCGTGTCACGTGTTCGTTTTTAACGGGTTTATCGCTTCTACAGATTGGAGATTATCTGGATGTGGCAATTCTATAGAATGATGGTATTTATTGAGTAATGCAAGTCTGGCTTTGTTGTATGAATAGTGGTAAGAAAACTTGGTTTCTTTCTGTGTTTGTGAAGACCTACCTTGAATTGTTGATTTTGGAGTTGAAGTTTGAGTTAACTCGATATCTTTGACTCGATTTGTTTTAAATACCTGAGTGAACTCACTCTGATACCTAACTTGGTTGACTTGCGTTGTTGAACAAATGTTTGAGTCATGATCGTTAGGGGTACCGGTACCGAATTTTTTTTGAGGCATAGTATTAGTACCGAGTACATGACCAATTATAAAAAAATTCCGGTATTGGTACCGGTATTTTCGGTATCAGACCGGTTAGAAACGATTTTTTATTTTTATTTTATCACACAAAGCTAAAATAAAAATTAATATAAAAAATTATAAATGAATTTAATATCAAAACAAATAAATGAAGTTAATATCAAAAGAAAAAATAAAGTTAATATCAAAACCAATAAACAAATTTAACCATCCGTATATATATTTATATCGATGCAAGTTCAGTATATATTTAATGCCAATGTAAATATATATAATTAGATGTAAATTGATAATAATATAACAAATGTCAATCTTAAGTATATTTTTTTTTAATCGAACCTGTATCGGTACCGTACCAGTATTGAATCGGATGGTACCAAATTCTTTTAAGACATTATATTAGTGCTAAATACCGAACTGATTATACAACTTAAGTACCGATATGGTACCAGTTCGGTTAAAATCTTTTTTCAGTAAAGAGATGATATTTGACATGAATTGGTGTGGGTCATGTTAGGTGGATGAGCAAACTGATGTGATGGGGATTGAATTGGAACCTGAAAGTTCTTGAAAACCAAAACCTATTTGGTTTGGCCTAGGTGTTTTTTAGACTTCTATAAAGAAACATACAAAACCGTCGGATTGAAACAGAACTGAATTTAAAATATGAAAATTAATTTTTGAAAGACAAATTGTTTAGTTTCAAGTTTCGATACGATTTGTTAGCTTTTTGTTGTAATTAAAATTATGAGTTTTGCATGCCTAATAGATTTGAATCCAAAACATAAAACCTTTGGTCCAATATCTATCAAATCAACATTTTGGAGTTTAGTCTCTTTGAAACCAGCTATGTTATAGATCTAAATAATCTGTGACCCAATTAAATAAATCATTGATTGATCAAATAACTAATGGATCATGATTTGATTCGTGAATGAACTAAATTAAATAGATAATCATGATTTTGATTACAACATTAATTTTTACTTTTTTATATTAGAGGGTGTTTGGATTTGTTTTGGAGAAGTGCTTTAGCGTTTTGAAAATATTAATCAGATAATAACTGTAACAAAAATTTTTGCCGGAAATGTAGTGTTTGGTTTATGTTTTGCTGTATGCAATCATAATTATCAAATAATTAGTTTTTTTAAGTGTTTGGATTTGCGTTTTAACTTGTAAAATGACCAAATAATCTCTTATTAAACAAATAAGTTACAATTTTTAACTTATGAAAAAGTGTGGTAGGATTATCTCTAAACGCAAATAATCACTTATTAACGTATGCAATCCAAAACTTTAAACCAATTATTTACGTTATTGTAATGTAATAAGCTAATAATCTCGTTTATAACACAAAACCAAACACCATCTAAATCTATACTCATCCCTAGCCATTCTCTTAGCTCCATCTTAACCTATCATATTTCCTCGGGTTGAAACTGTTAAATAATGTATAGTGTAGGGGTCTCCTTTGTAAATATGTAATCTATTTATATGAGTTGAATGCAATACACCCATCAAGGGTTTCCACACATTATAGCATGGTATCGAGCCTAACCCTAATTCTCAAACAAAATTAGGTTTTTTCGGTTCTGCAACCTCCGGCCGCCCCTCCTCTTACCGGCGGCCACGCTTCCGCCCAACTCCACCGGTACCCTCCTCCTTCGGCTACAACCCTAGCCGCCCACCCACAGTCGCCCAACCCTTGCTGTTGCTGTCTGCGCCGATGATACCCCTCGTCTGCGCCGCTGTCACTCGTGGTCGACAACCCAGCCGCCGCTGCAACCCTAGGCAGCCGCCGCTGAAACCATTGGTCGAACACCTCGCTGCTGCTGCAACCCTAAACGGCCTCTGAAACCCTTCGCTGAAGTCGCCGCCGCAGCCACCCTGCTTCTGTTCGACGACCACCGCAAAGATCCCTGCGCCGCATACACGTCTGAGCCCCTGCCGATCGTCCCCTGCGCCGCACACACGCCTGAGGTTGCCACCCCTGCTGCTGCTTGCCGGCTCAAGCTCCTGCCGGTCGTCCTGCTTGCCTCCGTGGATTTGACTTGGCCGCTGGTTCTGGTTTTACCAATTGGTTCTAGATATGCTGCTACTTTTTGTGTAACCATCAAGCATCATTATTATAATAATCAAATACTATTATTATAATAGTCCAACATTGATTATTATAATAGTACAACATTGATTATTATAAAATTGCTAGTTGTGTCCCACTATTATTAAAACGTCCGCCGATTGCTAGTTCCTCCGACCAGCAGCCCTTGCTGCCGTCACCACCGCTGCCACCATCCACTTCTTCACTGCTGCCGCCAAAAGCCTCCTCTCCTCGGCCTACTTTTTGGTGAGCACGTTCCGTTTATTTGTTTCTTTATTATTATATTTATTTTTCGTGAATACTATTATTATTAGACATGACGGGTAATAATCCATCACCAAACAACCCAACCGCTTCCCAACTTGTTTTTGCTATCGGTAATGTCTACCCTCAGTTCAGTTTCAAATTAACAACTGATGGGTCTCGCTATAAACTATGGCGACGTATTTTTACTGATGTATGTAAAGGGGCAAAAGTCATGGGTCATATAACTGGGAAGTCCCAACCAACAAGTGTTGATGATGAGGATTGGGAAGCCATTGATTCTCGCATTAAATCATGGTTCTACTCTACATGTGAACCAAATTTACTTAATCTCATCACAAAAGATAACTGCACTGCACACGACCTTTGGGAAGCCTTGGATGCTCATTTCTTGAACAATAAATTATCCCGTAGCCTACAACTTCAAACCCTTTTTCGAAACACCAAAAAGGGAGCTCTTTCTATTACTGATTACTGTCACACCTTAAAAGACATTGCTGACTCCGTTGCTGATGTTGACACTAAAATCACTGATCAGGATCTTGTCTTGCAAATTCTACAGAATTTACCATCATCCTATCAAAGCTTAATTGATGTCATCACACACACCAAACCATTTCCCTCTTTTCTTGAAGCCAAAAACATGTTACTCTTGCATGAGTCTCGTGAAGACCAACCCGAATCTACCCTTGAAGCTTCACCTTCCCTTACCACTGCCCTTTATTCCTCGTCTAGCACTAATAATAATGGCAAAGGGAAAAATAAAAATAATCGGGAAAACAGAAACACGGGACGGGTTACATCTAAGGGTAACACGGGAGGGGGGTCTTTTAACAGCACAACTTCTGTTACAGGTTATTCTCGTGATGCAGGTCAATCAAGTGCCCCACCGGCGTTCAACAATCAACTGCTTCAGCTTCTTCAGAATGCATTACATCAGCAATCTCAGGCTTCTCAGTTTGGAGGTAACTATCGTCAGCCGGTGTCTTCCACACCAACTCATGCCGGGACTCACACTCCATCGGCACTCTATGCTGCGCCTCCTCCAGTCTCTCCTGCCAATACAGCTCCACCGCAGTTCACAGATCTCGCAGCTCTCTTCAGTTCAATGTCCGCTCAGCCACCACAACAGCATCAGGACAACAACTACTATATGGATACTGGTGCAAGCTCCCACATGTCATTCAACCAAGGTAATCTACTTTCTCTTAAACCTTGTGGTAAGTCAAAAGTAATCATGGTTGGTAATGGTGCCTTACTACCGGTTTCTTACATTGGAGATACATTTCTTCCATTATCACAAAATAAATTGGCACTGAAAAAATGTACTTGTTTCTGATCAAATGGTTAAGAATCTCATTTCTGTGCGTAAGTTCACTCTTGATAACTGGGTTTCTATTGAATTTGATCCTTTTGGTTTCTCCATAAAGGATCTTGATACAGGGCGCCTTCTTCATCGCTCTAACAGTACTGGTGATCTTTATCCTGTCCTCGCGCCTTCTCCGCCTCCTGTGTCCTCTGCCACTGCTATGGTCTCCTTCTCTCCTGATGTATGGCATCGTCGTCTTGGTCATCCGGGCAGCTCTACATTTAATTTTTTACGTTCTCGTAAATTTATTTCTTGTTCCAATGCAAAGTTACCTACGTGTCATGCTTGTCAATTGGGTAAACATTGTCGTTTGTCTTTTTCAAAGTCAACAACTAAGACTTCACGTATTTTTGAACTTGTTCATTCAGATTTGTGGACATCTCCTATTTCCAGTTTGAGTGGTTTTAAATATTATATTCTATTTTTGGATGATTATTCCTATTTTTTATGGGTTTTTTCATTACGTGTGAAATCTGATGTTTTTCAAGTATTTGCTACCTTTCGCGCTTATGTTGTAAATCAGTTTAAAACAGATATACAATCCTTTCAGTGTGATAATGGACGTGAATTCAATAACAGTAAATTACTTGAGCTTTTTCAAAACCATGGCATTAAAGTTCGTTTTTCTTGTCCATACACGTCACAACAAAATGGCAAAGCTGAACGAGCCATTCGCACAATCAACAATGTGCTCCGAACTCTTCTGTTTCAAGCCTCTCTTCCTCCAAAATTCTGGGTCGAAGCTCTCAACATGTCTGTTCATCTCCTGAACATTCTTCCCACTAGTACTCTGGACTCCAAAACTCCCTGTGAGATCTTGTACGGCACGTTCCCGGTCTTTACACACTTGCGTGTATTTGGTTGCCTCTGCTATCCAAACCTCTCTTCTACAGCCCCAAACAAGCTTTCCCCTCGCTCTACTGCTTGTGTATACCTCGGACCTTCCCCTTGTCATCGGGGTCATCGGTGCTATGACCTAGTCACCCACCGTATTCTTATCTCACGTCATGTGATCTTTGATGAAGATCATTTTCCGTATCCTTCGTTCAATGCCCCACCCTCTCCCTCTGCGTATGATGCTTTCATCGACGACGTCCCCACAACCACTGTGATGACTAACGAACCTATTGCATCTACCACTCCCTCAGATAATTCTTCTACTGAAACCACCTCAAGTGACTCGCTCATTCCCTCTAGTGATGCTTCTACAGCCAATGACTCACCTCATTCATCTGTCGAACCTCACTCTTCACACACGTCTTCAGCATCAATTCAACCTGACGCTGTCCCTTCTTCCCCACCACCGGCTCCTACCTCCACTCATCCCATGACAACCAGATCGCGTACTGGCAGTCTCAAACCTCGCCAAATTTTGAATTTGTCAGCCGTTGACTCTCTTTCCCCAATTCCCAAGTCTTCTGCTCAGGCAATTCGTGACCCAAATTGGAAGGCAGCCATGGACGCTGAAATGTCTGCCCTTCTCTCCAATCATACGTGGGATCTTGTTCCCCCTCCTCCAAAAGTCAACATTGTTGGGTGCTGTTGGTTATATCGCCATAAGTTCGATAGTCAGGGTCGCCTTGAGCGTTACAAGGGCCGTCTGGTGGCTCAAGGCTTCAACCCTAGAATTTTTCAGCTTATTATTCACTTTCTTAAATTATAAAGAAATTTGTAAGCTTACGATCTTACAAACGTATAAATAATTACGAACTAAACCTACAAAATTGTAAATTAAATGAATACAAAATCAATATATATATATATTTTTAAAATAAAATTATAATCATGTGCAAATACCTTGTTTTATATCTAAACATGTTTGATTTAACTAGGGTTGTCATGCCATGTTGAAATCCTCTTTTGGTTCTCATATGAAAATTAAAGTACAAACAAAAAGAAATATGGTTATGGAAGCATCAAATTCCTTTGGGGAAACAGAACACAAAACCACATATTCATTGTACTATGCTATCCTTTAAGCCTATTTTAGTCAAGAAAATATTTAAGTTAAAACAAAGTTGTTAATATCGAGATCTTACTTAAGTTTGTTTTTGTCTTCGTAACTTTGGATCGTAAGATCGAGATCGGGATCCTAAGATCCTATTAAGATAATATTGTCTTTTTTATATGTGTTATGATTTACATCGAATACCAAATTCGTGTCAAATTGATGAAATATTAAAAATCCCAACATTATAATGATGATACAATTGTTAAGAATTTTGGTAATTTAATTAAATCATTAAATATTTATATTTTAAAGTATTTGATTCAAAGAATATATATATATAAAAATTACTATTATGCACAAATTAGATAATTAACCAATATGATTATATTTTTATTTAGTTGAAGTGTAAGTATATTGGATCACATCGAAACCATATAATTCTATAATAGATCTTAGTGGGCATTAGGTATGGTGAAATGGAATGGTATGGTAGGTAGCACGATTACAAGCTTTTGTTGTTATGCTACAAGAGATTTGGTTCTCAATGTAAGGAAATATAACTTTTCTCATTTTCTTATCAAAAATAACGAAAGAGAATGAAGTTTTATAGTTAATTCTTCATTTTCAATATCATATGTATAACTATGTTGGTTAAAATAGGTTATAAGTTTAATTCTATTTCATTCCACAGTATTAAACGCCCCCTTAAGATTCTGACAAAACTCTTACCTTTGAAAGATCTTATCAAAGTTCGACTCGTTTTTGCTGATTATAATCGTAAAATGTTAATCAAAATCAGAATCTTAACAATCATGTTTAAAACCATTGTTATTAAAAATGACAATAATAACACAAATCATTTAAATTGTATTTTTTTTAACGACAAACTAACTTACTCATACTCCTACATTATCCCTTTGCCCCAAAATGGGGATTTCAAAATTTACTTCCACCACCTAAATTCCAACTTGCCTACGTCAGGAGTCGAACTCGTAACCTCACACTTACATATCACCACTCATACCAAATGGACTAAACCCCGGTAAGTAAGTATATTGTTAACTAGAAAAATGTTTTAGAAAAGAAAAAAGCTTTTCAATTTTCTTTTCAACTTTTTAAGGGTCTAAAATGTAATAATCGAAAGTGAAGAGTAGAGAAAAGACGACTGTTGACTGTTGAGTGTCGGCGATGATATAACAAAAAACGACGTCGTTACGTTATAAAAACAGATGAAAATAAGAACACATCAAAAATAAAAAATGCAATCCAAAAACTAAATTCGGTTCTCAATTAGCAAAACCCAAATCTGCCATTACAGATCTCTATTTTTACCTCCTCAAGCCACCCACACAACCAAAAACTCCAATTAAAACCATTGATTCTTGAGAACAGTTTCTTCCAAGTTCCAAATCGCACTTTACTTCAACTTCTGTGCATCCAAATTTCTCAGTGTAATGTGATAAAATTAGGTTAATAATCCGAAATACCCATCAATTGATCTCCCTCTCTGTCCGGTAATTTGCTGTAATTCTATTTACTATATCCATAAATTCAAGAACAATAGTTCTAATTTTGCTATTTTGTTTGATAATTTTGGGAATTTAGGGACGAAGATGGCGATTAAGAGGGGGAATTCAATCACGGGTATCCGCAGGAACAATGGCGGAGGTGGATCTTGGATGAAAATTTTGCTTCTTTTGCTGTTTTTAATTCTTGCTTCTGTGGGTTTCTTCATTGGGCGTGGGGTTTATTCTGCTGCTTCAGTTGGTTAGTATTTTTTTTTTTTTTTTTGTATTTAATTCACTAATTTCTGTGTGGAAAAATGTGGGTTTCTTTGAATGTAGTCTTAGGGTTAGTGTTTTGATGAATTTAGCTTAGTTAAGCCCTTTAGTTGATACATCATGCATTACTTGCCTTGACTGAATTAGTTTTATTAGGGTTCGGAGTCCAGAGAGTGTTCGAGTACAGGTTATGATGATTATTGTAGGGTCAAAACAATCAGAAATGTAAGAAAACCAATTATATTGATATAAACCCACCCCTCCTGGCGAGACATTGACACATTGTTGGCTTTGGCACCTCTGCCAAATGGTTTTGTTCTTGGTACATGACCCATGACACCGTCCAAAACAATTAGGAATATAAGGAAACCGATTATATTGATATAAACCCGCCCGAGATATTGACAGTTTTGACACCTATGCCAAATGATTTTGTTCTTGGTTTGGGCCCCTGCCCAAAATGCGTCTTGCAAGTTAAGGTGGAGTTTTCTCAAGTTCATAGGCGATGTGAAATAAGAATGTATCATATATCGAGATACAGACTTAATTAAAACGCCTTCATTGGTATAGTAGTAAGGGTGATCTTGAACTAAAGTGTGACAATTGACAAAGGGTGACCATGATCCTGTTTTCTGTCAAAATTTGCCTATTGAATAAGGATTGTTTCATGATTGTACTTTATGAGGTATCAATCATACAATGAGTGCAAAAGCATGTGTTGTTATATGTTAGAAGTGTACATATAATAGTAATGAGCATACAATCCTAATTAACCAAACCATATGCACATAATAGCAACGATGTTACATTTCCTTTATTGATTTATGCAACCTAGTTTGCACAAATTGGTAATGAAATGTGAATCATTTATATTATGTGCTTTTATAATATGCTGCACTATTGGGATATTGAGGTCCAAGGGGGTGTTTGGTAGAGAGAATTGAAGAGATGGAAATGAGGATATAATCAATGGTTATTTAGACCATGAAATTTGAAAATACAATGAACATATAATTGTTGCAATTCTTTTTCCCTATCTTTAGCTTTTTACTTAATTCTCCACCATTGCCAGAGAAAAGAGAGAATTGAATTTTAGCCAAAATACATAGAGAATTTATATAAATGATTCAAGTCTCCTAATTAATTATTTGTCTCCATTTTCTTTCTCTTCGATTCTCTCTACCAAACGCCACCTAAGGGTTTGAGAAAGGAGTAAAAGGAAATTGAATTAGGGTTTTGGAGCATACATGATGTACCACGAATTCATAATTTTCAATCAGATTCAGAAGGAGACAAAAATAAGGGCACACATGACATCCCACTTCTGTACGGACTCCAAATACAGCTCAATCATTTGTTTTCAATATGGTACAATACTGGAGGAGATTTCAAGATGTAATTGGGCGGCTTGGTCAATCCTTGTTAGATTAATGTGGAGGCATAGGATTTAGATTAGTTTAGATAGTGGTTGTGAAGTTACACAAATCGATGACTTTTCCTATATCGTTTGGGAAGTTTTCTTGCTAAATTGACCTATTTGCCTATATGTTTTGAAGTCATTTCAAACCCTTACTTTACCTTAGTGAACTTGTAAAACTTTCGTACAAAGATCGAATAATGAATTCTAAGTTATCAAAGGCCAATGAACATATATCTTTTACACTTAGAATTTTTATTTAACAAATCAAGTAATTAAATTTATCCAACAAAAGACTCCTACTTGATATTATATTTCATATGAGGTTAATTACACCGTAGTGTAACATTCTTTTTGGCATTTTCAATTTTCTGTATCATATTTTAATAATAATGTTAAAGGGTTAATCTTATAAGTTTATGGTCAATTAAAGGGCTCAGTTTCCTATATAAAAATCGACTATTGATTAATAGTTCTTTATCCGGTCACATGATATCTTATTTGATTACAAACATATTAACATAGATCCTAAAACACTGATATTTTGAAGTATGATGCCTGAATAGAAATCAACTGTGTTGGTGCAATTAACTTTTCATGTGCAAAATGTTTTACTATATGCTCTCGTAAAGTTTGTGTTTCGAAATTCAATCTCTTATTCTTCTTGCACAGATACTTACCTTCCACAGGAGGTGCAGGATGTTGATTGGAGAGCAAAGCTGGCTTTCCTGCATGTGAAATCGCTTTTTTCAAAAAAGGCATGTTGCTAATATTTATTAGCTCCTATTAAAATTTTAAGTGTTTGATTTAATCTCATCTTTTCTTTTACAACTATTCGTATAATTAGGTTATTGATGTCATTAAGGCGAACACTGATGATTTAGGACCTTTGAGCCTTGATGCTTTTCGGAAAAGCAACTTGTCAGTTTCTTGGAAAATTTCAGGCCAAGAAAATGTGATCAGTAGTAATTCCAGTACTGCCGAGGTTAGTAGTATAACAATGGGCTTAAACTTAAATTAGGATTTTAGGTTGTATTCTCTATCAGGGTATATAATAATAATAATAATAAAATTTTGTTTCATACTGCATTGTGGATGCTAATATAAAGTTGTGTCCGACCAGATTGCGGAAACTAACAAAAAACGGCCGCCAACAGCGAAACTGGATAAAATTTTTGATGGTAGTGATGTTTCGTCGACTGTTGAATTGTTAAGATGTTCATTGTTAACATATGAATGTAAATTTCGTTTTTATTTGTGTTAATACAGCTGGCCATTCTCAGTCTGTTGATACGCCTGCAAAACTGGCAAGACGGGTAACATTCTAATTTGAAATTCCTTATGAACATACACGGATACACCCATTTTCGTGATGATCAAAACTTACTTGTTTCAGTTTTCCCTTACCTTGTAGCAACTGAGAGATAAAAGACGTGAAACCCGAGCTGCTAATTTAGTGAAACAAGATGACGATGTGATCATAAAGCTTGAAAACGCAGCCATTGAACGCTCGAAATCAGTTGACTCTGCTGTTCTGGGGAAGTACAGTATTTGGCGAAAAGAAAACGATAATGACAACATTGACACAACTGTGCGCCTGGTCCGAGATCAAGTGATTATGGCTAGGGTATATAAGAGCATCGCAATGATGAAAAACAAGACACAATTGGCCCGTGAACTACAAAATCAAATTAAAGAAAGTCAACGTGCTTTAGGCGATGCCAGTGCAGATGCTGATCTTAATCGCAGGTCAGTAGGGGGCAATTTAATCTGATTTATGTGAAAACGGGTCAATTTTGGTTTATGTCTTTATTGATGACAATCAAACCGGGTAAATTTTAAATTTAATAGTTATGTACTTTTGATTTTTGTTCACATTAACTACCTATAAAATAACACCCAATAGCTATCTACTTTTGAGTTTCCACTACCTAATTGGAGTACATTGAAAGTTGCTTATTAATTGTGCACAAGGAAAAGTACATAGCATAAATATGTACGAACTCAAAAGTACATAGCTGTTAGACTTCATGTTCCATTAATTAAATCAGCTAAAATAGCTATAGGTCAACCCAACCCGAGTCAGCCCATTTTAGCGTGTTACACAACCCACTGGGCCGGCCCATTTTTCCATATATAGTCGTGATTTCTGATGTGGTTTTCATGTTCATATAATATTTTAAATACTTGTAGTGTGCCGGAGAAAATAAAAGCTATGGGCCAACTACTGTCAAAAGCTAAAGGCCAGCTTTACGATTGCAAGCTGGTCACTGGGAAGCTGAGAGCGATGCTACAATCAGCCGATGATCAAGTTCGTAGCTTGAAAAAACAGAGCACGTTTTTGAGCCAGTTAGCAGCGAAAACTATTCCAAACGGAATTCATTGCTTATCAATGCGCCTAACCATCGATTATTACCTTCTTCCACCAGAGAAGAGAAAGTTCCCTAGGAGTGAGGATCTTGAGAATCCAAGTCTTTATCACTATGCTCTCTTCTCCGATAATGTCTTGGCTGCATCGGTGGTTGTGAACTCAACGGTCATGAATGCTAAGGTACGTATCTGTACGATCGTAATGATTTGTGTGATTTTCTTGTGTTGATATTGATACAGGTAAATTGAATATTTTGATGGTAAAATGGGTCGAAATTCCAGCCTCTATTGAACATATGTCTAATGGACTAACGATGTTTGGTTCGAATGCAGGAACCAGAGAAACATGTTTTTCATCTTGTCTCCGATAAATTAAACTTTGGAGCGATGAATATGTGGTTTTTACTAAATCCTCCCGGTAAAGCTACTATCCATGTGGAAAATGTTGACGAATTTAAGTGGCTGAATTCATCCTATTGTCCTGTTCTTCGACAACTAGAATCTGCTGCAATGAAGGAGTACTATTTCAAATCCGATCATCAAACGACTCTTTCTGCTGGTTCATCCAATTTAAAGTACCGAAACCCGAAGTATCTCTCAATGCTGAATCACCTCCGGTTTTACCTCCCTCAGGTTTATCCCAAGTTGAACAAAATCCTTTTTCTTGATGATGATATTGTCGTTCAGAAAGACTTGACGGGGTTGTGGAGAGTTGATCTCCGCGGGAAAGTGAATGGTGCCGTTGAAACATGTGGGGAAAGCTTTCACCGTTTCGACAAGTATTTGAATTTCTCGAATCCTCATATCGCGAGAAACTTTGACCCCAATGCGTGTGGTTGGGCTTACGGGATGAACATGTTTGATCTTGACGAGTGGAAAAAGAAGGATATAACCGGCATATACCACAAGTGGCAAAATATGGTATGATTTTTATTATATGGTCTTTTGCGTTTCTATTGCTAGATTCCAGAAATCAAAGATGTGGCAATTTTAGTCCATTCAAGCAAATAGATCGAACAGGCTGAATGTTAAAAAAATCAGTTTTTTATGTATAAATTTGAAGATGTTTTAAAATCTTGTTTCAAGATTTTGTTCAAAAAAACTTATTTTTAATTTTTAACTTCGATATGTAGCTATGGCCGTTTTGGCCCATCCAGCCCGTTGCGCCATCGCTTTATCATATGATAAAATATAAATTCACATGTTGCAAAATGGGTGTGTTGGGTAATGGGTCAGACCAAGTTGGGTTCGGGTTGGACCAATAACACCATTTGTCCATTTTCGGTATCATTATCCCCCTAGTGTTTTTGGTTAATCGGTATCCATTTGTCCATTCTGCGTACCAAACGCCCTTTAGTGTTTCTGTTATCCTCTAATGATAGGTTTTTTTTGCCACTTGTGTTGCTATCAGAATGAAGACAGGGTTCTATGGAAGCTCGGAACTTTACCGCCAGGGTTGATGACGTTTTACGGGCTAACACATCCACTCGAGAAATCATGGCATGTACTTGGTCTCGGGTATAATCCTAGCATCGATAAGAATGACATTGAGAAAGCAGCAGTCGTTCACTATAACGGGAACATGAAACCATGGCTTGAATTAGCAATGACAAAGTATCGCCCGTATTGGATAAAGTACATAAAGTTTGACCATCCATACATCCGGGGTTGCAGACTAGGCCAGTGAAAACGATGCTCTTCAAGGTACCTTATGTTACTTTTTCGCTTGTTTAATCATTCGATTCTATTCTTTGTCATCGTTGATAGCATGCGTTGAAGTTGCTCGTCGTCTTTTGCCCTGTGATATACACTGTGTATGCAACGTTTTTTCGTCCTTTTTTTTGTGGTATAGTTTTAGTGAAGAAGATCATAGTTTGAACTGTAAATGACTTGGATGTGAATATCTTACCATCGTCTTCTGAAAAAACTTTCGTTTGTCGATTTTGTATTTTGCTTGCACGAAACACACACGAAAAGCATCCATCATGTGCAAGTTATCGACTCGATGACAAAGTATTAGTTGTCGAAGTTACATTAGTGTCGATTGACGATTTAGCGATCAACATCTAAAAAATGTGTATCGCTTCAATGACCTCGACCTGTTGTGTTTTTATTCTGTAAGTACGAATAGTCGAACACCGAGGACATGGTGATGCCTTTTTATTGGTCCTATTTCATTCCGATGATGCAACCAAACATTGATTTATTCTGTTGTTTTTAAATCATTTTTTTTGGGGTAATCTGGGTTTTATAAATTTTTATTTTTAAAAAAAATTATGTTTAGTATTAGTATTTTACAATGGGCCCATTTAACTATTTGGTCCGTTGGGTCAAGATTGGAGTCATCAGCCGCCAGGTTATTTTTTTGTTCTTAGAGATCGAAGTATTTTCACCCAGAGACAAGTCTTACCACTATGCCATCACACCATTATGTTTTCAAAATTTTTTTTTTTTTTTGGGTAAATTACAATTTTCGTATTTATGGTTCTATATAAATTATGGATCGCGTCTTTTTCCTGTCGAAATTACAATTACGTACACCAATGGATGGTTCTTTTGTTATGGTTTTTCCTTTTTCCAATCATTTTTTTAATAATTGAGTATTTTACTCGTAATAATATCATAAAGATGGTAATGAACTTTCTTTTTTCATAAAATTAAATAATAAAAATAAAATTCCAAATTTATTTTTTATTTTTTAATTATTAAATGGTCATATCCATCGTTGTTAAGATCACGAGTAAGATCGTAGGATCGGTCGATCCTACGATCCCACCATAAGATTTCGAACAGGATCGGTGTAGGATCGTTTTATAAAATCGTACTAGGATCGTGGGATCGTTTGCAGGATCGTAGGATCGGTCACCGATACGATCCTACTTTTTACTCGATCCGAACTCTTAACCGGGTTCCCGTGGATTGTTTGCTGATTCGATTCAACCTTTTACCTCGATACAATCATTTTGTCTATTAGGACAGTGAATCAAATTATAGGATGTATGATTGATTGAATTTTTTGGATGACCATAAACATTTTAAACATTAATGTTTGTTGTTTCCCTATTTATTGTATAAATATTTTTTTGAAGTGTTATATAATTAATTTTTAATATAAAATCACAAATTATAGTGACTAGAATTTTTTTTAAATGTAGTGATTTTGTTGTAGGATCTTACGATCCCGATCGGATCCTACGATCCTAGGTAAGATCTCGATCTTGACAACGTTGGTCATATCCCTCCATTTTACCCATTGAGGCTCTTTGACCGCCCCTACCCCCTTTCTAACTGGGTAACCACCACCACAACCACTACTTGATCACTCATCTAGGGTCGCAACCACCACCACCACTGCAACCTGCTCTGCCACCGACAACCAACAATATATACTTGTTCATCGCAACCATCACCAAAATGAAAATCAGTTTTAAAGATTGTACTCGAGATCTAATAGATCAAAGTCATCCCAAAATAAGCTTGAGATTCATTGCTATGTGTACCAAAATCGAAGCTTTCGGATCGGTAAAGGAGCGCTTCACATCAAGATTATTCACTAGATCGAAGTTGTTGAAGGGTTTTTGGAATCAATGGTTTCTTCAGTTGCAGTAACAGACGACTCTTGTCAAATGTTTCTGGTTTAAGATTTGGTTCGATTGGTTTATGATGTAGATATGATATGATTTGTTTTGGAATTGATTTTGTTTATGATTTAGTATATGATGTTTTTGTATGAGAATTGATTTGTAGCAATTTGCTAAGGACTTTTTAAGTATTGATCTTCTAAGGTTTCTATATTTGATAAGGTCTCTATGATTGATTTATCGACGGACTTCTTTGTTGTTGTTGTAGTTGGTTCTCGGTTAAGTGAGAGAGAAATAGGGAAAGAAACGACGGTGGTCCTGGTGGAGGTTCTTGGCGGTGGTGGTGGTCTTGGTGGAGCTTTTTCATGATGGCCATGGTGGTTCATAACGTGGAGAGAGAGAGAGAGAGAGAGAGAGAGAGAGAGAGAGAGAGAGAGAGAAGAAGAGAAGAGAGAGAGAGAGAGAGAGAGAGAGAGAGAGAGAGAGAGAGAGAGAGAGATTTGTTAGGTAAATGAAAATTTTGTAGTATTTTTATTATTTTAATTTTATGAATAAAAGTTTATTATTTATTTTTGAGGTTACGAAAACGACTTGTTTAACGTTAAAAGTATCATACATTGGTTTCTAATACAAAAGTAACGAGCGACGAAAGCATCGAAGCACTTCGTTTAAAAACGAAAAAAGTCACACCATCACGTATTCATATATCAAAACATGATTTATACGAATCGATCAATGATCAACTTGGTTTCACTTGCTATTTTTGAACAAAAAATTGTAAAAAAGAAGGGTACTCATTCTGTCCCAAAGTAAGTATTCACATTTCTTTTTTAATTTGTCTCAAAATAAATATTCATCGTTAAGTTCTACAAAATTATTTTGTTGTTAAATTTAAATAAAATGTGATTCGACTTGGTGGCCAAAATGTTATTGAACTACAATATCTTCAAAGCATGATATGCAAATCGATGCTTCTTCATGTAAAATGATAATTCATGTCTCCTTTGGTACTCACATTCGTAATCTAATTGATATTATTCATATGCTTAGATGTCGTTTGGTTTGAAGGATTTAATCAACTGATTTAGGATTTGGATTTAGAAATACTTCATTGTCATGTTTGGATAAAAAACTAAGAGAAAGGATTTAGCCCATTTAGGATTTCATATTCCACACTTCTCCACATTTCATAATGCATCCACCCCCTTAAAGATTTCAAAATCCCGTCATTTTAAAACTCCATCATTTTAAATTCATGCAATCCAAACGCCACCTTAGAGTTCTATCAGACTTCCCAGAGCCCATAGCCATAGATATAGCATCCTCTTCATGTTTTCTCTGAGACATTTTTACAAACACCTTATGTGTATTCTCCATTGGCGATTTGGTTAACCCTGTTCCTAATGCTTTTGTTACCCAATTTCCAATTTCGATTTCATTAACGCCCAACTCATCACTTCATCATCTTCCCAAAATCCATAGAACACTCCTTTCAAAACTCAAAGATTATCTGAAATTTCTGAATCCATGATTTGACGTGCCTCCAGCTCACAACCATCATCCACCGCAAATCACTTCTCCTTCTCCACGGTCTCACCCTCTATTTTTCCGATCAACAGCTTCCGTATTTGTTAGCTGCACCTGACCGTCCGCCACCCCTGGAATTCTAAGGATGAGTCGTTGTTATTCGGGTTTTTGTAAGTTGTCCGGCAGAGGGACCATTACGATTCCGATTAGCTATGATCGGTGAAGGAAATGGATCGTCGGCGTTCTCCGTTTCCGATTAGCGCGCTTTTGTCTCTGCGTGATATTGATAAGAGCTCTCTCTTTTCAAGATCAGTTTCCCGCCAATTTACCTCTTTTATGGGTCAGGTCATAGGGGTGTTCATGGATGGTTAACCGAAACCGAAAGTGTGTTTCGGATGGTTAACCGGAAATATAGGTTCGATGATTTCGTGAACCTAAACCTAAACCGAAAAAACCGGTTAACCGATAATCGGTTAACCGGGTTTTTTGGTTCGGTTATTCGGTTAACCAATTAACCATTTTTTATTAAATAATTATTTTTTTAATTAAAAAACTCCAATATTTAGTTTATAAAACTTCAAACGTCCAAGATAATAAATGCAATGAATAAAACTACAAATTATCTATAAAAGATCTTTAAACGATTGAACAATGTCTTTCATAATCTAATAGAAACAAAAAAATTATAATATTTCTTAAATTTGTCGTTCAAATGTTGTTTTTTTTGTTGTTTTGGATTTAAAAATTAATGTGGGACTAATAGATGAGCTAAAATTTTATATTATTGTTAAGATAAATGCTAATATTTATAGGTATAAACATTAAACTATATAATATTAAAAAAATTTCGGTTTTTCGGTTAACCGTCCGTCACCAAAATCGTGAACCTAAACCGAAACTGAAACCGAAGATTTTTTCCGATTCGGTTAACCAAATCGAAAATAATAGAAAATTCGGTTCGGTTAACCTTAAAAACGATACGATTTTTCGGTTTCAGAATATTTTAAACACCCCAGTGAGGGAGGTACTTTCCCGCCATCATATGGTCATTTAAAGTTTTAAACAAAATATTTTCATATAGCCCCCTGTGTTTATAAAGATGTTTCATCTGCATCCAACATGGATTTTTGTGGTGTTTTCTTTACAATAATCATCAACCTTTTAATCTCATATTTAAATTCTTATAGTATCATTTTCCAATTAAGTTATATAAATATTAAATAGTCAACATTTGTGGAGATAGTTCAGATCTATCTTCATGAGATTGTTTTTTTTGCTTGTTTTATAAGTGACAAAAAAAAAAAAAAAGAGTTTTGTGGCAATGTCCAATTGGATAGTGAATTAAAATAGGTTTGGATCGAAACAAACACATTAAAACGGGTTAGTGTTTCTTTCAGAAAGTTTGATGGATCAATTGTTGGGTTATACATGTTGTTTGTGTGTTAGGAAATACATTTTCCTTCTATTTTTGTTTGGTAAAGTTGGTTTTAAATTTTCTAACTTGTATTTTTAACTTTTTAACTTTTCAGTTATGATGATAGTGTTGGTGAGAATGACATTAGATTATGTGACGAAAATGATGATAAAATGGAAAATGTTTTTAATCATGACTATAAGTTTTAGCATGATGATTTTTGTATCTCAAATTAATGGATTTAGAGTAAATTACAAAAATGGTCCCTGTTGTTTGCATAAAATTTTGGATTCAATCCCTGTGGTTTCAATTTTGCATAAACGGTCATTATTTGCATTGTTTACTTGCAGAAATGGTCCCTCTGTCCCATTTAAATTTCAAAATGACAATTATGCCTTTTTTCTTGATAACAATTTTAGTATATTTTTTAAGAATTTTGTTTTTGTTTTTAAATTTTATAATCTTAATGTAATAAATGTTGATTTTTAATTAATTGATTTTATTATTATTATTATTTAATATGTATTTATTTTTTATTAAAGTTATATTTTTATGTATTTAATTAATTTATGTTACGTATTTAATTTAATTATTAAAATTTTATTTATATTAGATTTCATTATTTTAATATTTATATGTTTTTTGTATTTTGTGTGTTTTCATCTATTTATTTCATCACATTAATATATTTAGATTTCATTATACATTTTTTTTTAAAATATGTAAACTTAGGATTTAATTCGTTTGGATCTAGATATTTATTATATTATTATTTCAGTTTAAATTATATATTCTATTTGTTTTTATTTAAATATTTTGTTACATTAAAACATTTAAGTCAAAACAAATAAAAATGTAAGGTTTATGTAGTTCTTGTAAATTATAATTAAACCAAAACATAGTAATATAACAATATATTATGTCATAACAAACGAAATATCATGTTTATATATATTAGTTGAAGTTATAACCAACTTAAAACATATTAACCTAACAAAAAATTTAAATATTTTATTATACTAATATGTTACGGTTTAAATAAAATTTTATTTATCTTACATTTCATTTATTGTTCTTAATATGATTATATTGTTACATTAATACGATTCGAATTAATCATATTTTTTTTAATAAAATATAAAATTAGCATTTGCTTTATTTTGATTTTAAATTTTTGTTAGATTAATAAGTTTTTAGTTGGTTTATAACTTTCAAATAAAATATATAAACATAACATTTTATTTGTTATGACATAAATATTTTGTTGTATTAATATATTTTGGTTTAATTATAATTTACAAGAAAACTATATAAACATAACATTTTTATTTGTTTTGACTTTAATGAATTAAATCCTAAGTTTATATATTTTCCTTTCAGAGTTATAATGAAATCAAAATATATTAACGTAATGAAATAAAGATGGAAACATACAAAATACAAAATATATATACATATTATAATAATGAAATCTAATATAATTAAAATTTAAATAAATAACTTAAATACATAATAGAAATGTAAAATAAATTTATTAAATTATAAAATAATATAACTTTAATAAAAAATAAATGCATCTTAAATAATAGGGTAAATTACAAATTTCGTCCCTGTGGTTAGGCATAAATTATGGATCCCGTCCTTCTTCGCGATTAATTACAAATTTCGTCCCCGTTGTTGGCAATTTGTTTTGGTTTTGGTCATTTGACCAGTCATTTTTTTATAAATGACCATTTTGCCCTTAAGAATATTAATAAAATAGGCAATAGACTTTTTATATAGATTTAAATAATACCAACAAATAAAACCATGAATTAAAACAAAAAAAATCAAACAATACACAAAATTAAAATGATTTCTATGATTCTTCCACTTGAATTTAAAAAAAAAAAAAACATTTCGCCCATTGTGATTTTATTCGATTGATCTCGTTCGAAAAACCCACCAAACACCACTGATCATTGTTGCAGTTGTTCATCGCCGCTTATCACCGCCACTCATCGAAACCACACGGTGGACTCTTCTCCTCCACCTAAAATAGATACAGGGGGATAATGAGGGTGGAATTGAAGTGAACAGGTTTCAAGAGAGAAAAACCTCCACACTTGTGTCTCAAACGAAGCCTCCATAGATTGAAGATTTGTTGAATCTTCGGATTTGAACTATGCAACCAACCTTGATCTCAAGCACCACCATCGACCGCAATCCCTCCATAGTTAAGATATGAAGATCGACAGTGAGAAATTGTAGAGAAACAATGAGGGAGGGAGCATAACAACGGAGAGAGACATAGATGAGGCGGTGAGTGTTCGCTCCGTCAGATTCTATCTTCGATGGTCTGGTGAGAGATAAAGTGATCGTCCAATGACAAAGAGGGGTGCCACTGATGGGTTTGATCCGTCGGATTCACTTTCTGTTGGTGGTGGCCGGAGTTGGGGTTTGGTTAGAGGTGGTATTGGAAGGTGTGGTAGAGGAGGTGGTGGTGGCTTCTGTGGTAGTTGTGGTGAAGAGGGCTAAAGGTGAGAAATTGTTGCCATGGAATTGTTTGGCTTGCAGAGAGATGGATGCAGTGGCATCAGTGGTCGCCGATCGGAGGGAACAGAGAGACAGGGACGGTGAAAGTGTGGCGGAGGGAGATGCCAGGGAAAAGAACTAAGCATTCCCTTTTCAGCATTCCCTTTTCAGCATTCCGTCGGATGTCTGGGTGTGTGGGGAGAGAGAGAAAGAGAGGAATTATTATTTTATTTCTTTTTTTTTTTTTTAACTTTCAGTATTTATTTATTTATTATTTAATTTCATAAAAAAGACAATAACTATTTTTTATTATTTTATAAAGGGCAAAATAGGCATTTTAAAAATTTTGACTGGTCAAAGGACTAAAACCAAAACAAATAACCAACCACGGATACTGTAGTTGTAATTTTGCCTTGAAAAGGACTGAATCCATAATTTCTATATAACCACAGAGACGAAATTTATAATTTACCCTAAATAATAATACTAATTAATTAATTAATTAAATCATCATTTATTAAATTAAGATTTAAAAACCAAAACAAAATTCATGAAAGAAAGGGACCAAAATTGTTATTAATGAAAATGGTATAATTGTTATTTAGGAAAAAAATGAGACAAATGGACCATTTCTGCAAGTAGACAATGCAAATAATGAGCGTTTATGCAAAATTAAAACAACAGAGATTGAATCCAAAATTTTATGCAAATCACGGTGACTAGTTTTTGTAATTTACTCTTGGAATTAATTTTAAATGTGTCCAAAACCAGTTCAAATTTAATAAAAATGACGCATACCAAACATATTACAGATCGATCGGGTTTAAAATTATGAGCTCTGTGTATGCATTAAGATAAAAAATAAAAAGAAAAGCAACATGTTTTACGGACAGGTTAAAAGATTATATAAAAATGTTTTTATTTATCAACTCTATTAATACATCAAAAGTAAAAAGATATTAAAATATTAATAAAAATACCACGTCAAAAGAGTATTTATCACATCACTGAAGAGATGGTACTAATAAAAACCGTGTAATTCTATAAGTACACTCACTCAATTGCTAGTATTGAGTGAAGATTAACTTTTAATCATTGGCTCTAATGTAATTAACAAAAATCATATAAGTAATAGGGTGTTTGATTAGTAAAATTAAAAAAAATGGGTGTGTGTATAGCAATGCCCTAAAAATTCTGTTATTTAAAATCTTTAACACAGGTCAAGAAACTCGTTAACTTTCGGTATGGTTGGGTTAAGCGACATATGCCTCTTTTGGTTATTTTCTTTTTTATTTTTTATTCAATTAATGCATTAAATATATTTATATACAATATTAGGGGTGACAATTATGATTCATTCAAACAAACGGGTCGAACGAGTTGATGATCAAAAAATAAAATTTTAACATACTTTTGAAATATTTTTCAAAAAACAATTTGTTTAATTCATCATTTTTTTTTAAATTTCATTTTAAAAACTTTTCATGTTCTAGATTATTTTTTACTACGGGTCATTTTAATCGTTCCGTACGTTTAACATGTTAGGTCGAAATTACCGTCCCAAGAAAATATATTAGTATATTACTAGTTTATTAACCACATATAAAAATTAAAAGTTAAAATATAAAAATATTAAGCTTAAAAAATAGAATAATAATGTTATTAGTCGCTAAAACTGTTATTTATCTAGCAATCTTGATTATATATAGGAATATAAGTTACCCTTGTACATTTATTTAAAACTTTTGTATTTAAACTCATATACTTTTAGTTGATCAAATTTAAACTTTTAATTTTATATAGAACATAATTTTTAAGGAGAATTGTATATATCTTTGCGAACTTTAAATATTACGTATATATACTTGCAATCTTTCTTATTACATATATATCCTTCTAAACTTTTAAATCCCACGTACATGTTTATCCAAATGACTATTTTAAATTTATTTTATAATTTAAAAAATATAAAATATCATTTTTTATTAATTTATTATTGAATTAAATTAGAAAATCATAATTGTTTATTTTTATTGTTGTTGGGGTTTAAGATGGTAGTTTAAGTATTCAATAATAAATTAAATTAGAAAATGATATTTTATATTTTTAAATGATAAAATAAATTTAAAATAGTTATTTGGATATATATGTGAGATTTTAAGATTTAGAGGGAGATATATATGTAATATGAAATTTTACAAAGATATATGCGTAATATTTAAAATATACAATAATATATATAAAATTCTTCCTAATTTTTATATATTCTATTACAGTGAATAAAAATATTAAGGAATACTTGATACTAATATTGTATTATTTTAATTTTCAAATATATGAAACAAAACCTACTTAATTTTAACAATATTTAATATTCTTTTTTATCATAATGTGTATTTATTTTAAATATGTTCTAACAAATTTATAAATACATAATAAAATTTTCAATTAAAATATAAAATTTGATTTTACTATTCGTTATTAGATAATATTTTTGTTTAGATGGGATTTGAATTAAGTAAAATAAATTTACAAACGACGAGAAGATAATAATGATAATTAGAAAATAACTAGTCTATAACCCACGTATTACGTGGATATTTTTAATTAAATTTATATATATATATAATGTATGAATACAAATAAAAACAATAAAAATTATAATAATTGTGTTTATTTTTTATTATTTACAGATTAAAAAATAAAGTATATTTATCTTTCTTTAAAATATTAAATTGTATTTATCTTTTATAAGTTGTAATTATCTTTTTGGTGAACATAGCGGTGACACGTGACATTTGATGTTTTTCTTTATTATACATAATAATAATAATTTCCACAACAACTTCAAATTATTACATGTGGATCTAATTATGATTATTATGGATAATAATGATAGATATTTATTTTAGGTAAACATTAATTTTAAATGTTACAAAATCTAATTTATTACTTATTAATTAATGAAAAAAATAAAGTCAAAAATTTAATGCAATTAAGTTAAAGTATTAAATTTGGAAAAGGTGGTGGAAAAATAAAATTTTCATGTATTGTAAAGGTGACATGTGACATGAATTGTTTTGTTTTTTTTTTATAATATATAGGTTAATGAACCCATGTATTACATGTGTTGATTTAGAAAATACATATTTATTTATATTTTAATAAATTATTATAAAACTTATATATAATTAAAATAAAAAAATTGAAAGCTAGTTAAATTAAAGATAAAAAAATACTTAGTTGTTTGATATTAAATAAAAAAATATTATTATATTGTATTATTAAAAACAGATAATATGTGTTTGCAAAAAAATATTTCTTTTAATTTTCATTAACTTTAAATATGAAATATCAATGTAAGAAACTAAAAACTTCAATTATGTGAATGTGTATATATTTTAAAAATGATAAAATATAAAAATGGAATATCTGAAAATCAACAATCAATATTTATCATATTCACAATTGAAGTTTTATCAATTACATTTTAAATCTTGTTAGCAAAATAATTAACAAAAATTTTTAACTTTATTTACTACACTTCTACATTTAAATCCAAATTTTTACATTTGAATTTAACTATGATCGTTAAGGATCATAATGACACAAAATTATTTTAGGTAAATATTAATTTAATATTAATTCATTAATGAAAAATTAAAATCAAGATTTAATGTAATTAAGTTAAGGTAGTAAATTTGGAAATTAATTAAAAAAATGGCATATGTATAATTATTAATTTTAATTAAGGGTATAAGAGACATTTCATAAAAAATTATGAGTTGTCATTAATCTGGACCATTGATTTCTTTCCATCCAATGGTCCAGAAACTGTTTTGATATAATATAGATAGATGATGTGATATAGTATAGATAGATAGACCATTTGATTAAATCCAGTCAATTGTCATGATAAGTAGAACCAACTTTTATATAGACTCAAAGAACTCAATATGGAGCATTTGATTAGTCAAGTCAATGGTCACGAAAACTGGCATTTTCTGAGTTTTGACTTTTTGTAATAAAATATTATTTTTTGTTATAAGATAGAAAGAAAAAAAAAACAAGCGTCATCGGGATTTTTTTTTCTTTTTTTATTCCTCTTCCAAAACCAATAATTATTTTCTTTTCTTATTCTCTTTCTTCTTTGGAAACCTTATCTATATCCAAGGAATAAAAATTAGTTTGAATTTGATAAGAAGATATGTAAGAATCATTCAATACTGAAAGGAATATACTAATTAATTAATTTTTTTGTTGTATATTCATAGGAATCCTTTTCCTTTTCGAATTCAAATTCCTATTCTCATTCCTATATAAACACACAACGACATGAAATTTAGCTATTGACACATCCAACGATACGAGCTGTTGGCGTGGAAAACCTTCTGAAACTACTTTACGGCCTTCATTTATCGGTAACATCACTTACCAAAACTTTAAGAGAGTATTCATATGAATTCGATCATGCTATATACATATATAGATCCATATGTAACGAGCTAGTCTCATATGTAATTTTTTTCATCAGCTTTATTCTACGAAAACAATGGTGTTCTTATGGTTAGAAATATGTGTTTACAAAATTTAAGATATCTATAATTATCGAATGTAATATGGGATATGGCAAAGGAAGTCGATCGATTGAATATCTAAAAAATCTATTTTAATGAAGGAAAGTTGGACCTACATCGTTGAGCGAAGAAGATCGATACAGTTTTTACTAGCCAAAGATTCATTCATCAATCAAATAAAATTTGATTTAATGGAATTGGTTTTCATTCGAACCGTAATCTCCTTTAGTGACACGGATTGGGGAAAACTGTTTATGTCAAAATATTAAACAAACTTTTAGGTGAATAAAATATAATTGTTTATTTTATGAATTTTGTAGAGAACAAGTAACCTGACGTCCGTGCGTTGCAACGGGGTATGAGTTTATATACTTTTAATTAATAAGATTGTTGATATTTTAAGTTAATCGAATTCAAATTACTTGACTTGAAAATTCTTTAAAAGTTATGATAAATAAAAAAAATATACTAGCTATAAAAGTTATAATAAGTAAAAATTAAATTAATAAATATATATACTTAATTTAAACTACTTTTTGTAAATGGATTTAAGATCATATATTTCATTTATAAATAACTAATAACAAAAATTAAAATATAAACGATAATATGATCATTAGATGAATAAAATAAGCAATAATTATAATAAATTAAGAATTTGTAAATATTATAAATATCTGCCTACTCAGAAACCAAACAATATGATTTACATAATATACATATTATCGTTTGTCATTATGATTATAATAAAGTAATATTAAAATAAATAACAAATTAAAATGATTAAAATTGATGATAAACAAAGATATCAAATATTAAAAATAAAATAATAGTATAAATAAGTTACCATAAACCTTTACATACTTATCAATATATTAAACAAAATGCAAATTAAACTTTATATCATAATGAAACGTGAAATGAGACATTGTGACAAATTAAAAATTATAATCGATAAAAATTTATGATAAACTAAATTGTATAAACCAACAAAGATCTTAGATGTTTTTAATGCTTATAATTGTATATAAACAAAATAAACTTAAACTAAATAAAAAATAACAATATGTAAAATTATAATAATATAGTAACTAAAAAATTGATATAATATTTTGTTTTGATATCTTTCTTATCGTTTAAAAACCTCAATAAGATTGTTGATATTTTAAGTTAATCGAATTCAAATTACTTGACTTGAAAATTCTTTAAAAGTTGAGATAAAAAAAAATATACTAACTATAAAAGTAATAATAAGTAAAAATTAATTAATAAATATACATATTTAATTTAAACTACTTTTTGTAAATGGATAGAAATTTAAGATCATATATTTCATTTATAAATAACTAATAACAAAAATAAAAATATAAAAGATAATATGATCATTAGATGAATAAAATAAGCAATAATTATAATAAATTAATAATTTGTAAATATTATAAATATCTACCGAATCAGAAACCAAACAATATGATTTACATACTATACATATTTATCGTTTGTCATTATGATTATAATAAAGTAATATTAAAATAAATAAAAAATTAAAATGATTAAAATTGATGATAAACAAAGATATCAAATATTAATAATAAAATAATAGTATAAATAAGTTACCATAAACCTTTACATACTTATCAATATATTAAACAAAATGCAAATTAAACTTTAAATCATAATGAAACGTGAAATGAGACATTGTGACAAATTAAAATTATAATCGATAAAAATTTATGATAAACTAAATCGTATAAACCAACAAAGATCTTAGATTTTTTTAATGCTTATAATTGTATATAAACAAAATAAAATTAAACTAAATAAAAATAACAATATGTAAAATTATAATAATATATAATTACATAAACTAATAAACTATAAAATGGCAAATGTTAGCAAAACTCACAAATAAATAGTAATTGATGAAAGCTTCTTCTAGTGCATGTTAACACAATAAAAAATTAATTAATGTTAACATTCCATCTCTAGCACAAATTAGCAATTCTCATCTATATCTATATATATTAATAAAGCAAAATAATTTTGTCACGTGACACTTTTTTATGGCATCTTAAATTCATTTTCGCGCCTATTTTATTACCATAATTTACATTCTAATATTAAGGAAAGTAAATAAATAACTTTAATTATCTTTTAAAAATAGTTTATGATACTTTACTTTCACATTAGTTAAACCATTTAATAAATCTATATATAGTTTAAAAAAAAAACAATAGATCAACATTCTAATCCAGTTAGTAAAATATTTATTTATCTGTATATTATGTATTTTAGTTTCGTAGTTTACCTATTGAGTTTTAATAATAGCATTTAATTATTATAAATTTATAATTTTAATATACTAATTTACTTTTATATGTATTTGTAAAACAATTCTATTTTATAAATATATCCCATGTAAAACATGGGCAAATAACTAGTTTATAGATAATATATCATAGTTAACGTGAGTGACATACTTTAGCATAACCTATCTATGAATAGTGTTTTGCTCAAAAATTTTTTTTGCCTATTGTATGTTTTGGTAATTTGTAACACGTAACATTCTTTTAACTTACCCTTTCTCCCCCTTTTCTATTTATTTTTATAATTCTAGTAGGCGTTTGTAGAATGATTTTCAGGGGCTTCAAATTCATGTTTGTAGCCATTAATTATTTACTTTATATTAATTCTGGAAATTGCCAACATTAATTAAGATGATATTTTATAATCTATTCTAAGATTTGTTCAGCCATGAATCAATAATTAAATCAATACTTTAAATATTATTTTAATAGATTAAGAAAATCTATAATTAACTGTGGTTGGGTGTCATCAATATAAATGATTAAAAATGCCTCAGATGATCCTATATATGCACAGGAATATATATTGGTATTTTTCTTGGTAACGTTTTAACCGATACATTATTTGATTTACATCAAAACTACAACTATACTAAAATTTGCACTCATAAACTATATATACAATACAGATTCGATAATTAGTTAACGAAGTGATATCCATATATTATGACAATGGATAAAAATTGAGAGATGATAGTTAGTACTTCAATTAATCGAATCATTGGTTTATTATTATTAACTTATTATGAACATTGTATGTTATATGATTTGAAAGAAGTCTTTTATCATTTTGCCATTTTGAGAAGCTAGCTCTTTGTGTTCTCGATCTTATTATTGTAGAATATATTTCATTCAGAAACGCTAGCTATGGTGTCCGGAAACACAAGAAAGCTTTCACTTCTTGATGATGATCTTGCAGAACCAGCCAGACTTTCACTTCTTGATGATGATGATCTTACAGAGGCGACGCCCATGACGACAAGAACTCGTCCACGCCTTGAAATGGAGCCAATAGGGCCATTACATCTCAATATTCCACAACCACAACCATTGTCTACACCCCCCATTGACACCCAACTTACTCATCATATTTGTTGCTTACAACATTCTTCACAGTTACGACAACCATTATCGCAACTCCCATCACCCCAACCGCAACAACAACAACAACTGTCATTACTGCAGCATGCACTAGCACCACCACCACCACCACCACCACCACCACGTCACAACCGTAGAAACCCTACTCATGCACCACAACAAGGAAAACCCTTAACCATCCAACCACCTTTTCCATGGGCAACTGACCGTCGTGCGCACGTGTATAGCCTCACACACCTTACGGAGATAGGCATCACCACTGTTTCTGGTGACGTGAAATGCAAGCGTTGCGAGCAATGCTACCAAATTGAATATGCCCTTACAGAAAAGTTCTCAGAAATCGCTCAGTATGTAGCTGAGAACAGGAACCGTCTTCATGACCGGGCTCCCTCACATTGGAAGGAATCAATATTACCAAAGTGCAGGTACTGTCATCAAGAAAATTCTTTAAAGCCAAAGATAGCTGAGAAGAAGAGGTGTATCAATTGGCTCTTTTTGCTTCTCGGACAGATGCTTGGGTGTTGTTCGTTGAATCAATTGAAGTATTTCTGTAAGCACACGGGGAACCATCGAACGGGTGCTAAGGATCGCATCCTTTACTTGACATATCTAGGGTTGTGCAAACAAGTCAACCCAAATGGACCTTTCAATCTTTCTTGAACTGTTTTGATATTTTGAAAAACTTTGATCATTCAAGTAATTTTGTGTTTTTCCTAGGATTTTTAAAGTACGTACGTAGTACAAAGATCCAATCTTTGTGTCTAGCTTATATTATTTGATTTCATCTTTAAGTTATAGAAAGGATGATTGATTATTTATATGATCTTACAATTTACAAAGTTTTTTTGGTTTGATCAATTGTTCTTCACATACAGTACGTGTGTATGTATAGTCTGCAAACTTTTATTGAACTTGTTTACTTTGGAATTTGGGTATATTTTCGTTGTTGGATTTCACATTAGCTTTCAACTTCAAAAATATTATACGATTTGAAGCTCTGATATGATTTCAATTTTGACAACCTCAACTTGAAGTGCAAGAAACTATAAAATTACAATAATACCCACATTGAAAAAGGGCGTAGACATAACGTTTTATTTTAATTCGTGACGTGTGATGCTTGTATAAAAATGGGTAATTTTCGAGAAAGTTAAAATGAAATTAAAAAATTAACAATATATATAACGTAATTTTTTCATTTGCTGACAAAAGACTATAAAATGTAATTTCTACTGTAAAAGGTAATATCATCAGAATTAATTTTAACGTTTCATCAGAAATGATAAATGTAGTTTATTAAAATTTTAAAAATAAATCAAAGATAAATACTTTCATTATTTCTATAAAAAATATTATAACTAATTAATTTTTAAAATTTTAAAATAAATTAAAAATTCTAATTTAAACCAAATATGATCAATCTAACAAAGACTATAATCATATCTAAGTTATCTTAGAAGAATTGTATTTACATTTTTCTTTATATAAACAATAAATTGTGTATATCCTTTTAATCATCAATCTAATATAAATCAAATCAAATCTAAATATCTTAAAATAAGATTTATAGTTATCTTTAACTAGTTTGTTACCCGCGTATTACGCGGATATTTTAATATATAGTTGTTTATATTAAATACATACTATAAGCCAAGAATTAAATAATAAAAATATTAATTTTATTATAAAAATATAAGAATTATATTATTATTTGACATAAATTATAATTTTTTTTAGAATTCTAAATATATATGAATAATAATATGTTTTTTTATCATCTTTAAACTTTCTATTATGTTCTGGTTATCAAATATTTAAATATTAATTTTTGGTTTGAATTGATTTTAAATCTTATTATATTAGATGTAAATTTAGAAAGATATGATGCAGATTTTATTTGTTATTCTAGAATATGATATGTCACGTGTAAATTGTTGTTGATGACACATGATATCACGATAAATAAGTAAAATTATTCAATTATTATTAAGGTTTATTATGAAAAAAATCAACATGTTATTTTTTTCCATAAAAAACTCAAGTTAATTTGTTCTTTTTGATTTAGTGAAATTTGGATATTAGACCCCGATTATAATTTGTGAACCGGGTTTTTATAAACTGAAAAACCGGGTTCTAATGTCTAAATTTTACTAAACCAAAAAGAAAAAAATTAACTTGAGAACTTTTATGTAAAAATATAACATAGAGGGACGAAATCGCAAAAAAAAACATGAAAATTGTTAGTTTTTTTCATAATAAACCGTTATTATTATTTATAAATTATAATTAAGATTAAAACATGTAACATTTAATTTAAATTTTAAAAATAAAAAAATTTGTTTTTTAAATCAATTATATAATTCTTGATAAAACATTTTAGGTAAATTAGAGGGTTAAATTAGGAAGTCTTTAAATCATTAATTATATGAGTAATCTTTTACTTTATTTAAAATCAATTAATTTCTTTAAAATCAATTATGTAAATTAATTGAAAGGGTTATATTAGGCAAAATGAGCGAGAAAACAAAAATTAGAAAAGCTGTGAAAGTGACACATGTCACAAATTGTTTTCTTTTATTAATAGATATAGATATAGATTTGATTCTATAAAAACAACAAATTGTATTTAATTATTATATTGCTCGATTACTAAGAATATATAAAGATAGATTGTTATATTTATAATAATATTTTATGTTTACACATTTAAAATATAGTTATGCATTAAAAATACCTATGTTAATAACTGGTTTATTATTCAGATAAATAAATGTTATTCTGTTAACTTGGTGGATGATCCAGAGACCTCATAATTAATTATTCATTCAGTTGCAAAAGTTTAAAAAACCTTACCTATATGCAATGAATAATAAGTAGTTTGAATTTGATAAGGAGATATGTAAGAATATAATATTTTATTAAATTTTTATATACTCAAAGGAATATAATGATTAATTAATATTTTTATTATATATTCAAAGGAATCCTTTTCCTTTTCGAATTCAAATTCCTATTCTCATTCCTATATAAACACACGGTAACTTTAATCAATGACATGAAATTTAGCTATTGACACATCCAACGATACGGACTGTTGGCGTGGAAAAGCTTCTGAAACTGCTTTACGGCCTTCATTTATCGGTAACACCAATTACCAAAACTTTTAAGAGTGTGTTTATATGAATTCGATCATGCTGTATACATAATTAAATTAATACTTTAAATATTATTTAATAGTTTAAGAAAATTTATAATTAACTGTTGGCGGATATCGATATGTTAACGTCATCAATATAATGTTAATTACATACTCGTTTGGTCTATTTTGTTTATTACTTCGAGTTCATGCAATTGACAATATTAATTCAAAGTCTATATTTGTACCTAGCAGTTAAAACTTACAAGACCTTTATGCATACATAAATAGACATCTATTTCATTTCAAATTTATAAATTTAAATAAACAGACTTACCTCACCAAACAATTTATAAGAAAAAAAAAGATTAAAAAAATGTAACTATCAATAAATTGGCATAAGGCCGTTAAAAAATGAAAACAATAATAATAATTTGGCTTAAGAGCTACAAGAAATTCATGCATGTATTAGATATTAAACATTTTTTTTTAAACGTTTGCACTTTTGATAATCTATTAAAATTTGTTACATTAGCACTCACAGCAAACATTATAATTATTATTAATTAATAAAAGCACAATTAACTTTAATGTAATTAAGATTGATTTTTAAATGCTTGATTGATCCGGCAAATATTTATTGATTTTCCTTTTTTATTGTAAAATTTCAATAAATATGAGAAACCTGAAAAGAATAAATCTAGATTTGATGCCTTACAAAATATATTGATTCATCGAATAATAATAACAAAAGATTATGATATAGTTATGCATTAAAAAATACCTATGTTAATAACTGGTTTATTATTAAGATAAATAAATGTTATCATGTTAACTTGGCGGATGATCCAGAGACCATATCATAATTACTCATTCGGTTGCAAAAGTTTAGGAAACCTTACCTATATGCAAGGAATAAAAAGTAGTTTGAATTTGATAAGGAGATATGTAAGAATCGTTTGTCGAGATACTCAAAGTAATATAATAATTAATTAATATTTTTATTATATATTCAAAGGAATCCTTTTCCTTTTCGAATTCAAATTTCTATTCCCATTCCTATATAAACACACGGTAACTTTAATCAATGACATGAAATTTATCAATTGACATCCAACGATACGGGCTGTTGGCGTGGAACACCTTCTGAAACTACTTTACGGCCTTCATTTATCGATAACACCACTTACCAAAACTTTGAGATCGAGTGTGTTTATATATATGAATTCGATCATGCTATATACATATATAGATCCATATGTAACGATTTTTCAGTTTTTTTAATTTTATTTTTCACACACACATTTACATGAGAGAGTATATTGAAACATCATATTTTTTTTATCATTAAAAATGTTTTATTATCCACACTTTTTATTTGATTAAACGGGACGTAAAATAAAATCTAAAAAAAACACAAATAATAAAACTATACCATCCCATTCATTTTTAAGATTCATCTCTCTTCTTGAATATTGTTTCCAACCCTTTTCTAAACTCTCGGAGACCACCCACCACCGTATCACCACACCTCCGCCATCTCTCTTCCATCTATAACCACAAACACCACTCTCTCCACCGTAGCAGCAACAGCCACCATCACAACTGATTTGTGCCGTCGACATTCTTCTTTGAACTCATTTTTTGTGGTTAGGTTTTTTTACAAGTTTCTTGACCTTGAGATCTAGTTATTTTATCTATTTTTTCTAGTATTTTGATTGTTTACGTTTTTTTTTTTTTTTCAATAAACAGGTTTTGAATGTTTTAAAGTTCCAACCCTTTTTTAAAGTTCAGTTCTTGTTAGCTTTTAAACACAAAATTTAAGTCAATCCAAAGGTTTTATTTGTATAGATGTGTATGTATTTGATGAAAAAGTGACATGGATTGATTTTGTTTGTAGGTTTTGTGGGTTAATCAATTTTGTTGTATGTGGGTTTAGTTGTTGTATGTGGGTTAATCCCTTCCTTATTGAGCAACAATAGTCAACAATTAATTAATAATAACCTCAACAATTCAGTATTTATTTTGGTGCATGTTAGAGGAGTATGTTACAGAAACTCATAAAGTAAATGAGGGAAGGATGCACGTGACACAAGTAAAAAAACGGATACACATGATTATATCTCAGTTATGAACAGTGATTTGCTTCAAAACGACATCAAAATCCACCTAAACGACAAAAAGCCCTTTCATAAATGTATATAAGGTAAATATAAATGATTAAAAATGCCTCAGATGATCCTCTATATGCATAGGAATATATATTGGTATTTTTCTTGGTAACGTTTTAACCGATACATTATTTGATTTACATCAAAACTACAACTATACTAAAATTTGCACTCATAAACTATACATAAAATACAGGTTCGATAATTAATTAATGAAGTGATATCCATGTATTATGTATAACAATGGATAAAAATTGAGAGATGATAGTTAGTACTTAAATTAATCGAACCATTGGTTTATTATTATTAACTTAATTATTATGAACATTGTATGTTATATGATTTGAAAGAAGTCTTTTATCATTTTGGGAAGCAGTTAATTTGTGTTCTCGATCTTATTATTATAGAATATTTTTCATTCAGAAACGCTACTTATGGTGTTCGGAACCACAAGAAAACTTTCACTTCTTGATGATGATCTTACAGAACCAGCCAAGCTTTCACTTCTTGATTACGATGATCTTACAGAATCGGCGCCCATGACGACAAGAACTCGTCCACGCCTTGAAATGGAGCCAATAAGGCCATTACATCTCAATATTTCACAACCACAACCATTGTCAACACCTACATTGACACCCAACTTACTCATTATTTTTGTTGCTTACAACATTCTTAACAGTTACAACAACCATTACCGCAACTCCTATCACCCCAACCGCAACAACAACAACTGCCATTATTGCAACATACACTAGCACCACCTCCACCTCCACCTCCACCACCCCCACGTCGCAACCGTAGAAACCCTACTCATGCACCACGACAAGGAAAACCCTCAACCATCCAACCACCTTTTCCATGGGCAACTAACCATCGTGCGCAAGTGTATAGCCTCACTTACCTTATGGAGATAGGCATCACCACTGTTTCTGGTGACGTGAAAGGCAAGTGTTGCGAGCAATGCTACCAAATTGAATATGCCCTTACAGAAAAGTTCTCTGAAATCGCTCAGTATGTAGTTGAGAACAAGAACTATCTTCATGATCGAGCTCCCTCACATTGGATGGAACCAATATTACCAAAGTGCAGTTACTGTCATCAAGAAAATTCTTTAAAGCCAAAGAGAAGAAGAGGTGTATCAATTGGCTCTTTTTGCTTCTCGGACAGATGCTTGGGTATTGTTCCTTGAATCAGTTGAAGTATTTCTGTAAGCACACGGGGAACCATCGAACGGGTGCTAAGGATCGCATCCTTTACTTGACATATTTAGGGTTGTGCAAACAAGTCAACCCAAACGGACCTTTCAATCTTACTTGAATTGTTTTGATATAGTATAGATAGATGGACCATTTGATTAAATCCAGTCAATTGTCATGATAAGTAGAACCAACTTTTATATAGAGTCAAAGAACTCAATATGGAGCATTTGATTAGTCCAGTCAATGGTCATGAAAACTGTCATTTTCTGATTTTCAACTTTTCGTAATAAAATATTATTTTTTTGTTATAAGATATAAAGAAAAAAATTTCCAAAACCAACAATTATTTTCTTTTCTTTTTTCTCTTTCTTCTTCGTAATCTGAAAACCATACCTGTATGCAAGGAATAAAAAGTAGTTTGAATTTGATAAGAAGATATGTAAGAATCATTTATGGATATACTCAAAGGAATATAATAATTACTTAATATTTATATTATATATTCAAAGGAATCCTTTTCCTTTTCGAATTCAAATTCCTATACCCATTCCTATATAAACACACAACGACATGAAATTTAGCTATTGACATATCCAACGATACGAGTTGTTGGCGTGGAAAACCTTTTGAAACTACTTTACGGCCTTTATTTATCGGTAACATCACTTACCAAAACTTTGAGAGTGTGTTTATATGAATTCGATCATGCTATATACATATATAGATCCATATGTAACGAGCTAGTCTCATATGTAATCTTTTTCATCAGCTTTATTCTACGAAAACAATGGTGTTCTTTTGGTCAGAAATATGTGTTTACAAAATCTAGGATATCAATAATTAACGAATGTAATATGGGATATGACAAAGGAAGTCGATCGATTGAATATCTAAAAAATCTATTTTAATGAAGGAAAGTTAGACCTACATCGTTGAACGAAGAAGATCGATACAGTTTTTACTAGCCAAAGATTTATTCATCAATCAAATAAAATTTGATTTAATGGATTTGGTTTTCATTCGAACCGTAATCTCTTTTAGTGACACAGATTGGAGAAAACTTTTTATGTCAAAATATTAAACAAACTTTTAGGTGAATAAAATATAATTGTTTATAATTTTGTAGAGAACAAGTAATGTGACGTCCGTGCGTTGCAACGGGGTGTAAGTTATTAATAAATGAATAAGAAGTCTGTAATATAGAAAAATAATAAAATTAAAAATCACATTTAATATCGTAAAATTATTAATAATTATTAAACAAATTTATTAATATTTTAGTAAATTATAAAATATATAAAAAGTTTTATCATATTTATGTAGTAAGATGTTTTTAAATTTTGCATATATAGTTAGTATTTGAAAATAAAATTTTTAACTAAAATTATTAATATCTAAATTCACTATAAACATAGACTATATCAATAAAAAATACAACTAATCAACTATTAAACTAAATCAACAAACAAAACTTCAATTTAGTTTTATCAACTAAAGTATGTACAAACCAAAACTAAAAATGTAAAAAGGAAGTCCAATATGTAACAACTAAGATAACTTCGTAATAAATTAAGATCGATATAATAAATAAATATGTAAGTAATTTAAAACTTACATGGTAACTAAAAAATTGATATAATATTTTGTTTTGATATCTTTTAAAAACCTCAATAAGATTGTTGATATTTTAAGTTAATCGAATTCAAATTACTTGACTTGAAAAATTCTTTAAAAGTTATGATAAATAAAAAAAGTATACTAACTATAAAAGTTATAATAAGTAAAAATTAAATTAATAAATATATATTTAATTTAAACTACTTTTTGTAAATGGATAGAAATTTAAGATCATATATTTCAATTATAAATAACTAATAACAAAAATAATAATATAAAAGATAATATGATCATTAGATGAATAAAATAAGCAATAATTATAATAAATTAATAATTTGTAAATATTATATTGGCCTCAAACCAAACCAAGCCCCTTCTTTCTTAGGCCAACCGGAGTGGCGAGGGAAGTCACGCCTCATGGCTGCCACCTCCCATCCCATTTTGCTTGGTTGAACCACAACACCCACCACTAGGGGTGAGCGACGGGTACCATTTTTCGAAACCGAACCGGTACCGACCGATACCGAATTAATATATTCGGTTCGGTATTCGGTTTTTAAATTAGCTAAAATTCGGTATTCGGTTATTAAATTAGCTAAAATTCGGTATTCGGAACCGAACCGGCAGCATATAAAATTATACGGTTCGGTATTCGGTTATTCCAAAACTAATTATTCTGTTTCGGTATTTTCGGGATCGGTACGGTACCGAGCTCACCCCTACCCACCACCTTGCATTCTCTCTCTCTCTCTCTCTCTCTCTCTCTCTCTCTCTCTCTCTCTCTCTCTCTCTCTCTCTCTCTCTCTCTCTCTCTCTCTCTCTGTGTGTGTGTGAGATATTAAAAATGGAAAAAATGAACAGTGGTAACCATTTTCGAGGTGACTTGTGATGAAAAAATGGAGCGATATAACACTGATGTGACAGAGATGTAAACTATAAATTGAGAAGCCATTATGGATGGACTTAAAGCGATAAAAACCCAACTTTTGAAACCACTCGTTCACTCATTGACATCACAAGTGAGACCATCACTCGAAATCACGAGATCAAAAACACTGTGTTTTATAGACTTAATTACAACACATCTAACATCTCGTCTTTTAGGTTTGTTATAACCTTAAAGGCTTACCGACCGTTTGATCTAAATGAGCAATGGGTTTCGATATAGATTTAAAAGAGTAAGAATGAAATAAATGAAGAAAGAAAAAACTCGCGAGCATGTAATGGGTTTCAATTTTTGGTAATCATTTTTATATTTTTGGTTTCAATCAGTCAAATAAACAATATTTTTCAAACCCACACCCATCCCTTATTCGAAAAACCCATCAAACAAACGCATGTGTTGCATATTATTAGTAATCCATGCCTACTAAATTGGAATAAAAGATTGTTCCTCCATCAATTTAGCAAATTCAAAATCTTCATTATTTTCAAATCCACCCCTTTAAGTTTCTAAGTTGGAATTCGAGGCGCAAAGTGATTTATCAAAACCATAAGGTATTGACTATCTAAAATATTGAAGGGTGTCAATGTAAATATTCAATTCTTTTGGGATATTTAAGCATAATGAGAAATTTCTAACTCTCTTAACCCTAATGAACACCAAAGATTTCATCCTTATTTGAGGAAAGAAAACCTATACCCTTCTTATCCATAAGAACCATCCGTCGCTCGGTCCCACCACCAATGGCTCGCTTGGCTAAGACCGATCGTCTCGATTAAGCCATCCACAAACCTACCATTGTCTCGAATGTGCCAAGAAACTCGGATGCGAAACCACCATTGTCTCTAGTATGCGACCACGCCTTAGGAAGTTGTAAAAAGGAAAACGATTTTATTGTTTTTTTAGGGTTAATATAGGATTTACTTTAGATTGATTCGTTTTAGCCATGTTTCAATCTATGAGAAAATTGTGCTCGAACACCTATAACCAAAACGAGTTGGAAATGGTGTTGGAGGTATCTATGCCGGAAGAAGTATTCACCAACACGAGAACCATGGCCTCAAGACGATGGCAACATGTGTGCAATCTCGTGCGACCACAAGAAGACAGGACCACGAGGTGGCTCACCATATTGTCAACGATCGACGATGGTCCAAAAGACAGACAATTTATGTATTTCTTAAAGATTGCTGGTTCCTCTGTTATCCCTTTTCAAGTTCAACTCGATCACACGCTATCATTACCCGTACGAGACGGTTCCATCGTGAGCATCTTTTCCTTTCTTCTTGAAATTTCATACATTCTTGAATGTTTCTAAATTTAGTAAGTGGTAACATACAGGCAGAATCTTAAAAAGCCAATTGTTAGAAATATCAACATTTTTAATGCTTTTCTAACATTTATAGCAATCTTATTAATTTTTTCACTAATAGCATCAACTTTTATATTTTTTATAGTAAAAAGTTAAAAGATGTTGCTATAAATGATTAAAAGATTACAAATTTAATGTTATTAATGACACAAAACAGAAAATTTGATATTGTAAAAGATATAAATAACTTTATGCATTTTTATCATTTATAGTAACATTATTTATTTTTATCATTTATAGCATCAACTTTTATATTTTTATCATTTATAGCAAAACTCAAAAAAGTTATTGCTATAAATAATAGAAAGAATACAAAAGTTAATGCTATCAAGGATACAAAATATAAAAGTTATGTTATTCATATGAAAAATACAAAAATTATGTTATTCCTATGAAAAATACAAAAGTTACTATTATGATACAAATAAATAATATTGTTATAAACGATAAAAGGAAAACTAAAAAGTTGTTACTATTTTTGGTAATTAACCCTTTATAAGAATTACAAAAATTGATGTTATTAATAATAGAAAAATAAATATTGTTGCTACAAATGATTAAAAAAGAAAACAAACAAAAATTGACCCAACTTGAAACAAGCATCTAATCTGGCAAGTACAAGTATTAATGCACAATGTACATGTCATTAAAGCATATAACGTAAATACTAATAGCATCAAACATGCAAGCATACAATATACAAGATGACTAGAATTTTACATAATTCTAGCTAATGTACAAGAACCACTGCATTATGTACAAGTGCCACGGACATCACGAAAAGACTAGAATTTTACGTATTTTTCGGATCGACATCTACAGGAAGCATCTTCGGCGAAATACATTGTACAACACTATATAGCAGCAATTGGCGGAGTTGCAGCCCTGAACTCTGTCAACAGCACGTATGCCATAGGTCATGTGGACATAGTACAAGGCCAAATCATCGACGATGATCACGAGGAGACAATACCCAGAGACGGGTCTGAGTCAGGTGCATTCATGCTGTGGCAAAAAAACCCGAACTTGTGGTACCTGGAGCTCGTGGTCTCCGGTTGTAAAGTTAGATCTGGAAGTGATGGCACTGTGACTTGGAGCCAGTCTTCTTTGAAGCCTTCTCGGTCTTCCCGAGGACCTCCAAGACCACTTCGCCGATTCTTCCAGGTACATTTTTACTAAAATCCACAGCTTGATAACGTTTTCGAGTTGTACAGTACTAGTCAACTCTACATTCATCCAACACTCGTCGTAAGTATACGAATAACCCCAGGATGATTAACAGTGTTGGGTTGTACCGTACCGGGCAACAGGCTCAACATGGTCAGGAGTCAGGACTAACAAAAACAAAAACCGACCCAAAACCCAAGTATGGTTGGTTCGGTTATCCGTTTTACATTTTTCTTTAAAGCGCGTAACGGTTTCTGTTCAAGATTTTCTAAAGATACTTGGTTGAGGACTTGAGGCCGGTTTTGTTCAAATTGAACAGGTTCTTTAGTCTAAAGTTTTAAAACGGTACCATTTTAAGCTGTGTTTTTAAAATCAGAAGACTATTGTGTTTAGTCAAAGAAAACTAGTCATTTTTCGATTCCAGTTTTCCATTTAGAGTTTTCAAGAAAAAACAAAGGTTTCTACAAAATTTAAGAACTTGTTTATATGATGCACCTTTCAGTTTAAAAAAAACGAGGCAGGTGATGAAAAAGCAAAAGAAAATGTATAAAAAGTAACATAAAAGTAAGAGAGAAAGTATAAAATGGTAAATATACAGTAGGTGATATAAAAGTAAAAAAGTATAAAAAGTAGTATTTTGAAAAGTGAAATAGAAAAATGAATAGTTTTTTGTGAGCTAAACAAGGTTTCACGACACTTTTTTAGCAAAGTGAAATCGAAATTTAAAAATTTACTTTAACTAAACACAAAACTGTTACGGAACCAATGAAACCAGTGCCGAAAACTGGTTTAGATCAGTCCGTTTTACTATTTTGGCCCGATGCACACCCTAGACTACCATACAACTCAACAATTCATCATCATGATGCTGTTCTAAATTCATAATAAAGCTATACCACAGAAGTTCATAAACTCTAGAACTACACAACCTGTTTAAACTTTCATTTTTAACTTCGGGGAACAATAGTTTCAGTCCTAATCGTTCATACAAGTCAGGTTTTGCCGATGACAGGGTTTAGATCCCAGATCAACGGTCAACCTGTTCCTAAATGCAGTTTGCATCGGAGAGAAGCTAATCAAGAACGAAGACTGTTTCATACTTAAGCTTGACACAAGCCAAGAAATCCTTAAAGCACAAAGTAAAGCAAACATGGAGACAGTGAACCACACTATACGAGGGTATTTTAGTCAAAGAACAGGCCTCCTGATTCAATTTGAAGACACTAAGTTGGTCAGAATCAAGTCAACAAGAAAAGGTTGTGATCAATACGTTTATTATGAGACCAATATGGAATCATCCCTAGAAGACTACAGATACGTAGATGGAGTCAATATCTCACATTACGGGGAAACAGCGACATTGATTTATAGATACGGACAAGGCAAGAACATGAGATGGAAGGTTGAGGAGACGTGCACTATTAAAGAGGCGGAGTTTAACATCTGTGGATTATCAACAGATTCTTTCTTGCCTCCCGATATAAATATCGAAGAACAAGGGTTGAGTAATGAGTAATACCACACACATAGGAGAAAGATCTAGTGAGAATGACATTTACTGTGATAATGAGAGATTTATCATGTATCAATCATAAACTATCAAACGAATCCCTTGATTCGTTATTATCGACTCATTATTAACATTGTTGAATTAACTTTATTGATTAAATCAAAGGTGAATCACTAAAAACCACCAACAAAAAATTTGATGGATCATCCTTTGATTCGTTTTTTTTTTGCCCTTGAATGCAATCAAACATCGATTCAAAGCATCAAACAATGTTATTCATAAAACAATGGTTCAATTGACAAGTATGGTTCAGAATCTCTGACCATTGCCAAAGGCTTATCTGGCACTACGAAATCTTAGCATGGGAAAGAGACTCGCTAGTGCGGCCATGAACATAGGTCATTCTTGGACCAAACCACGTAAATTTGTGTTATTATTATTTATTTTTTGTGTTTGTGTGTGTTCTTCGCGTGTGCGGTTTTTGTCAACATTATTCTCACAGTAGTAGTCATTCTCATTTGACCCTCTCTCTCTCTCTCTCTCTCTCTCTCTCTCTCTCTCTCTCTCTCAATGTATGTGTGTGTGTGTGTAAATTTATCAATCACAGTACAGTACCTCGGCTTCTGAACTTCTATCACCATGAAGTACCATTTATGATTTAATGGTGTTGTCAGATGTGTATAGACAAAAACAAAAACAAAAATTAAACTGATAGCATAAACTAATTAAATATGCAGATCCATATAAAACAATTCTTTACAAAGAAACAGATCATAAAGATGGAATCCATACCTACAAAACCTCAAAATATGTAAAAACACCAGCACCGGGAGTAAAGGGCAAGGAATTTACAAGTTGTAGTTCTAGAAATACTTACTCGCAACTACCACCATTGTACTTGGATCGCAGTAACTCAACTGGGAATATAGGGCTCAAAGAGCTTTACGCAAGGATTAGGATCATACTGCATAATTTCTGCAGCACGCTCGAATTCTTCTCTCAAAACACGAATACTACGTTTGTCCACCACTCGACCCAGATCATGAGATACCTCGAACGGATCTTCTATGCATATCAAATGACGGTCATTCCCAATCCTCCTAGTCCAGTCTTTTCCGCGTTTGCTGTTTACCAAATGAACATGATTCAAAGTTCTTACAATATTTTTTTGAAAAAAAAATGGTTTGGTTCCAGACTGGACCGAGAACTGTTTTTGAATAACTCTAGAATTAATAAATGAACCAACGATCAGTCTTATAAAAACCAAGAACTAACAATCTTTTCCATTCATACCATGGTTTGAAAATTCATATTACAAAATCATGATAAATGACAAATTGTAATTAGTAAAGAACAAAAGCAATTAACTGACCTTACTATTCTTCCTGTACGGATAGAGATGACGTCATTTGCATAATCATGACAATATGCCCAGTATTTGAAAAATGCCCAAACCAATTGAGCAATACTTTCCCCGTTACGGGATCCAAACCCCTGAAGTTTCTCCACTTGATCAAAGAAAGAACATTCAACATTGTCCACGTTTACTGTATAAGTTATCTCCATTCCCTGATTAAAGAAATAATTATGGAAAACAACTCATAAACTTAATGTGTTGAATTTAAAAAAAAAATAATCGGTTTGGTGTGAACTTATATTATACATTCCATGAAGAAACCAACTAATGGAAGTTTACACATCAAAACAAGGCTTTACAGTAAAGGAAAAACCTGTAGACATGGAAGGATGGAAGGCGTACGCTGCTGCAAGAAATGAACACACATCAAAACATACCTGCAAAGAAAATTTTAAAGGATGTTTTTAGAATATATGAAAGAAAGTGACAAAGACGTTTCTGGTTTACTCACGCATAGCTTGATAGCGTCCCCTGATAAGTTTCGTTAACTCCTCTGGACTTTGCCCAATGTTTGACGATAAAGGCTAATTGTCGCAATCTTACATCTATCTTTGAGTAATCCCGAAGCAGCTTTGTATTTATAACAGCGAGCAAGTTGTTAACACAAATATCACAGGAGATTCCAGTGACAGGATCCATAAGCTTCACTATAGGAACTCTGGCATGAGTAAGTGCCTGCAGAAATAGCACAGATCAAGCCAAGCCTCAACAGAAAAAACTACATATAAGCTCAGTTCCAATAACCGTAAATTAGAAATAGTAAAACAGGCAAGTTAAGCAACAAGGCAAAACGAGTAACTTTATGCACTAACCAAAAAAGCTAATAAACTTGATTTAAATAATCATATACTTCCGAATAGAAAAGATTTAGGAAGTTTGTAAACATTTTAACACCCCTTTAGCGACTTGCAAGTCGCAACCTGTTTGACCAATTTCTTTTTTAGCTGCTTTTTCTATTTAAACTATTAGATCCGTTATCATGATTGCCACCTTTACCGTAAATAATAGTTGATGTATCCATGTATCACTTATTTTGGGTTAAAGCATCAAATTTTAATATAATATTTCATATGCACACCTGCCTTGTTTATATGGTTCACAAGACGGCGTTAAAAAAAATGGATAGGCCCATTCAGAAAACTTAAAGAAGACAAGCAATGCACCTGAACGTTTTCAAGGTTTTCTGATTTCAATATGTCAGCCAGCTTCAACAAGATCTCTGATTTATTGATGTCTGCATCCCCCATTGCAAGGCAAACATCAATGTCGCTTTTACGAAACCCAAATGAGTTGGCACATGATCCATAAAGAAACAACCGAGCTCCAGGCCACTCTTTTGTAACATGTTTGTCCAATAATGCTAGGAGTTGCTTCTGCTTTTCCTTCTCTTCCTCTGCTGGTATCAAAGACTCGTAAATTGCAAGAAAAGAAGCGTTTAATCTATTTATATCCCCCCGACATTCCATATTACTTCTATAGTTCCTCATTCTCTGGTTAAGTAGCCATTGTCCCCTTTTATCCGATCTGTAATCCTGATCACATGTGAAAAGAGTTTCTATAAAGATAGCACACACACAAGAGCAAATATCTTAAAGCAACCAAAAGCTCATACTACAACATGAAAATGGTCAGAAGAAGAGCAAAAAAGAATACAAGTGCTTGCAAAAGTCATGCATTCACATCTGCGTGAGTTTTCAAAGTGGGTTGTAACATCAAGTAGTTAACCACCTTTCATGTGAGAGAATAAACTAGGCCTGGCTAAACGGAAAAACAAAAGCTTTGATTGCGCTCTGCTATGGTTGGCTTTTTTCCTTGCCTATACCTCTTCTGATGTTTATTTTAAAATACTAATGGATGGAATCGTCCATTACAATACATAAGAAAGACAAATTAAACAAATTAATGGCTTATCATTTACTGTTTTTAAGTATGTTCATTTTCTGAAATTTTATTTGAAAAATTAAGAATAAACTAATATTATTCGTAAATCTTATATACTTGTACCAAATAAATGCCGAAACCTTCTAAAAGTAATATTTGATCACTAAATAATCTAATACATAATGAAGAGCTAACAAAAACTATTTATTTCTATTCTAAAGTGTTGATGTAGTATCTAGCCCCTTTTGTGATTTCGTTTTATCAAGAATCACACCAACCAACAGTTTATTTGGTGCGCTACGAAAAAGTTCTAGCTGTTCCTAGAAAAATTTAATTAAAATAATTTTTACCTCTTAGATTTTAAATAGAATAAATGCACATATACATTTGAACTTTCATCCATGTACTCGCTTGGTAAGCCCCACCGAAGACATCTGCATGATGCTCCTATTAAGTCAACTCTTTGTCATCATATTTAGCCATTTCCATGTTCCAAATCGATTAGAAATTGCACTAAAAATAATTTTTTTTTCTCTATACACTTATACAGTGGCAGAGTTCTTGTATTCAAGCTTAACTAATGCAACATAACTTTACTTACGCTACTTAGTTGATGTATAAGTGACATTTTCCTATATTTGCCCAGTAAAATCCCATTTACCAAAAACAAGTAGGAAAAACCAAATTCCTCTGTTGTCTATAACTATAAGTATGGGATATCGACCAGGCAACGAGCAACATTGCAAATTAGCAATGATGTTTGTTATCGGAGCCTTTAAAGACAGGTAGAAATTTAGTTGACATAGCCCTATATGCTTGTGTTAATGCATATATTAGTAAGACAAAATAAGCAGATCATATAACTTAAAATTTTGTAGTTTATAAACTGAAGTTCTAGATACTTATTCAATTTATATTCTCCTTAGGTATCAGTTAGATTGTATGTATGTGTGTAGTAATGTTTCAAATATAGTAACATACTTAGGTTAGGCCCGATTACTTTAATGTGCTCGTAGGGTTTTAATGTGCAAGTGTACTAATGTTTGCATATAGTAATATATTTAGGTTAGGCCCGATTACTTTAATGTGCTCATAGGATTTTAGTTTGCCTATTAGGTATTAGTAACCTGCATATGTATTTTGTATCATTGTAATTAGTGTCATTGTGTCAGTTAGAGAATACGTTTCTCCTTATTTTGTTTCAGATCACATGGTATCAGAGCGATACATTTAGGGTCTATTTGTTTCTGATACGAAATCAGAATTTCAAATATGAAGAACTATAGATTGATGAAGATGAATTACAGAAATTGACTGAACAAAACAGAAATATAGAACACAATCCGAAAGATTGTTCCAGGGGAAACCCCTCTCTCACAACCAAATGGTTGGAGCCTCTCTCAAAGCCAACTAAGCTAAGAGCCTAACAATTTCCTATCAATAATTCTGCACACTACATCCTTTCACTCCTCCCTTATTTATAGAATTTCCAAATAACTAACTACAACTATTATTACCATAATACCCCTTCTAGAATATACTAATAGTAAAATCCTATTACTAATGGTAAAATCCTATCAATACTCTCCCCATATGAAAGTCTTGACCTCAAGACTTGCTTGCAACATTCTTCCACTTCCACTTCACTAACCATTTTGTCACAACTTCGGGTTTGTTCTTGATCAACAATCCTTGTTGCCCATTTGTAGCCAATCGATCATCATGAATGTTGATTCCTGTAAGAGTTCCAACTATGTTGCCCCTCGTAATTGGCTTCATAATGCTATAAGAATCAAGCATGTTGTCTAGTGTAGTTGACCAACGTTGCAAACCAAAAATCCAGCCGAAACTGATGAAGTTGGACAGATCACTACTCAGTTGTCCCATGCTATTGTCGTTGTTTAACACAAACTCAGCCCTATTACTTTGTGGAGAAACAAATCCATCAACATGTACTGCAGTGAAATTATTTTCATCGAAGTCTCTTGTAGGCATTTCATCAAACACCTTGTTAGCAACAACTCTACTTATAACTACATCTTCATTTTCACCCAGAATCTGAACACCTTCACAGTCAGATCCTGGAACAATGTGCTCCCCTTGAGTGATATCCGATTGATCGGCGACACTAATGTAGAGATTCTGATCATGGTGAATTCGACCAGCATTAACGCCACTACCAGAACAGACACTCTTACCACCACTCTTACCACCAGATTCGGTGAAAATCCCGATTCCTGATCCCCCACTCGAATTGCGTGGCTCACCTTGCTGTACGATCCATCCCAACATAACTTTACGAAACGCAGCTTCTTCAATCCGATCGGCTACTAAGGATGACAAAGTTGATTTAATTTCTATAAAATCAGAGTGGAGGCGTTGAAGTTGCTCCTCGTGAAGTGCCAATCGAGAGAGGACAGAACGTGATTCCATGATCACGAAATGAACAGAACAGCAGAGAAGAAGAGATCGCGGTAGAGCAGAAGGAGGCAGGTCGGACCAATGATACGAAATCAGAATTTCAAATATGAAGAACTATAGATTGATGAAGATGAATTACAGAAATTGACTGAACAAAACAGAAATATAGAACACAATCCGAAGGATTGTTCCAGGGCAAACCCCTCTCTCACAACCAAATGGTTGGAGCCTCTCTCAAAGCCAACTAAGCTAAGAGCCTAACAATTTCCTATCAATAATTCTGCACACTACTTCCTTTCCCTCCTCCCTTATTTATAGAATTTCCAAATAACTAACTACAACTATTATTACCATAATACCCCTTCTAGAATATACTAATAGTAAAATCCTATTACTAATGGTAAAATCCTATCAGTTTCACAGAATCCTAAAGAAATCTATGGAATCGGATTGAAATTTTCACTCCTTTGTATGTTTGGTTGGCTAAAAGAAATGAAAAGAGAATACCTTTTGACACAAAATTTTCCATCCTCCATTGGAATCTACTTTCTTACCTAATAGGCAAAGAATTGAATTTTCATTCCCATAATACGTTTATCCTGTCGACACGACCTACCATATCGACCTTACATCATCCATCCATCCACCTTACCTACCTAATCATACCTTACCCCACCCACCCAACCCTACCAAACCATACCCACCCCACCTCACCTACTCTACTCATCCAATATTACCCCACCTACCGTACACCCACCAATCTCATCCCACTTTACAAACTAAATAGAAAAATAACAAGGAATGAAGTTTAATTTCATTATATTCCATTCCTGTCAACCAAACAAGAAGGAATGAAATTTAATTCCATTCCATTCCTTTCAACTTTCCATTCCTTTGACAAATTTCATTCCTTCTAAAAACATTCTACAACCAAACGCCCCCGAAGTATTCATTTTAGGGTTTGTGAGTTTACAAAGAAAGCACCCGATTAGAATGTGTTTAGAATATCAAATCCTTTCAACTTTCCATTCCTCTGCCTACCATGCCACCACACCACTAGCACGTGAGACCTTGTCAGCCGCTGTTTTGCGTCGTTGCTGTTGCCTGCCTCCTCCGATCTGATCCCCTGTGAGATCTAGTTGATTTCACAACTTTTTTTGGTTGAATCTTGAATATCACTTGTGGTATTCTGGTTCTAGGCAATGTTTGGTTGAATGTAACTTTTCTCTGATTATGTTCCTACTTGATCCGTCTAAATTATAGTTCAGTGATATTTGTTTGGGGTAGGTTTAAGATCCTATGCTTTTCTGATATGGTTTTTCACTGTTTTGAAGCTTCTGATTTTTTGGGTTTTAGTTTAATTTGGATTTAACAACACTGAAGTTAGCTATTAGGTTTGGGTAATTGATCAATTAGGTTTCTAGTTTCTACAATTATCGTTCACTCATTGTTGGAGTTCTTGTATGGATTTTACTTTTATAGATTGGATTTTCTCTTAAAAAGTTAGAAGATGGAAACACCACAAATCCCTATGTTAGAATAGAGAGTCAGTCAGCCGATGTGTTTACTAAAACATTACCCATGAATCGCATCAACTATTTATTAACAAGTTGCACATGATTGATATCAATGCTCTAGGTTGAGTGGGAGTGTTAATTCAATATATTGTACATATGTAATTATGTATACATAGTACTCTCTCTCTCTCTTCTCTCTCTCACACATATACAGGTACCACTAGTTTCACAGGTACCAAAGGTACCACCATTAACAAGATTTTTTTTGAACTTCTTATAAATCATGTGTAAACTAATGATACGAGGTTACTTGCAAAAAATCACACACAAACACACCCTGGAACTGTGAGAACAGTACATGTTCCCAAGACGTAAGTTCACATCATGCATACATCTCCTTTGCACGTTCACATGATTATCAAGAAGCTAGATGCTGTAAATGTGTGCTTTTTTACAACTAGTTTTATATTGCTAGAATCAACATGAATATGGAAAATCAATTTTAAGTTTTTTTTGCATAGCATGTCCACACCCGAATGCCGGTGCATTCACAAGGTTTGTTGCGTTCTGTACGGTTCACACGCAAACCTTTTATATATGTATATATATATATGGAACACCTAAAACTGGTTAAAACCTTGGAAAATATATTTACCATTCCATAATTATAGATATTCTTGCTTAAATGAAACATTCAATAATCATAGATTTTCCATATTTATATATATTAATGGTTTACTATAATGCACTTTCCTAAATATGACTGATTTGAATGATTTTCCATCCTTATTTTGATGTTATCCATTATTCCACCTATTGTTGGTGTTCTATGGAACTCAACCCTATTTTATACACACACACACACATGTATATAGGGGTGAGCGACGGGTACCATTTCCCGAACCCGAACCGGTACTGAACCGGTACCGGTACCGACCGGTACCGAATTAATATATTCGGTTCGGTATTCGGTTTTTAAATTAGCTAAAATTCGGTATTCGGTACTTTCGGTTCGGTATTCGGTTCGGTAATTAGCTAAAATTCGGTATTCGGGACCGAACCGGCACCATATAAAATTATACGGTTCGGTATTCGGTTCTTCCAAAACTAATAATTCAGTTTCGGTATTTTCGGTATCGGTACCGGTTCGGTTCGGTACGGTACCGAGCTCACCCCTACATGTATATATAAAGAGAGAGAGGGAATCAAGAGAAGGTACATGTTTCAGTGAGTACCCATGGGTACCGGTCAAGATGATTTTTTTTTTTTTGTTTTTTTTCATATGCATGTAAACTAACATTATAAGTGTATATATGTATATTCACATACATTTCGTATCTTTTAAGTTTATAAAATGACATAAAAATACAAAAGAGTTTATGTGAATGTATATATATACATATCAATCCTCTATATACATTCACATGTCATTTTATTGATTTACAAGACATTATATGTAATATTTTTTATTCACATATGCTCATGTCGGTGTTGTAAACTCAGCTTGGGTGGCCGTGTACTTAGCTGTTAATAGGTAGTCGGGCCTATGCCAAGGCGAGTAATCAGCCTAATTACCTAATTACTCGGAATCAGTCAAATTCAGCCGAATTACTCAGACTCGATCACACTCGGTAAAACAAAATCATGTTTGAAGTATCTGAAGTTTTTAACACTTATGCTAGTGTTATTAAACATATTTCTTGGGTGCTATAACCAATTATATTTATATTTGAGTATTTATAAACAAGTTGCGTGCATAATTCTGAAATTTACACATAAATTCCAACCCGAGTACTCCCCCGCCTAGGCCGATTACTCGCTACTCAGCGGCCCAACCACTCGAGTACCGCCTAGTGAGTTTTCCAATGTTGACTTATAATGTTAATTTATAAGTGTATATGAAAAAAAAATGGAAAGTTTTATTCATCTTGACCGGTACCCACAGGTGCTCACCGAAAGATGTGGTACCTTATTGATATCATATACATACACACACATTGTTTATTCAATTTAATTATCAATTAGAGAATATGTTGTCTCGTCGGTATCTAATTATAGTACCAAACATTGTTTATTCAATTTCTTATTAACCAATAAAAATGAATAAAACGACCTAGGAAGATAGCATCCCTTCCTTGTGAAGGTGTTATGGGCTAGAAGCAGACAAAAATAGACTTCTACAACTAGATCAGCATTTCCTTTTCTTCTTCACACTCGTAAATGGTCAATCAATAAAATCATACCTCCCAAGTTTGGCAAGACACCAACCTATTGTAATATGTTTGTTTACCAAGTATATATGTGCACATCATGCAAATAGCTAGATCAATAAATATAATCGACTCTTTAACGGACTTTTCATCCATAACCAATGCACCAAAACTCTCCTCACCATGTGGTTTTGAAGACTAATTCAAAAAGAAAAGTCAACTTTTCCATAAGTTTGAGAAACAAAGAAACGTAGATTATGAGCTCTATGTTAGTATGTTTCAAAGTATTTCATTTCGTACAATAGCCAATCCCAACGGAACTCTGAGCCATGATTCTGTTACGTGAAGTACAAAAAGGGCTGTTAATAGGTGCCATAAGCACCTCCGGCATTGCTCACATCTTTTTTAGTTTTCAAAACCGGGTGTCAATATATGTATAAAAAGAAACATCCCAAAAGTAATTGCAACAAACATCACAATCAGAAGTTAACAGGCATGAAACATAAGTTAATTGAGCAGTGTAAGTGCACTTCAAAGATTAGCATAAGCAATTAAATCTTCCAAATAAAAAGGAAGGTGTCTTGCAGTGTACAACCCCAAAGAAGATCATGAACCCATAAACTCTTACCTTATCTCGGGATTTACGACCCTTCTTTACATCATTCTTTTCATCTGTTTCATCTTCAAGATGCAAATTATCAACATGTTCCTCTAACTCGTCCAATTCTCTCGAATCAACTCCAACATTAGTATATGCCTTTTTGTCCATAGCATGTAATGCCATCAAGGACTCTTCAACATCAATAGCAGGTACCGAATGAAGACTACTTCCTCCAGATGGACCCGGATCATCAAGCTGATTAACGAGCCCTCTCTCATCCAAACTTCTTTCCCCAATGTGCAATCTTTCTCCTGGGCTAATAACATCTCTGTAATTTCCCTTTCCCTTATCCAATCGCTGTATCGAATTCCTCTTCTCTACAGCCCTTGGCTTGCTAGAAAACCCTGGTGGTGGCATTCGTCTCACTTGCTGCTGTGAAGCAGCTTCCCTAGACCCATATCTACCAAACTCCAATTGACCAATTTGAATATTTTGCATAAACTCAGCATTACTTTTAATATCAGCCTCTGAACCGTTAAGTCTACTGTTCCCAACCCCCAGTTCTCTCTCCTTCAACAAATGCTTCTCAAAATTAAGCAAATCAGAATCCAAGTTACCGTTTTTCAACACTTTTGATGTTTGAATATCAGGATGCAAAGTACCAAAAACGAGCTTTTTGTGTCGATCTTGCAGCTGCTGCTGATGTTGGTGGTGGTTATTGTATATACGCCCAAGCTTTAATGGATCATCCTCATACATGCCCTGATTGTTGAGCTGTTGATTATTCTGTAAGAAATTCAATGGCCAATTAGGGTTTGAACTGATCAGATTAGGATTCAGGTTGTGATTAGGGTTAGGGTTTTGGGGGAAGCCTAACCCTTGATTGAAGTAATTATGAGGTGGAAAAAGCGAAGGGTGCGAATAATCGCCACCATGAGACGCAAATGACGGTGGAGGGAAGGGTATGGAGGGTCCAACGGCAGCGACGGCCGGATCGTGTGGGAGTGCTTGTGACGGTTGTGGTTGTGGTGGTGGTTGCGAATGGGAACGGGGATGATGTTGTGGAGGGTTTTTGAGCAAGTGGAGAAGAAATTCGCCGCCGCTCACCGGAGGTGGTGTCGGAGCATCGCCTCCGCCGCCGACCATGGTATGTGGGTAAAGGCAGAGAGGTTTTGGAGAAGAGTGTCAGTAGCATGTATATATAGGGAAGAGAGTGGATCAAAGATTTTTGTGTTTATCTTTTTTTGCTTTGAGATTTGAAATTTTTTAAGTTTTGGAAAACTTTTTGATAATTACTTCCTAATATATTTATTACTAGTGTATTATCCCGTCTATTACACGGATTATAATAATTTATTGTTTTCTTAAAACATGTATATAAACTTAAAATTTTATTAATAAATATAAAAAATATCTTAAAATACTATTGATAAACTACTATAAATAAGTTATTGAAATACTATGAAATAATAAAGTATATACTTCTGTGCCAAAAACTTATAAATATTGGTATTTAAATAAACAAACATAAAAGATTTTATTTGTATTAACATTATCGGTTAATAGATATTTATTAAAATATAGTAATGATTTAAATAAATTATCAACAAAAAATAACATATTAAGAAAAAAAGTGAAGGTTTTATTAAAATATAGTTTTGATTTAAATATAAAGATTTTTTTTTATTGAAATCTAGTGAGTTGGTTGATATTTAAATTTAAAAAAAAATTAAAGGGAATAAGTTGGACAATTAATTACATTACAATATTAAATAAAGTAATTAAGGAAGTTTAGGAGGGAAAATGAAAAAGTAAAGAATTAATATGATGACAAGTGGCAAAAAATGTTCTTGTTTATTATATAAAAAGATTTTAGTATTATTTTTTAGACTTTATGTATATCTCATTTTAGCTAAAGCTTTTATTATTATATATAGAATTGATAATGGAAAATTAATTCGTTAAAAACCATCAAGGTATATGTTTTTTATGATTAAGTCCCTTTTTTTTGTCTGATAAGTCTCTTATAAAACTCACGAATTGATGTGTTATATGTTGCAACCGGTTGCCGCTAATGCACATTTGGTAATACATTTTCTTTTTGATTAAGTCCCTTAATTAATTTTTTTTCTTTGAAAATTATCATACTTGAAATGGTTTTCAATTAAGTCCATCAATCCAATTTTTTTCTCAAAAATCTTTTCAAAATTTGAGTAGACACAAAAGTCCAATATTTTCGATTGATAAACAACAAAAAAAAAAAATAAAACAAAAATTTGGGCATTTATGTCATGAAACAGAGAAAAAGGATAGGTCCAAACAATAATATTTTCAAAAATTATAGTATTTCATGTTTGGAACAAGAAATACATTGACAAAGCCCTTAAAAATAAGTAAATGAGTTGACAGAAAACATAAACTATCATAGTTGAACTTTTTTTGTGTTGAAAATGCATCAATATAGACTAGCTAAACATACAAAAACATAAAACAAAATGATATGTTGAAATAATATTTTAGAAAGGTCTAGTATTCTGGGTAACATAAGTTTTGTTTGATACAAAAACATAAATACTGATTATTTCGATCGAATGTTGTGTAGACCCAATTTTTTTTACATATTTAATAAATTCTTTGTCGACTAAACTTTACACAATAATCGTTTTGATCTATCCTTTTGTTTTATCTTTTTGCATCCATCTATGTGTAACATGTATATGTCAATCAAACAACCACTTAAATTGATAAAACATTGTGAGTTTTATCAAACTAAGTGATGTATGAAACAAAAAAAAAAATTTATTGAGTGATTTACAAGGCAATATATTTTGGCTGTGGGACTTAATCGGAAAAACTCATAGATTTTTTAAGTCCATACCAATAATTACAACTCATTCAACAGGTTATCGGTAACATTCTTGAAAACACATTAAATTCATGAGTTTTAATTGGTTAAAAGACTTATTAGACAAAAAAAATGATTGGAGGACTTAATCGAAACAAACGTGTAATTTGATGGATTTTTAAGAAATTTTCCCTTGATAATATTAGTTAGATTTAGAACTTTTTATTACAAATGACATATAATAATAAATAAATAAAATACAAAATAAAATATATACATCTAATAAAAAGTGCATTCAATAATTTAAAATGTCATGAAATACGTATATCTAGGTGTTTTCATTTGTATATTGCAAGAATAAACAAAATAATAATCAAGTTTGAGACATAAAAATAAAATAATTTGTTTAAGAAATGAAAATTTGACAACATAATTTATTTTTATTTTCTTAAAACTCAAAATATGATAAATTTATTTCAAATAAAGTAACATTAAATCAAATATTAAACATCATGATTATTTATATAACTTACATTTACGAAACCAAAACGCACCGTTTTGATGGCTTGGTTTTCGTGATTTTCAAAATTGCAAATAGGTCCTTGTACTTCTCAAAATTTGTAAAAAAATCATTGTATTTTAATAAATTATTAGAGAAAACTCTTTTTGGTTTCCTACATTTAAGGTCCTATGGTTTCCTATATTTATACAGAAATTTATACAGAAATGTTCCTGTGGTTTTCTAAGACGACTTTCCTAAACACACATACCTTTTTTTTGCACGAAAAAAATTCGAATTAAATTGGTTCGTCGTTTTTCCGTTTCGTTAAATTGGAAGTCGGAATGGTTCATCATTTTTTATTATAAAACAAAAAAAATTAGATTAGTCGGTTGTTGTGAATTTACAGTTTCTATATCAATCAGATAACATATAACAATTTAATATCAAGAACAAGAATAGAAATCACAAATAACCGAATGATTGTATTGCCAAAAATGTCGATTACAAATGAGATGATCTTCTCAGAATGTCAGTAACCGTTTTCCAAAAGTGAAATGTCAGATCTATCATTTTAGAAAGTCAAACTTCCTATTTATACACAACTACACAACTATTAACTATATACAAAACAAACCCTATACTTTACATTTCATCAACTAAAAATATATTCTAACAATCTCCCCCTTTGATGAAATGGGCAAAGTATTCAGATTGACAATCCAAGTTTCTGCTCAAATCTTCTGATGCTTTTTCGATCAGAGAGCCTCCATTCAATCTTCGAAATAAATTCTACCATAGGTCTTCGGTCATTAACTGATAGAGCTCCTCTCTTTGTCTTTCTCTTTTTATCAGATGCTAGCTTTCCCTTTAAACCACTCAACACTTTGTTTAGTGTACCATCTGAAATTTTGTTGAATTCGACACTCCTCATTGCTCTTAACTTCTTGTTTCTGTCTTTGTACATAACAGCTGGATGCTTTACCATGATGACTTGAAATTCTTTCAATTCTCCAGCAAATTTGATATCTCTATGTGGAGCTGTCATGTTTATCTTCCTCATCCCTCGTTCAACACCTATCTGCAGATCTTGCACTGACATCAATACCAGTTTGGTATGCATGAAGTGGAAAATTGTCTTCAAGGCAAATCTGCAGTGTTCATTTCTCTTATTTCTGCATAACTCATCGAATAAATCTTCAATATCAACCAGATGCATGTTAAACATGTCGGCTTCAGTGAACGTATAGGTATTTCCATCAGCTCTTGTAACAGTGAATGTTGGATAGAAAATCTTAACGAATCTGTCTTTTTCAATTTTAACAAGATCAACTATCCTGAACTCACTCTTCACTTTATCAACTTCTTGTGTCTTGTTCCTCAGAAAACTAGCATAGTTAACTAGATTTGGCTTGTTTGGCTCCAAGACCCTAAACAACTTAAGAAAAGAACATGGTGCTTGTTTCTTACAAAAAAATCGTTTCTCCAGAATGTCTTCGATATACGGCATATTGTTCCTTTTCCTAATAAACTCCGCTGATCTTTTCGCTGGAAGCTCAAACTTCTTTACTTTATTCTTGTGAATCTCATCTTTATTTAGCAAAGTAAGCATATCCTGGATTTCTCTTTGAACTGCTTGTTGTGCTTCAAATCTGAGCCTATGTTGCTTTTGAGACTCATCTGCAAGCACATATTCATTAAAAAACCTTTCCATGACCTCAACCTCATTTAACTCAACTCTTTCCTGAATAACAATATTTTCTACAGGAAATTCTTCAATTTCTTCCTTAACTTGAATTACAACCTCAGGCTTTTCAACCGTCGGTGTCGATATGGACTCTTTCAATATCTCCTGAACTAACCCTTCTTCTTCTTCAATCCTCTCTCCTCGGAAATCAACATCAGTCAATGTGATTACATCATCATCCTCAGAAACTTCAATATATTCCTCTCTCTCTTCTTCTACGCCTTGAATCATTAACTCATGTTCCTTAAGCACTTGAACATCATCTTCAGAATCATTGTACTCTTCAAAGTTGTAAATATCAGACTGAATGTTCAAAGGAACTGGAACATCTTCATAAAGAATCAATCCCGACTCACTTTGTTCACCAGCCGATTCTTTTGCGCCCCCTGCTTCTTTATCTTTTACTTCTGCTTCCTTCTCAGGATATGTTATCATTAAAAGTCCGGGTGTAGGTTCAGCAAGCTTTCTCCTCTTCTCCCCCTCATGAGGAGCATCATTGGAGTCCTCATCATGCTCATCATGCTTTCTTTTAGATGAGGAAGCTTGTGCCTTACACGTTTCTTCAACCGCTGCTACTCGCTCAGAAAGATTTCCCAAAGCTGTAATGACTGTACTTTCCAGACTTATCATCCTTTCCCGCATCTCATCAAACTGTTCAAAAACAAACTCTTTCAGCTCTTCCTTCAACTCATCCAGTGCTTGATTTGATTCAGTCTGCTTGATCGATTCTTCGGCCACTAATTTACCTTTCAGAAATTTATGAATATTTGACATCTGAGCCATCACTTCAGACAACTAAGCAGATACATGAGTATTCACTTGGGCAACAGCTGCATTCAAAGCTTGATTCAACGAAGATTCAGTAACAAACGGGGATAAATTCACCACTGGGTCACTTAGACTTCCAGTTGTCACAACAGTCGAACTTGTGAAAAGAACGTCTGTGTGGCCAGTACTCAGAGATGGCAACGTGGTCGCTCTGACTGGACTTCCACCCTTTTCAAGGGACGGAGCAACAAATGCTTCCGTAACTGAGGATGTTCCGGTGGGAACACGAAGTTCAGCCACACTTACTTCAACTGATGAAGTCAACTCAAGTGTCCTAAGCTGTATAGGATCTATGCTCTGTGAATGAATAGACGTCGTACACTCGGGCATAGGTGTACTGATTTCAATATCCATCAAGTCCAAATGACTTTCGGATAGAATATGTGGTTCATCCCAGTGCTCAAATGAAACAATCTCCTGTTGAGAGGAGACTGAGTGGATGGTTGGGTGTGCACTTGTCAGTGGGATACTGACCTCTTCAATGCTAACTCCCATAAGAGAGCTAACAGCAGTTGTGGGTAAATCCCGGCTTTTAAGGCTTAGGGCATCCCTCACACTCTCCTGTGCAATATTCACTATATCCATCAATGCAATCCCTCCCTCATTGTGATCACCACCATCACCATCATCATCATCATCATCATGTCCTTCATATTCACCTTCTTGAATATCTGACAATGTTCTCTCAGAATCAGATTTCTCAGCCTCTTCCTCACCACCCCTTACAACTTCAACTCCCTCGCTCACTTGCAGGCTTCCCTGAACTTCAGCCCCGTGCTGAGGTTCCTCTCGTCCTATCACTCCTTGGGTAAGAGAACCCGGTTCTTGGGTCTCTATTGGAGCATGATCTATCCTATATAACTTCACGTTTTCACTCTCAGGATCTGCATACTTCAACAAGGATTCTGGAATCGGCATGATATTCGCATTAGGAGAATCCGGCACTTCATGTAAACTCATCATGACATAGTCTGGGCAACGGTTAGAATTAGATCTTTTAGGAATATTTTCATTTGCCCTTAAGATCCCTCGGATAAGAATCTGTATAAATCGCTGAAGTGGAACGAACTTCCTTGCTCTATTTGTTGTTTTTGCCAGTACTATCTCCTTTAGATCCTCCCAGATACACTGAGCATAATCATAATGCTTATTGAAAGCAATTCCATGAAAGATCCTTAGACAGTGAATGCTACATCTGTCTATGCATGTATGCTTAGATGTCATACACCTATTGATGATCCCAAATAATGTGTACCATTCGCCATTTAATCCATTTCGATGAAATTTGAAGCTTTTTGGAAGTGGCTTTGAGTAACCCAGGCATATCAAATCATAAACCAGCTCTTCATCAGACACAAAATCTTCAAAATCCGCTAACTCAGTAAAGTTAACTGTGTCTATTCGTCTTGGAAGAAACAAGTTGTGACGAAGTCTGGCAAGTGTAATTTTGGATTTAAATTGGTCTATCGTTACTTTAAAGTGGTGGTTTCCATCAGCAGGAACAAATTTGACTGTATGCCAAAATTGTTGTAGGAAGACCTGTGGGATAGAAGGTTTATACTGAAGAAGATACCCCAAAGGATGGCCTTTGAGAATATCTACGATGATCGGGTGACTGACTTTGATAACCTTTGTATCCAAACGAAGGTTATTATCTTTGAAGGGTAGGCAATGTTTGGGTTTGACTAGTTGGTTATCAGGTATGATGGTTGAAGGTGAGGGTCGAGCAACGGAGGTTGAACGAACGGGTGTTGATACGAGTGTATGATTGGAGGATGAATGAGAATCTGATGAATTGGAATTTTGGGAATGATCAGGTGATGCCATTTGAAACCTGTAAACAAGTAAGAATCATGCTAGACAAGACAGGTAAACAAATGAAATCATTCAATGGTAGAAAAATATAACATTTCGTCAGAAATTAGAAAAACTTGTGATTTTCTGTTTAAGGCATCGGGATTCCAGACAATAATCAAGTATTATTGACAGGATTCCAGAGTCAATCGTTCAGAGACCAATGTTAGAAAAACACAAATTTATAACAATTTCTTGAAAAAGTGTCACATTTTTCTTAACACATTAAAAATCCAACACTTAGTAAAAAATTTCATTTAAACTCCAATGAAACTACATCAATCTCGAATAACTCTTGATTAATCTCGGATGATACATGAAACAACTCGAATGACTCTTCAACCAACTCGGCTTAGTCTATAAACCAACTCGAATAAACTATTGTCTCTCTCGAATAGAAGAGAGTGATTCTCGGATAAGACATTAAACTCGAATAAACCATGAGTATTCTCGATTGTCTTAAATGTTCTCGAATATTCAATTAGTCCAACTCGAATGAGTAAGGAATTTCCTCGAATACACTTTAAGTTCAACTCAAATGAAGAAGTAACTTCCTCGAATACAACATATGACCAACTCGAATGAAACATAAATCTCTCGGGCAATTTACTAATCGAGACTCATGATCTGAAATTTTCTAAGTGTTAACCTAAACAACTCGAATCACCCTTGTATTTTTTCGATTAATACTTCAGTCAACTCGATTGACTCTTGGTCTTTCTCGAGTAGCATGTTACTCAACTCGAATGACTCTTGGTCTTTCTCGAGTATCATTGTACTCAACTCGAATGACTCTAGGACTTTCTCGAATGAAGCCTTTTAATCGAGAAGTTCCTTATGTATTTATTTCAAGTCCTCTATACACTGAATATTCAAAAATTTAATTTCAGGTAGTTTTTAGTGATTTAAAACTTGTATCCCCCTCGAAAATCAATTTCAAACACATTTGATTTACTGAACTTTGAGTAAAAACAACATTAAAGTTGTTAAAAATCCAAATTTCAGTAATATGAATAACTCGAAGGTGTTTGAAACTGAAATTAAAATTTCTGTTTGTGTGGATTGATTTGAACCATGAAATTTCAGATTCATGTTCACGTATCTAAATTGAAACTTACCACACATTTAATTTCAGTTTTATGAACAAACAACAAAAAAACAATATGAACACTATGAACATTCAAGTACAAAAAAAATACGAAACTAAACACAAACAGTCACATATTTCCTAATATTGAATTAAAAAATGTAAAAATGAACGAAACAAACTATTTTACTCACAATATAATCGAAATGCTTTCTTGAATCTTTCAAAGATATGAGTGGGTTTTCGGTTTCTTAAGAGTGAAGAAACGTTTTAGGGAAGATGATGAATAGTGAAATATCCGAAAAATGAATTTGAATTTGAAATTCTAAATTTATAGAAAGGATTTATGAACCGCCCCATGATTTAAAATTTTAACCAGCCCATCTTTTTAAAAACTCACTTAATATCTTTTCAAAAAAAATTGTAACAAAATAAAATAAAAAAATTGAAAACCAAATGTAAACACAATCAACAATAACAAACAAAATAAAACAAATAACAAAACAAGAAAATTTAAAAACAAACAACAACAACAAAAAAATTGAAAAATACACATAACCAAAAATTAACACAAAAGTATAAAATGCTCCCCCTTTTATTTCTGAATGTTGCTCCCCCTCAAATGTGTATTATATTTCTCAGCTGAGCTCCCCCTACAAAATAACAGATAAATTTTATCAGATTTACTCAAAATCAGAAAAATTCATTTTCTGCTCCCCCTGCACATGACAATTCAGATATTGTTAAATTCCAAGGAATATTAAGCTTTTAAGATTCAAGAATTTAACATCAGATTAAAATCAATAAAAAATGTAAATTTAAAATTATAAATTGAAACTACTGAATTATTAAATCTTAATGATTCAACATACCTAATTTGTATACCAAAAAATTAAACCTTTTTTCATCTAACGTTTTGGTAAACAAATCAGCTAGTTGATATTCAGTAGGCACAAAATATAATTCTACATTTCCATTTTCTACATGATCCTTTATAAAATGGGACCGAATGTCAATGTGTTTTGTTTTTGAATGTTGCACCGGATTTGATGCAATAGCTATTGCGCTCTGAGAATCACAGTAGATGGGTATTTTCTTTGGTGTAAACCCGTAATCGCGCAGTTGGCTCTTCATCCACAACACCTAAGAACAGCAAGAAGATACAGCAATGTATTCTGCTTCAGCTGTAGACAATGAGACGCAATGTTGTTTCTTGGATGACCAGCATACGAGTTTGTCACCTAAGAACTGTACTGCTCCAGGCGTATTTTTTCTGTCCATCTTATCACCTGCGTGATCAGCGCCAGAAAAAGCAGTTAGATTAAATAAAGATTCTCTGGGATACCACAAACCAAGGTTTGGAGTTCCCTTGAGATATCTTAAAATTCTTTCGCAGCTGTTAAATGTGATTCTTTAGTATTCGCCTGATATCTTGCACACACACATGTACCAAACATAATATCCGGTGTACTTGCTGTTAAATACATCAATGACCCAATTATACCTCGATAGTGAGTCACATCTACAGGTTTCCCCGAAATGTCCTCATCGAGTTTTGACTTTGAATCCGGAGCCATGGGAGTTTTCATAGGAGTACTGTTAACCATGTTAAATTTCTTTTAACAGGTCTTGTATATATTTTGACTGATTGATAAAAATACCATCAGTTAGTTGTTTAACTTGTAATCCTAATAAAAAATTTATTTCTCCCATCATGCTCATTTCGAATTTTTGGGACATTAAAAATGCGAATTTCTTAAGAAATTTCGGATTTGTAGACCCAAAAATTATGTCATCTACATATATTTGTATAACTATGATATCCGGCCCCTGACGTTTTATAAACAGGGTTGTGTCAACTTCACCTTTGTTGAATCCACATTTCAACAGATATGTTGAAAGTGCATCATACCAAGCACGTGGTGCTTGTTTAAGGCCATACAGTGACTTATCTAAAATATATACATGATCAGGTTTCGAAGGATCAGTAAATCATGGCTGATATGTATATACTTCATCAGTTTAGTCCCCGTTTAAAAACGCAGTTTTAACATCCATTTGATAAACTGTAAAGTTTTTGTGAGCGGTAAAAGCTAAAAACATTCTAATCGCTTCGATTCGTGCAACTGGTGTAAACGTTTCACCGTAGTCAATCCCTTCTTGTTGGCTGTATCCTTTGGCAACGAGGCGAACTTTATTTCGAATGATTACTCCATGTTCCTCGTTCTTGTTTTTAAAGATCCACTTCGTGCCTATGATGGATTTGTCTTTAGGGCGCTCAACAAGTCTCCAGACCTTTAACCGTTCGCACTGGTTTAGTTCTTCTTGCATCGCCATAATCCAATCAGCGTCCAGAAGTGCTTCTTTTACATTATTGGGCTCTATTTTACTTAAAAAATTTGAAAATAGACACTCGTTTATGGTTGCTCTTATGGTTTGGACTGAAGCGGATGGATCACCAATAATGTTTTCTATCGGGTGATTTCTCGTCCACTTAAAAGTATGTGGAAACGGTTCTATTTCGTCTTGATTGGGATTACGATCTAGATATGTTGGTCGGGGGGTTACTTCAGATGTAGTAGGTGGGATATCTGAGTTAGGAGCTTCTGAATGTTCAGAAGTTAAGGGGGTCTCATAAGAATTTGGAGGTTCAATGGGTTGTGCAATTTCAGTTGACAATTGCACATTTGTTGTTGAGGTTTCTCCAGTTTCTTCTGAAACTTGTTGATGAGAAAGATCAGAGACTATGACGGGATCTTCAGTAATCCTGTCAGGCACCAAATTTAGAACATTAGTTTTGGGCTTCTCAAAATAGTCTTCATAAAAATTCTCAAACAACTTATGTAATTCAGAATTTTCAGCATTCTGTTCAGATTACTCCAATGAAGTCTGCGTGTTTGGTTCGGGTCCTGAACTGGTGTGTTCAGAAGCCATTACCACTCCTTCATCAAATTTTACGTTCACGCTCTCATTGACTGTCTTGGTTCTCTTGTTGTACACACGGAAAGCAACCGACTCCTTTGAATATCCGATGAATATTCCTTCATCTGCCTTTTGATTAAACTTTCCAAGATTGTCTTTGTCGTTTAGAATAAAGCATCTGCAACCAAAAACATGGAAAAATTTAATATTAGGTATTCGTTTATTAATTAATTCATAAGGAGTCTTTCCGAATCTTTATTTATGATTGAACGATTCTGTGTGAAACAAGCTGTTGCAACTGCTTCTACCCATAAGAATAACGGTAAATTTGAATATGTCAGCATCGTACTAGCTGATTCCACTAGTGTCCGATTTCTTCTTTCAACGACACCGTTTTGTTGTGGAGTTCGAGCAGCTGAAAACTGATGTTCCTACAGAATTCAAAAATGATTCAAGCGACTTGTTCTTGAATTCTGTTCCGTTATCTGAGCGGATTGATTGAATTGTGAGTTGCAATTTCACTTGTATTTTCCGGATGAAGTCTATGATAATTTTGGTTGCATCTGATTTGGACCTCAGGAAGAAAACCCATGTGTATCGTGAATAGTCATCAACTATCACCAATACGTATCATTTCTTATTAATGCTTTGTACTCTCATTGGTCCACACAAATCCATATGTAATAATTCTAGTGCTCTCGTGGATGAGTGTTCGGATTTGGATTTGTGTGAAGTTCTTGTCATCTTTCCTTTTTCACATGCGGCACACAACTGCTCTTTTTGGAATTTGAGAGTTGGCAGCCCTTTAACTAACCCTCCTTTCGCTAGGTTGGTTAATTCATTGAAGTTCAGATGTGAAAGGCAATGATGCCATAGCCATGTTGTTTTAGATGTAGCTTTTGACAGTAAGCAGACATCTTTCTTCAGATTAATAGAGGCTAAGTCAATGGAGTACAAATTGGTTTTCCTGTTTCCTGCCAGTATTTCCTTACCTTCCCCGGATCTGATGCTGCACCGATTGGCTTTAAAATTGACTTCTAATCCTTTATCACACAACTGTCCAATGCTAAACAAATTATGTCCAAGACCATCAACATGAAAAACCTTTTGAATGGTAATTTTGTCATATGTGAGACTCCCGTATCCTCTGATCGGACAAAACTGATCATTTCCAAATCTGACCGTCCCACATAACTTTTCTACAAAGTTCGTGAGTATGTCTCTTTGTCCGGTCATATGCTTGGAACATCCGGAGTCAAGATACCAAACATGGTTTACCTATAAGACGAAATAGCACATGAGGTACCCACTTGTAGTTGGGTACATTTGTTTTAGCTAAATCATGCAAAGTATTATTTGTTTTCTCAACAGATATGGCTTTTTGCTTAACATTTGATGTTGTTTTAGGTACCCACATTTGAACAGTTCGTTTAGGTATCCACTTTTGTACAATTCGTGGTGGAACTGTTTTTGAAATAATTTTCTGTGGAATCTTTTTCTGTTTAGAACATGGGTCCTTTTTCTTTGGTTGCCAGACGAGCTTATCAGGTTTTACAATTAAAGGTTTACATGCACTAGAGTTCTAAGCAATTAAGTCTGTTCTAGAGAATTTGATACAAAAATTATTAACAAATTTATTATTACAGACAGAGTTTTCAATGTTGCTATTTCTATATGGTAACAATATTGTTCTTCACGCGCCTCTCTTGTTTTATATTCTTGTTTTTCTGTTCTCTCTTCTTCTTTCTCCAAACTTGTTTTCTTGACCCATTCACAATGATATCTGACATAAAAGAAACATTAGAATTAGTAGACTTAGACACTTGTTTCTTCTGTAAATTTCTCTTACCTTTTGAAGATTGGACTCTGAGTGCAATGGAGTTCTCTTTTGAAGATGATTCACCTTTTTCAAAGCTAGGAGTGTTAAAAATAACTTTTGTTTTCTCCTTATTTTGTTGTAAAATTGGTGAATTTTAAGATGATTTAATTGAATCTGAAGAAATTCTTTGCAGAATTTTAACAGGTTCTTTTTGACCATCTGATTGTTTGTTATGCAGAGGTTTGACAAATTCATCAATTTTAACAAACATTTCCTCTAAGGAATTAAAGTCAGAGTGCATAAACAGATCAAATTCCTTTTCTGAATTGATTTAATCTAGAGAAGTTGAGGATGGTGGATCAGACAACTTTTTGTTTTTAGGCTGATTTTGTAACTTTTGTTCCATTTCAGCCTTGAGAGATCAATTCTCTGTCTCAAAATTTTTAATTTTCAATTCTAGATCAGAATTTATCTTTTCTAGAATTGAAGATGGCAGGTATAACTTTTGAGATTGAGTAGGTGATTCAGACAAATCCTTTTCAGAATATGTTTGAATGTACTCTTCTTTAATATCAGTATTATTACTTGTTTCATTTATTCTGTTATAATCAACAGAATTTTGCATTTTGTCTGATCGTAATCTTTTTGTTTCTTCACTAGATTCTACTTCATCAGATGCTTTCATAAACGCCATTTTTAATCCTAAGTTCATGTATCTGACATCATATAACGTTGGTGAACTAGATAATGCCTTTGTCAGATACTTTGGATTTTCCCAACCAATTCCAGATTTAGAATTATAAAATTCTGTGTCTTTTGGTTGATTTAAATAAATGGTTTGATCTGTTTGTCCTCTTTTGATAAATTCATCTTCCATCTTATTTATTTTCTCATAAAGTTTAGTTCGTTATTCAAAAATAGCATGATATTTTACAGAAAAATTTGAAGCTTCTAATTCTGCTATTCTCAGTCTTTCTTGTAAGTCAGATATATTCTGATTAAGATCTAGTATTTTGCTTTGTAGTTCTCTTTCCTTATCTTGTAAATCTGAAACTGCTCGTAAAGCTAATGCTTTATCTTTGGAAAAATCTAAAACTAAGTTATGTTCATTACGAAGTTTGTTTTCCAAAGAATGAGCATTTTTCTTTTCCGCCTTTAATGATTTTTCAAACTTTTTAAGCATAAAAGCCATATGAGTTAGTTTCTCTTCTAGAACACAAGATTCGTCAATATCAGAGTCAGAGTTAGAATGTACCTCCGGTTTGTCTGAACCATCTGATCTGTCTGACTCGGAATCTTCATTTTTCTCTACATCAGTTTTTCCAGTTGCCATCAACGTAACTTTTTCTGTCTCTTCCTCCTCAGATTCTTGTCTTTCTTCATCATCTTCATCGGTTAAACCAACCCATACTTCATCCTCAGCTATCATGGCTGATTCACTCAATTCTGACTCATTGAGAACCTCTGATTTCAGGCAAATATGAGCATCCTCATCCAGAATATCTTCATCTTCAGATAACTGCAACCAGTGGTCATCCTCCGCTATAAGAGCTTTTCCAGCCTCTTTTTCTTTGGCTAAGAGAGCCTTTCTTGTATAATAGTCTGAGTTTTTGACTACTGGGAGTCTACATTCCCGGGCACAATGACCTGGTTTTCCACAATTGTAACATTTCTGTTCTGAATCTTTCTTTGCTGACTTGTCTGATTTTTCATATTTGTCAGTCTTTCTTCCACTGCTTTCTCCAGATTTTTCATATTTGTCATTCTTCTCAATTTTCCTCGAGCCTGTCTTGTAGCGCATCTTATTGTTGGTTGGCTTTCGGTAGAAATTCTTTTGAAAAGCTTTTGTTAGCAGTGCCATCTGCTTTTTCATTTCTTCGTTCTCAGAATCTGCAGATGAATCGGAGGATTCTGATTCGGAAGATGTACTGCTGACTACCGCTCTTTTCTCCTTTTTCAATTTATATTTGTACTTCTTCTCTGCCAGTAGAGCCAATGGGTCAGTAGTTTCTTTCTCAGCTTTCTTCTTTCCTGATAATTTCCTCAACACAACCTCTTGGTAGTTGTTGAGGTTCTCAAATATCATATGAAAATCCATTTCTTCAATATCCTTTGTCTGCTGGATAATCATAGCATATTTCTCCCATTCAGGGTTCAGAACATTTAGGAACTTGACATTTATGTCCAGATTGGACTTTGTCACTCTATTTCGTTTCATTTCACTTACCAAACTCACAAACCTAAGGTAAGTGTTTCCCAGTAGTTCTCCTTCACGAGCTCTGAAATTTTCAAACGTCATCAGGCTGTTTCTAGCTCTGTTTGTTGCAGCTCTGTCAGATCCCCTCATCAGTTTACACACTTCATCCTATATTGATTTGGCAGTTTTTGTGTTTGTGAGGCATGTATAAATATCATTGGAGATGGAGATCAGAAGTAATTTCCTGGCAGTTTTATCCCCTAGTTTTCTTTTCTTTTGAGCCTCAGTCAGGTTGGTAATCTCGACTGTCCTTGGTGGAATTGGGGGATTACCGATTGGTACTCCAGGGATTGTTTCCATGAATGTGGCTGGTCCTTCTGTTAAGGATTTCAACATCTATACTGATAGATCATGAAAGCTAATGAATTCTAGAAATCTCTCCCTCCATTGAACGTATTCTCCCCTGTATAGAATTGGGGGTTTGGTTTCTGATCCCATTGCTAGAGCGTCCTTTGACATTTTGACTGATATTCTGGAAACTGTCCAAGATCTGATGAACTTTGATTGAAATTGAAAATGTTGATCAACAGTTGAAAGTTGATCAAACTTTGAAACACAGATTAGTATTAAATGATCAACTGAAATCTACAACAGAGTAACTTGTTAGAAGCAATGATCAACTTGAATTAAACACTGATGAAACTCGAATGATGTGTTGCAAATCTTGAATAATGCGTGTATAAAACTCGAATTAAATTGAGTGAAACTTGGTGAAACTCGAATAAGGCTGTGTAAAACTCGAATGAGCTTTGTATAAAACTCGAATGAGCTTTGTATAAAACTCGAATTAGCCTTAGTGAAAGTCGAATTAGTTTGAAAAACTTTTGTACGAATTGGTCCTTTGTAAAACTCGAATTAAATTAAAATTCTTAATAAACTCGAATGAAATTCGAATTTATTTGCTAAACTCGAATGTAATTGAGATTAAACTCGAATTGACTAAAATTTAACTCGAATGATTAATCAATTTAACTCGAACCAACTATGATCCAACTCGATTGATTAATCGAGTAAACTTGAATCAAATTAAGTCCAACTCGATTGACACTTGTTGTCAACTCGATTTACAAAGCTATTCAACTCGAATTGCACATAATCTATGTGTATTTCGAGTTTCTTGATTTTTCAGATTATTCAAGTCTGAAATTCAAATTAATTCGAAAAATTTGTCCATTTTCACTGAAATTGAAATCGAAGGTGATGATTTTGATTACAAACACTTTTTGTGAAACACTTTTGTCCAAAAATAGATCTATACCTGACTTTTGTAATGAAACAGTGATATTGTGTTTTTCGAAATTTTATAAAACTCTCTAGATCTTTTGCTGTGTTTGATGAATCAAAACAAGTTTGTATTCAATTGAAACGCCTACTGATCCTCTTCCTTCGATCTAAATTTCACAGTGTTTGATCAACTATTTAAAAAACCCTTGGTGATTTTAGGGTTTTCGAAGAAATACTCAAGAACAGTTCGAAAAAAAAATTCAATTCCAGAATCAAATTTCACCCCTAAAGCTCTGATACCAATTGTGAATTTACAGTTTCTATATCAATCAGATAACAGATAACAATTTAATATCAAGAACAAGAATAGAAATCACAACTAACCGAATGATTGTATTGCCAAAAATGTCGATTACAAATGAGATGATCTTCTCAGAATGTCAGTAACCGTTTTCCAAAAGTGAAATGTCAGATCTATCATTTTAGAAAGTCAAACTTCCTATTTATACACAACTACACAACTATTAACTATATACAAAACAAACCCTATACTTTACATTTCATCAACTAAAAATATATTCTAATAGTTGTTTTTTACATTTGGTCAAATCGAAAATTGGAATGGTTATTCATTTTTTCCATCGAAAATACTTAAAAATAGATTTGATTGGTCGCTTTATCCATTCGGTTAACCATTTCGTTGGAATAATTGAAATTGTTCGTCTTTCAACTTTAAAAGTTTTCGCTCGAAAAAATAACGAACCATTTCGGTCTTCAATTTAATCAAATGGCAGAAACAACCACTTAATCTAATTTCAAGCGTTTTTTATTTGAAAAAACATTTAACAACATCGATTTTTTGATTTAACCAAACGAAAAAAACGACTAACCATATTAGTTTTATATACTTTTGCTCAACGAGAAACTTTGATCTTTAATTTAACTGAACGTAAAAACAATTAATCAATCTATAAATTATCCGATAGAAAAAAAAGATAAATTATTTCACTTTTTAGTTTTTTTTGAACAAGTGAAATTCATGAAACAACGAACCATTTAGATTTTCAATTTAACGAAACAAATATATATATATATATATATATATATATATATATATATATATATATATATATATATATATATATATATATATATATATATATATATATAAACTTATTTTTTCAAACAAAGTAATCACGTAAGCCGAATAAAAAACTAATATTTTCAAACAAAGTAAAAAGAAAATATAATATTTCACAAGCTATTAAAAAATATATAACTAACTAAAAATTGAAAACTTATTAAAACTAAACATAATACAAACAAATTGATGTAAGCCGATTAATAAACATATAACAATAAAAAATCAAAAATTTATACATACACACACCCTGTGGAGGCGGTTGTGATTGTAGAATGCTGAGTTTTAGCATAGGGTATAGTGATTGTTTTGAAGAAATGAAAATGAAGTAAAATAAAAAACATGGAAGTTTTGATGCATTAATTGCACCGTTATATTGTCCCAATAAATATTGAGAAACTTTAAAATTATAAATATACATATAAAAACATAAAAAAAATAGTTCAAACAATTTTAATGAATAACATGTTGTGATTGTTGTCTTCAATCAAAGAAATAAGGAATTTTTTTTTATTTTCACATTTTGTAATATTTTGTTTTGTTTTTTGGTTTTTTTTCCTTTTGCCTAAATATAGATTTTAATTTGTATTTTGACTTTTTTTTATATACTTCAAAATTGTTTTTCCTTAAATAACTAAATTAATTAAATGTATTTTTAGTTTATAAGAAATATTTGTTACATTGTAGGTAATATTGTCATTTATATTTATTTTAAATAAAAATGTTATTGTTGGACAGTATTATAACTGATTATTTTTGTGTTTTTATATTTATAAATAAATTTTTTTTATTTTATATATGAAACTATTTAAATAATAAATATTGAATTCAACATCTTTTATATTTTTATTTGTAAATAAAAGTATTCATTTGTACATCAACTTCTTCAATATTAAATTACATATTTAAATATTGAAATTTTTCGCTTCTACCTCAATTTGAAGAATAAATGACCGTGATTCATTTTGTTTTGTTTTTTGTTTTTTGTCTCCCAAGATGCATATAAAATATCAACTTTTGTTATTCATATTTTTTGTGTTAAAAAGAAGCTTAATATAAATAAAAGCAACATGTTTTTTTTTTGCAGTATAGCCTATCCGTGTTATTTTTTACCAATAAATCCTCATGATATTTATTTGTTTGTGATTTTTAGAATTTTCCTTTTTTTGCCAACAAAGTCAAGTTTGAGGGCTTTCATGGAAAACATGTTGGTTTTTTTGTGGAACATACAGGATTAATATTTTTTTCAAAAACCAGAAAGAAATAATAACCTAAGGGACTTTATTAGGAAAAAATAACATGGAGATGCGAAACCACAAAAAACATGAAAACATGTTGTTTTGTTCATATAAAACTCTAAAAATATACCTTAGACATCATTATTGAACCAAATTCGTAAAAAAAAACATGTAACCCACTAAATACTAATGCTTAAACACACAAATGCACTGACGTTGTTGTTATCATTAAAGTATTGAACATGTTTCTATTTCTTAACATCATAGGTTATTTTAATCGATAAGTACTACATATTTATGACGAAAATCCACAGCAACGCGCGGTGATCTATAACCCTAGTTCTTTACATAAATAACTGCGCAGTTTATTTCCAATAGAAAAATACAACAATTCAAAATACATGTTTTTAATAAATATCTTATATTAATCCTTTTTATGTTACTATTAATACTAATCATTTTATTTTTAATATTAAACATTTGACGATACTAGTATTGAATATTGATTAAAGTCATATAACTTCAAATAAATAGTACACTAAATTTCTCAAAAATCAAGAATATAAAAATAATAAATAATAAAATAATAAATTTCTATTTTAATTCCTATTTTTTATAGTTTATAGAATATAAATATTATTATTGTTTTTTGTATATTTAAATAGTATTTTATAACAAACAAAAATAATTACATTGTAAACTTATATATAGTTGTTAAAAAAAATATTTCTTTTAATGTTTTATAAGTTAAATAAAAAAATTTATATTCAGTTTCGATATGGACTTAAAAAACAGGAAAAGCCAAATCGAACCAATGTTTTATAATATTTTTAGACTTATATTTTAAAATTCTATCCTAAATATTGGATGTGTGAAACATAATGTTGAACATTTCACAATTTCATTTTGGAGTTTGAATATTAAAATAGAACTTGATGTATAAATATTTAAATTTGTATTGTGTAACATGGAATCGTATATTTGCATTTTAAAAACTTTATTTTTTTTGTCTCTTTCATGTTTGGTTGTCTTATTATTTTAAATATTGTCAACAACATCACATTTTATCAAAGAAAAACAAAATATGTAAGTCAAAAGACGAATTTGAATAAAAAAAATCAAAATTCAAACCACAACTACAAAAGAACCATTCAATTTTTGGATTTTAAAAATTGATATCTTCGGTTTGGAGTTGGAGTTTTATTAAAATTCAATCCAAGTCGCTTGATGCTCGCCCGTAATGACCCCTTACTTTTTGTTGCATGCCAATATATTCACGGAAACAAATAAAACGATGAATACCAAAGATGAAGAAGAAATTGAATCTAATAGAGAAAAATTTTGAACAAACCTTGAATATCCAAATCTGAAAAGTGAAATTACATTTGAAATTAAACAAACAAACCAAGTTAGATTCCACGCAAAAATCATAATCAATCCAACTTCTAATGTCCCAAATCCCGAATAAAAATGAAATCCCAACAGACTTTAAAAATAGAAACCCCAATCGACTTTAAAAATGAAAACCTAAGTTGACAAAGCCATAAGTCCATAACACATGGACGAAGCAAAATCAGATTTGTGTTTGGATTTGTTGTGTTTGCAGAAATCATTAATGTTGTGTGCATTACAAATGCTTTATAAACTTGATTTTGTATACTTTGTTTTCTTGACCATATTATGCATTTAAAAATTAAATGACTCACTAAATTTGATGGATTTATTAAGTAGATTTTATGTAGAGTTTTGGGCGTCCACAGGGTCCAAAATTTCATTAGGGTCACTAATTTTATAAGGTTTCAACGTAAATAAAGTACATTTGATTCTTTTAACTTATGAACGGGAAAAAAAACAAAAACTATGCTTGTACACACATGTATGTGTGTGTATGTGTGTGTATTTATGTATGTATTCGTCTAAGGCCCCAAAAATCAACAAAAGGACCTTGATTTTATGGTTCAATATTTGTTACATTATGATGCAGTTTCACCGTATCAAGATTGGAAGAGAGATTTTTAATAATTAAATGTAACACCCTACTTTTACGACTAATGCCACATAGAACTTGTAGTCCATGTCATCCAATCATAGGCGACATCATCAAGGGTAAACAGTTAATTAACTACTAAGCATCATTATCAAGCATAAAGTAACAACGAGACGGGAATCAACCCCGTTCGATAACATCGGTCAACCACAACGTGAGTATAGGTTACAGTCATCCAACATGTCACTGGCTGATAAGCCAAACCACAAAATATCAAGACTACTTACAAAAGTAGTCACTAGCTACGATCCACATGGCGGGTCTCAACTACTGCCCACTGTATCCCTAGCCTCAGTCCTCGTACCTGAGATCCACATTTAAAACAACGGTCAGCGGAAAGCTGGTGAGTTACTATAAGCAACTTTAAAACAGTTTATAAACAGTTAGCACAATATAACGACTAATAATCAAAGTGCGGCCGGCCTCAACTGCCCGACGCCTCATCGGGAGCGACCCGGGATAGCCTGCATAGCCCACTCCACAAAGTAGTAGGTAGTCAGGACCTCTGAGTTGGGAATGACCCAACATGCCTCTCTACTCTGCGTACCACAACAATACGCGTAGTCCACGTGCTCTGCTCTGTGCTAACAAGTGTCAACATATAAAAGGATCCGCATCGGACCCGGATAATAAACAACAAAGTAAGTAACTCACCTGAAGCACGATTATAACCTCGCTATCAACGGCGGTCTCTACAAGTCCCAGGCTTAGCTACGAATTCTGGCAACACTAAATACAACTACACTGTAATGGCTAGCTACTGAACTCAAAACGACTGTACTACTAGACTCACTTGCTCAACACAAATCAACAAGCCAAGACCCACGAGCGCGGCCAGGAGCGCGGTCGCGGTCTCCTCATCGCGGCCAGCCATCGCGGGCGCGATGACCCAATGTTGTGAAAATCGCTAGGCGGGAGTCGGCCGACTGACTGGGGACTAGGGAGTAGTCGGCCTAGGAGGGGAGTAGTCAGGGATTAGTCGGATTGGGATTTTTTTATATGTTAATTTCTAAATTATCTCTGCTGCATAATAAAACATTTCTGTACAGATTTCTTAAGTGCAAATTTTGAAGCAAAATGTACAAGTCTTCCTTACACTTCTTGGATTTCTCTCAATAATAAAAATAAAAAACAAAAAAAATGTTTTAAAATATCAAAATGTAAACAATAACTAAACCATAAATTGCTGTCAACTATAGCATTAATAATTTTTCATTTCCCATGTATCTATTAAAAGCCCCACTGAATTTTCATTTCTCCACCTACTTACATTTATTACATGCATAGAGGGGGCAAATTTCTCAATTATTTCCAGAAGCACTCCATCTCCCTCTTCGTCTCCCTCCCCTCTCCATCTCCCTCTTCATCTCCCCCCCTCTCTATCTCCCCTCTGAATCGAGAGAGCAAGAGAGCAGGAAATCAATTTGAAGAACAATAGAGATTCAGAATGCGTCACCCTTTTGGCCTTCTCGTCGGTTTACCCTAGTAGAGAGCATGTCGACTTCATCCAAGTCCAACAGGTACCCTATTCAACCCTTCATCTTTTAAATCACATAAATTAAACAAAAAAATTACAGACTTCGACTTGGCCGACTTGGGCCGCCCAACCCCGATTTTCACCGCCTAGCACCGATTTTGACCGCCTTGGACCGACTCCGACTAACTTGGCCGATTCCAGCCTTTTCGTATCGGTTGCCTGCCGATCAACGCCTAGTCGCCGATTAATCGGCCGACTAGGCCGATTTTTACAACATTGCGATGACCCCCGCGCTGCCCCTGCTACCGCGGCCGGGCTCATCCGAGCGTGACCGTGCTCGCCCGACCCGCGATTATCACCTCGATCGCGTTCCACTAGTAACGACCACCCTCAGCCGCCTCATCCTGATCGCGGGCGCGACCAGTGGAGACGGTCGCGATGCGGCGACGAATAGAACAGAGAAGTCTCTGTTTTTACTCAACTAGGGAGACTTCATCTCCCAACTTCGATTTCACATACAGCAGGGGTATTACCCCTCTTAAATCACTATTATTACTCAATATAACAATACAATCGAACTTCACACAATCACTAACCGATTATCCATTTAATTTGATAGTCTTGGAGATAGAAGCAAGATCAACACCCTTTGATTTGCTAGAGGTGGCTGCTGCTATTTAACCTTCCTTTGCTTCTGAATTCCAGCTGAGGAAAACACACACACACACACACACACACACTTAGCTTTGAGTTGGGAGAATGAGGCAATTTGTTAAGGACTTCGACTTATATACGTTTCGGGTCCGAAACCCAATTAAAACGGGTACGATACTCACTAATCACTGGGTAAACACCCGTTAACCCAATTAATCTCCAATCAATAGCTCGGGTTTAGAATGTTAATTAAGTCACTAAAACAATCCCAAACCCACAATTACTACTAGACAGATTATTATCTCAACCAATTAAAATTACACGTAATAGCAACTTACTTTTATCAACTCACGTGTAATTACTCAATTAAATTTCACCAACTCATCAAGATAACTCTTAAAGCCAATTAATAAATTACACGTACCTGCTGCTAGATTCCGGATGTTACATTAAAGCTCCTTTTTTCTCTTACAAATTATGGGTATAAACATGCAGTAAAGGCAATTGAAACAAAAGAACGGTTTGCCCTGGAAGCACTGGGCATAAACATGCCTAACCACAGAAGCACTGCCATCAGCAAGCTCTATGACTAATGGCTCTGACAACTCAGCAGGCGAAGCAGTAAAATATGCAGTAAAGGCAATTGAAACAAAAGAACGGTTCGCCCCGAAATCAAACAAAACTCGGGCACTATGACCGTTCAGAATGAACGTATCAGAAACTACATCGGCGGTATCTCGGGCCTTCTCTGCTATCAACTGAAACACTCGGCCTCTAGATGGCGGAACGGTATCCCTACGGGCAGACGAACCAGCAGAACTCTGACCCTTCACGGGTGGCCTCGACTCTCCCTGCCGCTGAGCTGTGCAATCTCTCGACTGATGGCCAGGTCGCCCGCAATTAAAGCATAACGGGTCCCTGAAAGTACATCCTGATTGAGTGTGGCCAGGCTGGCCACATCGGAAACAACGCACATGACGGGGATCACACTCCCCGGTGTGCCTCTGGCGGCACCTCTTACAGAACCGCTCTCTACTAACAGACCCAGAGCTCGACGCTCCTCCCCTCTGCTCTGACCCACCAAAACGACTGCCCCTATCATCGGGCCTGCGATCGGATCTCTGAGAAGACCTATCTCTCTGCCTATCTCCTCCCTCGGACTCTGTGCGCCGGCGGTCGTCACCTCTAGGCTGGAACTGACTGGAACGACTGTCTCTGTCCCGATCACTGAAACACCCTTCCAACTAAATTAGATGTTTCACGAACAATTAACAATATTATCAGAATATACTTGCGAAAATGTGGTCAAATTTAAATTTTCAATATTCAAAAGCCATCAACATGATACCTCCCACTTTGTCACCTTACCATGAGCAAAGAGTGGGGTACCATGGATTGAAGCAGATGGGGTTACAAGTTTTTAAACATACAAATTATCTAACCATGGATAAAAGCTAAGTTCATTCACGAGCATATACCAAATGGGAGTCCACTAAATCCCCACCCCAAAGCTTTATCAAAGATATGCGACACAATGGAGCCGCTAGTCAAGGTCCAATCCACTATCAATATTGTCTAGCGTGACCCTTTCTTTTTTTTCCTGAAAGGTTAACAACAAAAAGGGGTCAACAAAGTTGAGTGAGTTCTAGATTAGCAAAGAATACATAATATACATTCATGCAATGATAAGCAACGAGTATGTTCAATAACCAATATGATCAAGTGCTCAATTTAGGCTTAGAGCTAGCTCAACGTATTGCTCGATTTCGGCTTAGGGCTAGCCCAATATATTGCTCGATTTCGGCTTAGAGCTAGCCCAACATATTGCTCAATTTAGACTTAGAGCTAGCCCAACATATTGCTCCATTTAGACTTAGAGCTAGTCCAACATATTGCTCCATTTAGACTTAGAGCTAGTCCAACATTATTGCTCAATTTAGACTTAGAGCTAGTCCAACGTGTTGCTCAATTTAGACTTAGAGCTAGTCCAACATTATTGCTCAATTTAGACTTAGAGCTAGTCCAACATATTGCTCCATTTAGACTTAGAGCTAGTCCAACATATTGCTCAATTTAGACTTAGAGCTAGTCCAACATATTGTTCCATTTAGACTTAGAGCTAGTCCAATGTGTTGCTCAATTTAGACTTAGAGCTAGTCCAACATTATTGCTCAATTTAGACTTAGAGCTAGTCCAACATTATTGCTCAATTTAGACTTAGAGCTAGTCCAACATTTCCATGGATATCCAGGTGAGGTCAATTGAAAGCATACCAAGCATGGTGAGGTCCAAGTGCCTCACACAAGCCCAAAAATCATTCGTAGAAGGAATGAAAGCAAGTATGCAACAACTATCAACCTGTCAACAGTTAGCTCCACAAGGTATTCAACGGGGTATAGCTCCACAAAGCACATCAAGTATAGTGAGGTCCAACGTGCCTCACATAAGCCCAAACAAATCTTTCATAGAAGAAAAGAAATCAATTATGCAACAATTATCAATATGTCGACACATAGCTCCACAAAGTATTCAACAAGGTATAGCTTCACAAAGCACATCAAGTGTAATGTGGCCCAACGTGCCTCACATAAGCCCAAAGAATCATACACGTGAGAATTGAGGGTACATATGCATCTACTATCAAAATATCAACAATCAATCCAACTCTAGGTGAGATCAAATGAAAGCATATCAAGTATGGTGAGGTCCAAGGTGCCTCACATGTGCTCAATGAATCAACATATCAGAACTGAGGGCAAATAGGCTACTACTATCATGATATCAATAATTAGCTCAACAACATGTTCAACGAAGCAAAAAAACAATATAAAAGAACATTATGTAACACTAACGCTAGAACTCACAGTGATTTGCTTTGGTCCGCCAAAATGAACCGAAACGATCAAATTCAAGTTAAGTTGCTTCCAATGGGCTCCGATCGATCCAACCACCTATAACAATTATAAATATATTGCTCATAAGCTTCCATACCCTAAACAATTCTAAAAACCTCTCCGACAAGGTTTCGGGTTCTAAACCGAATGCCTCGGTTCGTTTCGGGACCCTATGAGGCCCGAATTTGAAATTAGACTTTTGAACCCTTTAAATACTTAATTTAGATGTATTTTAGTAGTATTAGATGCTAGCATAGGACCCCATAGCTAAAAATCAATTTTTTGGACAGCCAGTTTTGACTCATCGAGTTTCCTGGGGTGACTCGTCGAGTCGCTCAAATTTTGTGAACAGAAAAATTTGACTCAGTGAGTCGCTCACAGACCTGCACTTCTTCCCCCTATGGGTTTAACACCCAGAATTCCAAAACTCAACCAAACTCAAAACCAACACTTGAATTCGATTATACAACATATTTAAACACTTTTGAGCTCATTTTGAGCTTCCAAAACATCTCAAATGCAACCGATTGATCCATGTCTCAATTTGAGCCCTAAATTGGATTTCAACCAAAACTAACTCAAACTACCAATGTAGTTACATATTTTGGCTCCAATTTGATCATACAACAATATACTAACACATACTCAAACATTGGAGCCATTTATCAACCCAATCCAATAACCTCACTTTGGGTCCCATTCTCCAAAATTGGTGAAATGGAGAAGAAATGAAGAAGAAGAACAAAGGAGATGTTTATACCTTCCATGATGCTTCCAATATCAAAGAAAACCCTTAATCTATCAATCTTTGATCATCAAATCTCCAAACCCTAGCTTTCTTCTCTCTTTTTCTTCAAATCTTGCAAAATGAAGTGAGTGTGTGCAAGTGTGTGTTTTGGACGTTCAAGAGAAGAAAAGGGAGGGGATTTTGGCCTTTGGCCAATCCCACCCCTCACATACACATATTGACAAAACACACCCCTCCACAACTAATCCTTTATTTGCAAATCAAAACTACAATGCTATTAGATGCAACAATTAAATAATTAAATACCCAACTAAGTGAATTTGACATAATTGTACTAAATGGATTCAAACACTATATTAACCCATTATTATGTCATAATTAATTAATATTTAATTGTTTTACAAATTTTGGGGTGTTACACATTACCTATTTTTGTCAATTCCCTACAACCCAACATTTTATTTTTCTTTAATCGTTCAAGTCCCAATACTTGCAGTCATCACTAATACTTGGTAATTAACTCATAATACAGCACTTAAGATCACAATCCTAATTGTTTCACAAAGTTAATTACCCTTTTAATTATTGGGGTGTTACAATCACTATCTCTGAACCTATCAGAACCACCTCCATGTCCGGCTGACTGGGTAAATCGCGGCTGCTCTACTACTGGATCTCGGCGAGACAACTCACTCTCTCGCCTACGGGCCAACTCAACTGCCCTAGCATAGGTCGGAATGTAACCGGTGTCGATGAACTCCCGGATCTCCTTACGCGAACCCATCATGAACCTATTGATCTTCCGGGACTCTGTACTAATCTGTAGCGGTGCGAACAAACTCAGATCGATGAAGATCTTCTCGTACTCGTCAACTGATCGATGTCCCTGAAATAAAGTCAGAAGATCAATCTCTAGCTGAGCCCTGCAGTCCTCGGGACAGTACTGCTCCTCAAAACGAGCTCTGAACTAACTCCATGTCATCTCATATGACGGCCCATCTCCCATCATGTCTCTGACAGTCCGCCACCACTGCTGTGCGCTAGTCCGTAACTGAGCACTAGCGAATGTCGTCATCTGATCAGGGTGGCACCCTGTGATACGAAAGGCCATCTCCATATCCTGTAGCCAGTACATGGCCTTAACGGCCCCGGGCTCGCCGTAATACTCTGGCGGGTGTGCAGCAAGGAACTCCTTATACTTACATCCCTTGCCTCCCCCTCGTGATGATCCGGCTCCTGAATCTTTGCCCCCGCTTGTACTCTGGGTCTGGAACTGCATACCTTCAGTACGACCCTTCTCGTAGGCCTCCTGTAGTTGCCGGGCGAACTCCTCATAAGATACTCGTCCCCCGGTGGGACCCTCGGACCTCTGCTCATCTGCCATAAAGTCTCTGCATAATATAAACAACATTACTATAACGACAATAGCATAACCCTACAATTTCTTAGACCTACTCATCAAAGATCAAGCCTAAGGATCTAGACACTGGTTTAAGCCTAAGCATCACTAATGATACTTAAACCTTAAACTGATGCTCTGATACCAAGCTGTAACACCCTACTTTTACGACTAATGCCATATAGGACTTGTAGTCCATGTCATCCAATCATAGGCGACATCATCAAGGGTAAATAGCTAATTAACTACTAAGCATCATTATCAAGCATAAAGTAACAACGACACGGGAATCAACTCCCGTCGATAACATCGGTCAACCACAACGTGAGTATAGGTTACAGTCATCCAACATGTCACTGGCTGATAAGCCAAACCACAAAATATCAAGACTACTTACAAAAGTATTCACTAGCTACGATCCACGTGGCGGGTCTCGACTACTGCCCACTGTATCCCTAGCCTCAGTCCTCGCACCTGAGATCCACATTTAAAACAACGGTCAGCGGAAAACTGGTGAGTTACTATAACTAAAACAGTTTATAAACAGTTAGCACAATATAACGACTAATAATCAAAGTGCGGCCGGCCTCAACTGCCCGACGCCTCATCGGGAGCGACCCGGGATATCCTGCATAGCCCACTCCATAAAGTAGTAGGTAGTCAGGACCTCTGAGTTGGGAATGACCCAACAGGCCTCTCTACTCTGCGTACCACAACAATACGCGTAGTCCACGTGCTCTACTCTGTGCTAACAAGTGTCAACATATAAAAGGATCCGCATCGGACCCGGATAATAAACAACAAAGTAAGTAACTCACCTGAAGCACGATTATAACCTCGCTATCAACGGCGGTCTCTACAAGTCCCAGGCTTAGCTACGAATCCTGGCAACAATAAATACAACTACACTGTAATGGCTAGCTACTGAACTCATAACTAGACTCCCTAGCTCAACACAAATCAACAAGCCAAGACCCACGAGCGCGGCCGGGATCGCGGTCGCGGTCTCCTCATCACGGCCAGCCATCGCGGGCGCGATGACCCCCGCGATGCCCCTCTTACCGCGTCCGGGCTCATCCGAGTGTGACCGTGCTCGCCCGACCCGCGATTATCGTCTCAATCGCATTCCACTACTAGCGACCACCCTCAGCCGCCTCATCCTGATCGCGGGCGCGACCAGGGGAGCGCGGCCGCGATGCGTCGACGAACAGAACAGAGAAGTCTCTGTTTTTACTCAACCAGGGAGACTTCATCTCCCAACTTCGATTTCACATACAGCAGGGGTATTACCCTTCTTAAATCACTATTATTACTCATTATAACAATACAATCGAACTTCACACAATCACTAACCGATTATCCGTTTAATTTGATAGCTTGGAGATAGGAGCAAGATCAACACCCTTTGATTTGTAGAGGTGGCTGCTGCTATTTAACCTTCCTTTGCTTCTAAATTCCAGCTGAGGAAAAAAAAAACACACGCACACACACACTTAGCTTTGAGTTGGGAGAATGAGGCAATTTGTTAAGGACCTCGACTTATATATGTTTCGGGTCCGAAACCCAATTAAAACGGGTACGATACTCACTAATCACTGGGTAAACACCCGTTAACCCAATTAATCTCCAATCAATAGCTCTGGTTTAGAATGTTAATTAACTCATGAAAACAATCCCAAACCCACAATTACTACTAGACAGATTATTATCTCAACCAATTAAAATTACACGTAATAACAACTTACTTTTATCAACTCACGTGTAATTACTCAATTATATTTCACCAACTCATCAAGATAACTCTTAAAGCCAATAAATAAATTACACGTACCTGCTGCTAGATTCCGGATGTTACATTAAAGCTCCTTTTTCTCTTACAAATTATGGGTAAATAGATTTTGTAATAAATTTGGAAATATATTATCTTAATTTGTAGTTAGATTAGCTTTAATTAAGTATGTGTGAATAAATTGGTTTATGTAAATTTTGTAGTTCAATCCATAAAATTAATCCTTTTAAAATTTATGGTTCGTTAACTACACATTGGCCCATCTAAAACAAAAGTTATTGATTATGTGGCTCAAACATGGTTTTACAATCTCTGTTTTGTGCATTGCAATTATTTTTTAAAGGATGAATTCCCATTGTTGTTTATTTGCAATGGTTTAATATGAAAAAAACTATTATGTTTTTGCGGTTTAGTCTTTCTGTGTTATTTTTTACCAATAAAATCCTTAAGTTATATATTTGTTTGTATTTTTAGAATTTTTTTATTTTTGTAAAAAAAGTCTTCAAGTTTGTGGACTTTCAAGGAAAAATAATGAAAACGTGTTGATTTTTTGTGGAAAAAGTCAGGGTTGATTATGAAAAAAAAAAAAAAAAACAAAACTTTTCCGAAAATCGGATTGAAAACAATAACTTGAGGACTTTCTTAGGAAAAATAGCTCTTATGGACTAAATTGCAAAAAATATGAAAAACATGTTGGTTTTTTTTCATATTAATGTTTAGGTAATTTATTCAGTTAAATGTTCATGATTTATCCAATTGCAAATGTCTTTCTTTGTTCAATGTTTGATGATTGTCTGTTAACTTGATTTTTTCATAGTAGTAGAGAAGATAGTACGAATTTTTATTTCAGTAGATAGTTTTATTGATGTTAAAAAGTACGGTGTGCAAGTTAACATTTTTTATTGGACAAACCATTACATCTTATTATCTTTTGAGCTTTTTCTTATTAAACTTTGTTTCTAATAAATTGTTTGTCATATCCATTAACAAGTAACAAATTCCTGACTACGCCACCTGTGTACGGTATATCTTAGAATGAAATAAAACTAATCATTGAAGTTTGGATCGAGAATTAGTACCCGACAATTAAGTATGTGAATAGATTTTGTGGTTTCGAACGTGTAAAATGATGTGAATGATTGTAAATTGGTATAAAGATTATTTATAATCTTGTTTTAAAGTGGAATGCTAATAACTGTTTCAATTTAACGAATCATTGCATACAAAAAAGTAGCGTGTTTGTATCTTAGATCAAATTGTATTTTAAATCTTCATAAGGCTTCCTTGTTTCGTTTGTCATTCATAAGGGCTTTATTTTTTATGAATTTTGAGTTTTCATTAATCGCTTTTAATAGATCGAGCTCAAGTTTAAATGTAAAGTGACTCTAACAATCGTTAAAAGGTGTCACACAAACCAGATGTTTGATCTTAATTACATTTAAAAGGACTAAGAAATAAACTCAAAGAATGAACTCTTTAACAAAATTTATAATTGCAGAAGCTCTTCTTGGGTCAATCATTTCAATCCCATGAAAACCAACATCATCAAATCTTGCTTCAACCATAACACCTTGCATTACCATTAATTGCACAAGATCTTGTTGCCTATCAATTAATGGGTCTCCTCCAAACCCTATAACCAAACATCTCCCTAATCTCTTCATCTTTTCTTTCACTTGTGCATCCTTTAATGGATTGCAATATCTATGATCTCGATCCGTACCTTTCGGTAATGCAAGTTCCCACACAACATCGATCACAGGCAATGGAAAGAACGTATCTGCAGCGAGTTTTAGCTCTGATTTTGTTCGTTTTTGCCCTCCAAAGAAAGGCTGGCATAGAATGATTCCCGCGATTGTTAATGGTGATAGATCATGATCAAGTGCTCGTAATGCAGCGTTAAAAGCAATGTTGGCGCCACACGAGGTTCCGTAGAGGAAAACTCTAGATAAATCAGCATATTGTTTGATCCATGGTTCGCCATTGGGATCTATGGATTGGTTTTTGACCCATTGTAAGGCGTCTATTGCGTCTTCGTATTGGCCTGGGAGTTTGGTTTCTGGTGCTAACCGATAGTTGACGGCAACCGCGATGGCAGGGATCTCGTCTGAGAGTTTGGTCATGGCATCGTGGTTGATGACATCGGATACTTTGAAAATAATCCAATGACCAGCATGGAAGTAGACAACTAAAGGAAGGCGCACGATCTTATTGTCGTTGGAGGGTATTTTTGTTGGTCGAAAAATACGCATCCACGTGTTCTTGGTCGCGTCGAGGGTGACATCCTTACTGACCACCGTTTGGCCAGGAGGGAGGTCACCATCGCCCGTGGCAGGAACTTGTGGGACTTGAACAAGGCGAGTAAGTGTTCCGTCTTCATTCTTGATAACCTTGAGGTGTTCATAGGGATCAAATTTTGACATTTTCCTTGATAATTAGATGAAATTAAGAACAATTTAGGTGTTCTAAAGATCTTGATTTGTGTTTTTGTGGTATATATTTGCTTGAAAAATTATTGGTTTGATTCAATTTCATGAAGGGCTATGCTAAATTATTGGGCATGTGGAGAGTTTGACACCATATAATTAAGTTGGGATATTTTTTTTCTTCAAAAGTTTTACTATTTCTTTGATTTATGCGTTGCTTTTATTATTATTAGCTTTATTTTTATATTTATTATTATTATTATTGTTATTGTTATGATGACGGTGATAATAATATGATGACGACGATGATGATGATAATAATAATAATAATAATAATAATAATAATTATTATTATTATTATTATTATTATTATTATTATTATTAAACATAACCTAATGTTTATACTGTATAAAGTTCATCTAATGTAACGACCCGATTATTTAATCGATAATTAATATTTATTGTAAAGAAATACAAATTCGGAATATTAATTAATATTGTGATATATAAATAAATGGTTGTGTAAATTATAATAAATACAGTATTGATTTATTAAGAAAGGACCTTAAAAGAAATGGAAATAATTGTAGGGTCTAAATGGTATATATTAAAAAGTTAAGGACTAAAAGAAAAAAAAAGGAAAATGGAAAGTGGGTTTGCGTATATGTTACGCGCGCACACACACCTTGTGTGTGTGCGTTCGTCAACTTCCAAACAAAAAGAAACAAAGAGAGAAGAAAGAAAAGAGAAGAAGAGAGAAAAGAAAAGAAGAAGAAAGAAAAATCTGATTTTGTTGGAAGCTTTATACGGTTTTGAAGATCCAAGAGGTACCAACTCTTATTTTTATAAATCTCTTACTTTTCTCTTCTCTTCACCATCTTCATATGAAGAAGATGAGAACTCAAATAGGTTTTTATGGGATCTCTTAGAAATGGCTAGATCTTGAAAGAAAATGATGAAATATGTTAGATCCATTATTTAAAAAGTATAATATACAAGTTTTTATGTATTTTGATGGGTTTTCATGAAGATCTCTTAGAAATCTTTAGATCTTCAAAAATAATGATGGAATATGTTAGATCCATCCTTTGAAAGTATATTATGCAAGTTTCTATGTATTTTGGTGGGTTTATCTCAAAAACCCAAATTTGAGTTCATATGAACCCTAGGTAATCTAAAAAGATGAAAAAGATGTTTTGTTGGTTAAAATGAGTTTATATATATATATATATATATATATATATATATATATATATATATATATGTATGTATGTATGTATGTATGTATGTATGTATGTATGTATGTATGTATGTATATATATATGTGTGTGTGTTGGAAATGATTTTAAAACTCTTTATAATAAATATAGAGAAGTTTTAGTATTTTTGACATTAAATCCGTAAGGCAGAAAGTGCAGTTCAGTCTTGAAATATTTGAAAAATTTGCTAAGTATGAATCTAGGATGGCCCGAATTTCGGATGACCATGGTTCGAATTTCGGATGGTCTTGGACCGAAATTGTAATTTTAATTATTTTTATTTTATGGGATCTTTTGTCATAATAGTCTATGACATCTATTAAGAGGATAATTAGACCAAAATAATTATTGAGGTTTAATGCCGAAATTAGTTAAGTCTTACGACTAATGTATCCGGATCAAAGTTAAGAAAATTATAAGCTGTGAGACTTATAAATATTATATGATGAACCTATCTGTAGGGGTTTGACGGGTTAAGTCACTTGGAGACTATTACTCATACTTTGACGATTATAACTCGGTACTGAGACCGAGAGCTTGTTGTACACCACTGTGAGTTCTAGCATTAATGTATTTATATGCATATCATGAATTGTATGTTATTGCTTTCGTATCATTCTTGTCATTTACATGTTTTGCCATCACATACATTATTGTTGTCATATTATCATTTGGTTGATAAATTGTTGATCATTCATTTGACCTCTCCGCTGAGACGGTAAGCCTGAGTGTGGTAACCTAGCGGATTCATAATGGTAAGCCTGTGTGTGGTAACCATTATTGCCTGTAAAACGATAAGCCTGTGGTCTGTGGTAATCGTATGACATCACTGTAAACTGCATATCGATAAGTCTGTGGTCTGTGGTAATCGAGCAGTAGATTGTAAACCAATTGTACGGTAAGCCTGTGTGTGGTAACCGCAATGTGGTAGCTTGTTAGCCATTAGGTGGCCTCCTGAGATTGTTAGTTAAATTCATGGCATTGCATGGCATCATTCATATATCGCATGGTACTTTAGTCTAGAAACTCACTAAACAACTTTGTTGTTTACCAGTTAGTTGATATTTCTTTTCAGGAACTGTTAAGGGCAAAGGCCCGGCTGGGCCAAACTGTTAGACATTGATTGGAGCACGGATAGTAGCTCCATATTTTGTTGATGATTGGGGTGGGAGTAGCAGACTTCCATTTTTGACTTACGCGAATTAGTTAATGATTATTAATTCGTTTGTAATCACACTGATGATTTAACATTGTGACCCCAATTACATTACTCCGTGATCTCAGACACTCTGTTGTGTTATATGCAAAGTGTTTGGAATCACGTTGATGATTGTTAAAGTATTAAAAGTTTTAAATTGACCGTATTTCCGCAAGTACTCTGTATAAATTAATGTATAATGGTATCGAAATACTCGTATTAGTTGTATGAGTATTTCATCTAAAGCCGGTGTAAGCTAAAAATATTGGGGCTAAGTAAGGTCAAGCATAACCTAACGTTAGTTTGTCACTTGTTATTTTCTTATTTAATATGATATTTTTTATTTTCTCAAATTGTCATGTCATTTACTAAAATTACTAATAATATCAAATGTCATTTACTAAAATTACTAATAATATCAAATCCAATCTAATTCAATCCAATTTATTTAAATCTAATTTAACAATTAACTAACTAAAATTTCTTTAAACTAGAATTTTAAAATCTATATATAATATTAAAAGAGTAAAAAATTTGTCACTTGTCATCTTCTCATTTAATCTGTCACTTGTCATCTTCTTCTTAATTTGTCACTTGTTATTTTTTTATTTAATTTGACATTTGTCATTTTTCTCAAATTGTCATGTCATTTTCTAAAAGTCTAAAACTACTAATAATATCATCAAATCAAATCTAATTCAATTCAATTTATTTAAATCTAATTTAACAATTAACTAACTAAAATTCATTAAACTAGAATTTTAAAAATATTTTTATATATTTATAAATATTTATTTATTAAATATTTTTAAATCAACACATGTAATACATAAGTATTAACCTAGTTTACTTTATACTTGTGTTCTTGTTACTGATTTAGAACGGTTAGTTGTTATTTATAAAATAGGTTTTTGTTATTATACTTTTTAAATTGTAAGAAATGGTTACGAATATTATCATTATGACCAAAAACAAAAGATTCAATACATTATATTCTAAAATAAATAAATAAACAAATAATTTTTTGACAATGGTAACTTGATTTTACATTGTTGTAACAAATTCTTGAAGGATGTATTATAATAGGGATAATTACAAAAATAGCCACGTCTCACATCTTTATTCACTTTTTAGCCATTTTATATACATTTTACCAAAATAGCCACACTTTACGTTACCACATTTACGTGATAGCCACAATTTACGTGATTTGTACTTTTTTTCATTTTTTAATGCATTACGTTACAAAATGTGTTTGGTCACGTAAATTGTTGTACTTTACGTGACCACTTTTAAAAATTTGCTCCTTCCCCATATAAATGTAATGATTGCTTAAAAAAATATTTTAAAGTGTGACAAGACATCCCACCAAACATTCATGGGGATGGAGCAAAAATTGTCACGTAAAGTACAACAATTTACGTGACCAAACACCTTTTGTAACGTAATGCATTAAAAAATGCAAAAAAGTACAAATCAGTGGTCACGTAAAGTACAACAATTTACGTTACCAAACACCTTTTGTAACGTAATGCATTAAAAAATGAAAAAAAAGTACAAATCACGTAAATTGTGGCTATCACGTAAATGTGGTAACGTAAAGTGTGACAAGATATCCCACCTAACATTCATGGGGAGGGAGCAAAAATGGTCACGTAAAGTACAACAATTTACGTGACCAAACACCTTTTGTAAAGTAATGCATTAAAAAATGAAAAAAGTACAAATCACGTAAATTGTGGCTATCACGTAAATTTGGTAACGTAAAGTGTGACTATTTTGGTAAAATGTATATAAAGTGGCTAAAAAGTGAATACACATGTGAAAAATGGCTATTTTTGTAATTATCCCATTATAATATGTATTTTTAAATTTTAACATGCCACGTGCCACTCACAATAGTAGAAAACTAGTGGGATTAACAATGTGTTCTTTTAACACAACTTAACAAGAAAGAATCTAAAAAAATTGTTGTGTTCTTTAAACTTTTAAATGAAGGTTAGAGAAAGAATTATAATGAAAAAACGGTGAAAAACTTTCCCTCCAAAAATGAGAAAAAAAAAAGAAAGAAACAAAGAAATAAAAAAATTGTGTTCTTTTAAACACTTATGTTTTACTTTCTTTTTCTTTCATTTATGTTTCTTTCCTTCATCTTCTTTCTCATTCTTTTCCTTTCTTCTAAAATTAAAAAACAGAGCGTAAGAGAAGAGAAATACTATGCAAAGTTAGCGTAATTTGAAAATTATATATAAATGTAATATGGTATTAAAATAATATATAGAAAGGTAATGTACTATTAAATTTTATTAAAAATTGTCATTTTTGGTCATTAGTGATACTATAATTGCTTTTAAGTAGACATTTTACCATAAAAATGCAAAATATATAAAATTTTACCCTTCTTAAAATAGTTTAAAAGTTCATTACCTTTTAAACACAATTTTAAAAGCATGTTACCCAAAATAAAAAGTGACATAAAACCGTGTTACGTATTTCAACAGCTTTTCCTTAAAGAGAAAGAAAAAAGATGAAAGAAATTTCATTTATGAAGATGCAAATCTCACACTAATGAGAAAGCATAATCTTCATCAACATCCAAACTAACAAAATAACAAAGAGCATAACTATAAAAATCAAGATTTACATGTTGTCAATATACTTATAAACCCTAAATCGAAAATAATCAAGAAACCAATGAAGTGGGGACTTGTTTAAATGGTTAAGACTGTTTCACATAAAATCAAGAGTCTTGACTCTTGAGTTTGAATCATAAAAGTTGAAGTTGCATGATGAATTATGTGTCAATGTAGCGAAGGAAAATTTCGATCAACTCCTCATCCCGCCTTTGGATCGTCAATGGCGTCCATGGTGCTATTAATGGCGCCTTCGTTTTTAAGTTTCTCTCTCTCTTCAAGCATCCTCTTCTCTTCCGCTAATGCTGCATCTTGTTCTTCTTTGGTGTATGTATGATAGTTGGCCTACATAATATAACATTTTCAAATCAACGCTTGAAGTAATCTTTTAACGACCATTCACGATGTTTAAAAGCATGACCTAGAGGGCACGGGCTAGTTAAGCCGGTCTAACGGTTTGTTGGACTTGATGTTGAAACTAGGGAGAGACTAGTAGATGTAGTCTCCCTCTAAATTTTGTATTTGATAGAGCAATATAAGACTTTAGTTTAAACGTATGAATAAAATAATTTTTCACCCCCTTATACAAAATGTCATCAATTTGTGAATTATGCACCCCTTCGACTATGATTTATGAAGGAAACAAGCATTATTTGCTTGTTTTATTCATGTTTCAACGATAAGTCATTAATAGAATATAGGGTTAATAACGGCAAAAAGTAATCTATTGTCACTGTTTTTTCAATTTGGGTAACATACTAAAATTTTCTATTTGAGGTAACATACTTTTCAAATCAAGTAAATCAAGGTAACCGTATCGGATTGAAAGGTAAAAATTACTGACATGACAGTTTCTGTATCCAGTCATCAGTTTTTTTAATTTCTGATATTGCATAATTATTTTTAAATCTGCTCAAAACAACAAGGTATTATCAAAAAATACTTTTAAATTGCACAAAATAGTGCACATCATATAACAATTAAACTGTCAATTCTGTAAAAAAATGCTGACTGGACAAAGAAACTGTCACATCTGTAATTTTTACCTTTCAATCCGATATGGATATCAGATTACCTTGATTGACTTGATTTAGAAAGTATGTTACCTTAATTAGAAAAAAATTTAGTATGTTACCCAAATTGAAAAAACTGTGACAGTATGTTTGACGCAATTAACCTAGAATATACACATTTGAGTCTGTGTGGCAGTGAATTCAGATTACCTGGATCAGTCAACCTGAGATTGAATCTTACCTTGATGGTAATGGTTCCTCTATCCTTCTTATCTTTAACCTTGAGCATATCAAGTGTAGGCAGCAGTTTTAATTGAATTTCTTTCTCGTTTTCAGGCTGAAGATCAACCAATGCTAACTTTGCTATGCCCAATCGCTGGTCAGCTCCAATATCTTCATCGAAAACCTGTTTGAATTTACACATTATAGTTATTAGAAAATGATAGAAGAAAGGTTTTTGTATATTCCAAGTTATTTTTTATTTCCATGAATGAAGTGTTAATGTAGGATTTCTAACAAGAAAAGATTGCATATTTGCTCCCAAAAGTAAGAGTGATTAATATTATTTGTGTTTTAATATTGACCTAAAAAATAGAAGTGTCCTTGCAGTAACAGACAACTAGAGTAAATGGGTCATAACAGGTTGGGTTGACCCATCAATACTCTTTTGTCCATATTTGTTTACATTTTATAAGTAACAATTGTTAAGATGATCAAAAAACTATATTAATAAAATAATAACTAATCTTTTTGAATAAAGGGACTTTAGAGGCAAGCATTTGAATACACTTTGTGTGACTTTCGACTATTTTGGCAAAATTGACTCATTTCATTTTTAACTAGATTTTTAAACTTACAAATTTGACCTGTTACAGACAAACAATGACTCGAATCCACCCATTTTTAGGTAAATGGGTCAAATTCATCATCTCTTCATTGGAGCTTGAGATCTTATCATTATCACAAAGATAGAAAGGCCTCGCGTTATGAATAAGTAAAATAAAGAAAATAATTGATCATGGTTTTAGTCCGTATCGTTCAAGACTGAAACAAGTAATATCGGAGGTTTTGTATATTTTTTAATGATGAAAGAAGTACCTTTGTATTCAAACTTTGCTATAAAAAACCGTTGCCTTTATTTTGGGACAATCTCAAAAGAAAAATGCCGTGTTTATATCAGATGAGGGAATGATCAAGGGAAAAGTATTATGGATTACACCTCAACTATGGCATACTGGGTCTCTTTATCTTCAACGGTGAGATGAAACGCTTGATTCCAAACAGGATTGAGGTTGTTCTCAATGACTTTTGTTCTAAACTTTTCCAATGGCCTAACAAATGCAACTGCATAAGGATCAGACTTTCCCATCATTTCCATATTCTTCAAATTATTTGCCTTCACGATTGTTAATGTGAGCCTCCCTTGTGGTTTAAGCTCCAAATCACTGCACGATATAGCAACAACTGATTACTAAAAATTATAGCAATTGACTTTTGGAACCATCATCTTGTTTTTGGTGGAAATATATGCAAAGAACATGTGGTACTGAACATGTTTTGTTTAAAATCGCTTAATGTTGCAAGTTATATCATCTTTTTCTATGTGGAAGACGGTTCGAAAAGTCAATAATTTTCTTGGAATATTTGGTAATCTAAAGAAGAAAAAAACACATGCTAAACCTGTATATGTTAATAATTTATCTTATAATCGATAACTTCATGTTCCTCAAAGGTAATATATTATGCATAATTTTAAATCCTTTATTTAAATATGTACAATTATACATCATATTTTCAAAATTTAATATTGTTTATGCATATTGCTCTATATATTTTTGTGGTCAACTTTTCGAATCATCAATTGACCATCATTTTGAAAAAAATGCCAAAATTCACTGTATTTCACAACATGCAAGTTTAGAAGAACTGTGTAAATGTAGCAAACAAATGACCATCATTCTTGGCAGTTTCTGTCAAAAGTCAAACATCTTGCAAAAGTCTAGTGTCGTTTTTCCATTTCTTTGGCAAGAACAAGGTTTGTCTTGTGGCCAGGGAGATTCACCTGCGATGACTCCGGGCTACCCGCTAAGCGGGTGGTCGCCCTGGGATTACTCGGCTCGCAAAGCGGGTCAGATACCCAGGTTACCCAAAAAAAGTTGACAACCCCTATTAATTATAGCATGTTTCTGTTTTAATTTTTAATTACCTTGTATCTACAGGTACACCACCAAGGGGGACAACAATCCTATGAGGCCATTGAAGCATATCGGTGATAATTGAAGTTACAGTATCCTACACAAATCAACAATCGTATTAAAAAACTTTCTTTATGATGCCAAAAGGATTCAGAAAATAGTGATCTCGTAAGAAACAAAACTTACTTCAATCATATCTGAAAGTCCAGGAATGGCTGTTAAACTTCCACCAACAGCCTTCAATGTATAATCAAATCTTGGCTTTGGCTGATACCATATACGGTAACTTCATATTAGTTTATGAATTAAAAATACTATTGGACTTATCATACCATTGTACTTGACTTTTTCTTTCAAACAAGCCGAAGTTTCCAAAAATGCAAAAAAAAAAAAAAAAAAAAAATTGTTGCAACAGTCATCCATTTTGACGATAAGTGCCAAGTTAGATGATTTTTTCTGCATTTTCATTTGGGATCCATTTTAAACCATTGTAAATTGGTAATTAGTTTTTATTACAAACAGATTATCCTTACGTACAAAACTGCAAAAAAGGAACACCTTTTTTTAAAACTTTTTGCAACAATATTTCCACAGTTGTCCAAAGGCATTCATTCTTGCAAATTAAAGTATTATTTTTATAAATTCACAAGAATGACTATAGTTTTGCAATGAAAAGCCTGGAGATAATTCGAAATTTCAAATCATCCACATAATGGTTTTCAATCATTATGGTTAACATAATGAGTAATTGTCATTTTGAACCGTCACATGCTCATACTTGTTTTTTCACGACGAACAGACCATTTCAAAGGTACACAAAGAATTCTTTCTTGCAAGAGTGAGTATTTTGGATAAAAAGTAGATTGCCATTCTCATTCTTAAAACAATGTTACTTTTATATTTAAAAAAATCAACTGTTTAGCTTACAACCAAAACCCAACTACAGTGTTTAGTAAAGTCGATCACTCCACATAAAATGTTTGATCACCCTCACATAAATAGAATTTATATTTTCTCAATCACCACAAAGTTTGACAAGGTTTCCTCGTTAAAAATACAATCCTCCAAGGTCAAGCAGCCTATCGCCTCTAGTACGTTACTAAAGATAAACCAAGAGATGTGTAAAAAATACCTCAGAAAGTAAAGCAACAACAACAGCAGAAATGCATGGAATTTCCTCACAAAGTTGGAAAATAACACGAACAATGGTAAAAACTTGAAGATCCTTCAGCTGTAGGCAACAGAAGAACAACAAATAAGATTGCCACTGATTGGCAAATAATTTACAAACAGCTATCATAATAATTGAATCAATGTGTACACCTGAATAGGTAACGAAGCAACACCAGCAGCTTGGACTCCTAAAACAATATTTGGATCACCACCCCATCGAAAATCCATATCCATTGTTATTTGACCTTGCTTATTGCTTTGAACGCGGATACCTGCACAATATTAAGTAACTTGAAACATAAAAGTTATGAGTGAAATTCATATTCAAAACAAGTCCACATGTATTGGTGGTATAGTATACCATGGTGTGTTTTTCACATTGGGATCATGTCAGATGGACTTGACAAGGTGTGATGTAGGAGGAAAACACGTACGTTCTAGGAAACAATAGATAAACACAAGTTGTTTACTGTAAAAGTAACGTATTTCTATGCATACATTCGGTCCTTTATAAAAGATATTGTCTTTTGTTAAAAAAAATCATCGTCTAAAATAATGTCTGAATTACTGGTTTTTTTTTCTGCATAAGTGTGATTAATGGAAACTCCAGGTTTCAAGCAAGTTACCTTTATAAAATCACTAAAATTGGGGGTGGGTTGAAATAGGAGCCCAAACACGATGGAACTTTCCTATAAACTACGTACATTTTGGCCAAGCCTTGCAGCATGATGTAAAAACATTCATTATTGATAAATAAACTAACAACAGACTATCAAAACATGGAAAGTATGATAAGATTATAATGTTATAATCCACAAAAGGTTGAGAAGCCCGGCAACCCTAACCAGAGGCCCCTTGGACCCTCACGATCCTTCCCAAAGGACCATGCACAAGCAATGTTTATTTGGCCAGCGGCACTCTAATAACCTTATAATATTATATTTATCTTAAAAGATGTTCAATAGTTAGTATTTGGGGAAAAGATAATCTTAACAACTGGGTGCTACAAAATCAGCTCAATATGTTCATTAGATTATAAGTTTAAAATAACGGTTTATGCAAAAATTATAATTTCTAATTAATCAGGTTATAAAATTTCGTTTTAAAGAACATGTTGTGCACTGTTTCCTTGGCAAATAAATAATTAGCCAAAAAAATCCAAGGAACTAAAGTTAACAATAACTTAAAAAATAAAATTAACTACGAAGTTCTCTAAAAGTAAAACACAAAAGTCTTTATGTAAAATAATCTCTCCCCCAAAAGAAGACAAAAAGCATACATGTATGCAAGGACTTGAACTCGAGATATCATCTACACATGCAGACCCACTTAACCCTCTAATATGTGTTTCTTTTTAGCAGATAACATATATAATAAAATATTATAATGTTTTGTTATTATTATAATAATACCTTCAATCTTTGGTGCTACACTTCCAAGAGACAGTTTGCTAAACTTCAATGATGATATTCCTGATGGACGATACTCTTCCAATATAGGTTCAACGGATTCTCTAATTATTATAGTAGCGGCCTGCAAATGTGACATTCAATATAACTATACTTGATCAATAAACCATAAGTTCAACACCCAATAGCCCAACATCAATAACTATCAATATTTTAACATTAACTATATAGCACCAATTTAGTGATTCAAGGAGTCTGCAGTGTCTAATAAACAAATTAATTCATCATTCTAATATAATGAAACAAGTCAATGTTCATTATTATTATTTTTAACCACATCATGAACATTGAACAGACAAATGAAGCCAACAGGGCATTCACATGCATAACTGGAAACTTTATTATAATGTTTTGTAGTGTAAATTCTTTGGTTATTATAGTGCATCCCAAGAAAAATTATTATGTAGTGTATAGCCAGGTTGAAAAATGTAGATCCGTCACTGAGTCCAGCATTCTGAGAAGCTTTGAGTTGATAAATTTACTCACCATTTATGCTGTTTTTAAGTCATTTATGCCGCTAAGCATACTCCAAAGAGGACATCTTTTACGAAATAGACAATCCACAAAAACTTACTTAAAAATTCAAGCTTTAGGATAGCAAGCTTATGGTATTACATCAATGGAGTTCAGCTATAACTCAAATTGGCCAGAAAAATGTGTACTTGTGTGGTTCCATGCTAATCCACATAATTACTTTAATTTAGTGCTACATTCGATGACAGATGCAACATTGTAGAACAACAGAAAAAAAGACATTCAAGTCACTTTCTTTATTGAAACAGATAAGTAATTAACTACTCAAGTCACTATGTAATGTGGATTAGAAAATTGAACATAAAGTAGGACTTCAAATTTCCCATTTGTTATGAAGGTTCTTAATACAACAAGATACACACACACACACACTAGTCATGTACCCGCACATCACAGCAAATTTTGAAAGTTTATTATAAACGATATATAGGATAAAGTTGTAAATATTTTATGCCCATGAAATTTTATTGGAACTAGGCTAGGGGATGCATGCAATACAATATAGAATTATATTATTTGACAATATATATTTCATTAGGTCACCACATTCAACGTTATAGATAAAGATCTATGATATTTTTAAATACTTATATTTAGAACCTAACACCAATCTAACATTCAAGATTAGAGTTAGGTATGGACTTTGGTAATAGGGTTGGAGAAATATTAAAATATTAAAACTTAAGATAAATATCTTCAGATTTTAAACATTAAAGAAAAAACACTCCAAGCCTAATCGCCAAACCTAACTTCAATCTTAAGAAACTAAGGGGGCATTTGGTTCGCGGATTACTGGGATTTGCATTTAAAATCCTTGTTTGGTTCGCAGAGTTCGTAAGAATTTAAAATCTCAACCTTCTTTGTTATTTAAAAACCCAGCCTTCCCCCGAGGATTTTAAATCCCATTTATCTTGCATTCTTCAGATTAACAAATTTTCCTTAAAAGATAATGCAAATTCTTTGAGAAATCCTGAGAAATGAAAATGTTGCATAATGCAAATCCCACGAAACAAAAAAATGTGAACCAAACGCCCCCTAAGATTGCATTTTGGTTGAAGATGAATGCATTTATATAGTATAGACTATAGATGTATATTCAAATTTTAACAAGACCATTGGGACACCCAAGTAAAAACACCTATATAATATTTTGGCTTTGGCCTAGCCCTAACTGTAGCTGTACCAATGTGTTTCTCCAATCAAGTGGTTGCTTAGTGGCACTATAGGATACATAGTTGGTAGTATATATTGCCTTTTAAAAAAATGATACTAGAACACAACATGCTAAGTGAAAAAAGAACATGTAAAATAATAATATAGTATAAGACGATGAATAGAAAACGTAGAGTAATATACTTCTGCAACATATGGCCATAGTTTGCTCAGTTGTTTGTTCATCCATTTCACCTGAAACAAGAATTATACGAGACGTCATTGTGACATTTAAACCTCAAAGACCTAGTTTGAAAGCCACACACCGTAAAGCAAGAGCTTAGAAATATCTTTCCGAATTTATCGAAGTTTAGTTACTTATAACTCATATCATGCATGAAACCACTCAACCAAATGAATGTATAGATGTCACAGTTTGGAGCATGTGAAGTACTAATAAGCTAAAGCAAAACTTGTGAAATTTGTTTTATGACCAGTATAGATAAGGTCTAACCTGCTCGTAAACAGGGAACGATATCCACTCAGGAAAGTTATCACCGCAAAGTTTCTTTAGATCTTCTCTATCAAGAGATCCGAGGAGCTTTATGTCAGCAGCCTGAGGGAAAAGTAAAAACATCTCAATAAAGCATAAACTATTTTGTCAAACATGGAATTTTGTTGCTACAAACACAGCCCCCCCCCCCCCCCCCCCCAAACACCAAAAACAAACCTTTTTTTAATCAATTTTTGTAGTTTAATAGAGGCCTTAAACATTTTTATATCGCTTTGCAAATTGAGCTCCTTCCAAATAAATGGTTCCAATAAGTAGTAGTACGAGTACATATATGGAAACAGTGTGAAGTTACTGGATCGCGAGGCAACATACCAAGTATATATATAGGACCCACTAAATGAAAATGTTCAATTGAAAAAAGTAAAGCCTAAACTTGAGTTTACTTAATTATATAACAATAGCACAACCAATTTGTAGTACATCTCTTCCTTCCTTCGTCATATTTACTTGATATCCATGCCTAAGGGGGTGTTCAGATGTGTGTTTTCAAAGTGATTATTGCAACTTCAAGCATCATAATCATAATCAAACAATCAATTCATTGAAGTTAATTAAAGATGGGCAATATTACATTATCGCAATACTTAGTTAGCTACTTCCAAATTTGATTATTTTAACTCTAGCACATACTCCAATAAATCATAATCATAATAAGTCATTGTCATGTGCATTTCGAGATTGACTATCTCATAATTAATGCATTATTTATTACCTTAGCAGAACGATTTTTGCTTCGATACCTCATCATCTGACGCCAACCTGCCATAATCGCAAGCCCAAATACAGCCCCAAAAAACATCCCCGAAACCAAACCCATTTTGAATCAAACTCAAATCCCCTGTTTTAAACACAAATCAATATCAGAAACCCAATTCATATTTCGACTCAACGATCACTACAAAAAATAGAGCGATACCCACCACTGTGTGATCCAGTGTGCGTGTGTTTTTGGCTCTCGAAATCGCGTTGGGGTTCGTTGGTTTTTGGCATTCTCCCTTAATTATAAGTGCCCATGTTGTTAGGGGTTGCAGATGAAGAACAAATGGCGAAATGGGATAGCGTTTTGACGGAAATACGATGATGGGTGATTGATAAAAGGAGGAGCTGTAGATGTTCATGTAGATTCAAACCAAAGGTTTGCTTGCATGTAATTTTGTGGATGATTTTGTGAAGAATTGTGTAGGACAAAAATGCGCTTTTTATGAAGCTTTTTGTCTTCATGTGATTTTTACACCATAATTTATTTTTATATTTTAAAGTTTTAAACCGAATTCAATGGTTTAAGGTAAATTTATATAGTAAGTTAAAATGATAATATTTGATAAAATATTTAATAATATAGCTACTTCTTTTATAAAATATATTTTAATAACCAAAGGTCAAATTTTAAAAAAACTACGAACCCCGTTGCAACTGGACACAAATAATTTTTTGAAGATTGACTTTAAGACCTGGCTATCATTAGTTGAAGGTTATGAGTTTTTAGTTATATCATTCGGGCTAATTAACGCCCCAAAAGAATTTATAGAAATTACTTTATGAATAGATTTCATCAACTGATTTGTTAGATCGTTTTGTAATAGTTTTCATAGATGATAGTCTGAAATATTCGTAGAGTCCAGAGAAACATGTACTACATCTTAGGGAGGTTTTGACCTATTATGACATGAGTGATTGCTTGCTAGGTTTTTAAAGTGCGAGTTTTAGCTTCGTGGTGGCAATTCTTTGGTCATGTGATCAACAGAGATAGACTTAAGGTTAACCCAACAAAGATAGAAATCATTATGAGTTAGGAGTAGCCAAAGAATGTACTAGAATTTTGTAGCTTCATTGTTCAAGATCTTTAATAAGGGTGGAGTAGTGGTTTGAACGACGGTGGTGCGGTGGTGGATATCTGAACGGTGGTGGTGTGACTCTTGATCAACCGGTGAAGGAAATAGAGGCACAAAACGAGAGAGGAGAAAGGGAAGTAGAGTGGTGGTGATAGGTGACTTTTGGTCGGCTGGTGGATGAACAAGAGGTATTTGTTGGGTTGATGAAAAGGAATAAGGAGATAGGGTAATAGGGTTGAATATTGTTAAATATTTATTTGTGTTGTTTATAGGTTTATCAATATTACAACATTAATATATAAATATCAATAACAATAACAACGATAATAACAGGAATAGAAATTATAAAAATTAAAAGTTTTAAAAAAGTTTCACAAACGGTACCTTTAAGAGCAAAAAGACGAAATTACCCATCGAGTTAACAATTAAACTAGCAGTTATTAGTTTGAGAAACCAAAATGTTACAAAAAAACGTTTTTAGAGATCATCTATGTAACATCCGTTATATTAGGTACCTTTTTTATATTATTTAAATTCCTAATTTAGTATAGAAATAATTAATATGTATGAGGTGGATAATTTTAACAAAGGTTTTGAAGTAACTATATAAATAATAAGTGTGCTTTAGATACATGTACCCTACGAATTAAGAATGGTAAATGTAGTTAGTGAATTAAGAATAAACTTATGACTTATGAGGAATTATGTAAGAAAGATTCAACTTTGGTGCTTATTTGAATAGAATGTAGAAATTAGGGACTAATATGTAATTTATAAAATAAAAATCAGATTTTTATTTTAGAAGCCTCCTGATTGGCCTAGAAGGTTGACCCCTTTTCTATATATTTGCTACCTAAGTTCTTTCCCCACGTTTTTTGGGAGCTCAATTGAGAACAAGAAGATCTCCTGCAGAAATCTGGAAAATTAGAAGAAAGAAGAAGTGATTAAGTGGTAAGTGCTTCAACTCTAACTTCTCCTTCTTGATGTATCATCTTTTTCACCATGATTTGGATTCATTAATGGAAAATCTAGGTTATTGTAACAATGAAATAGGGTGAGCCTTAATCATTTGGAAAAGAATCATTTAGATTATAGGTATCATATGCAACTCTTGTAAGAACATTGAAGTATTCCATTGGTATATTGTTAAGAAGCTTGATTAACTCCAATGAGTTATGAGTGATTCAACCTAGAGATTTTAAGAATCAATTAAAGGATTCAATGATGTTAAAATGGTTTAAAAAGTGTTTATAATGTGTATTTGAAGTCTATGCAAAAGGGTTTAAGTTGAACAAGTTGCAAAATGGAGTTTTGGGCAAGATTTGTGATGTGCAGTCAAGAAAAACGAGCAGACCAGGGCAGGGGACAGATGGTCACGCCGTGACCCTCCCCTAGTCTTGGCGTGACCAACCCACTGATTTGCAAAAGTCGTTTTGAGCATCGGCCGGGTTGGCTTGGGTCTTATACGTGTTTTGCACTTCTAAATTAAGGGTTTAGAGTATTGTAAAGTCAAAATAGGATTAGGGAACTTATAAGTCTTTCAAATGATGTATGAAACTTTCTTGAAGGAACCGAAAATGTGTGGTTATGCCACACAAGTGTTGAGTTGGGTTGTTTAAGCCTTAGAATCACCAATCTCATGCTAAAACATGATAATTGATCATTTTTTAACCATTAAACCATAGTTGAGAGATATTTTAAGAAACTTGGACCATAATTATAAGTTCATAAAAGTGAATAAAAGCCATGATAAGGAGTTGTTCTTGACTTTTAACATGCTTGATGATTGTATGCTATGTCTAGGTATCTCTTAGCTAACTTCGGCGACCGTTGGAGCTTGGGGCGAGACTTTACTAACTTTTGGCCATATATTGTGTTGGCTTATATTTCGACTGTGAGTACTAGTGTTAATATGTACCCCTTATGACATAACATTGTTTGTTTCATATGCTTATGTTGTTCATTTTCTTGGCATTGCATCACATTACCCTTTATTGATCCTTATGCTTATGCTCTCTCTATATTTGACTTATATGGCTAGTCTTAACATGTACATGTTTATTACATTACTTATGATATAGTACATTACTGTGTGTTATGTACATTATATCCATACTACCGATGACCTCGAAGTATGATGCCGTACTTCATTGATTGGCGTGAGTACGATGTCGGGTACTGCGGGCCCCGATGATTTTTGGTGCTACACACTCCCTGGATGTATTCATAGTGTGTAGTGTTGTCGTGACATTATCAAGAGTCTCCCTCTTGAAATGTCCCATCTCCTTTGATATCTTTTATATAATAATGTCATAATGTGATGATTCACGTCTTGCAGGTTTATTTATCAAATATTGAATGTGGTACATTATTGACCTAGTCACTCACTAAGCATTTTTGCTTAACCATTTAGTTGGTTTACATTTTCAGGAATAGAAGGTAAAGGGAAAGAGACGGTTGAATCGAGCAAGGGTTGAAGTAAAGGACTGTGATCGGTAGACTCTTTTGGTAGAATTACTTATGTTTTATTTTGGGAAGGGAGTAGATCACCATTTTGTTATATTTCATCATGAATTTATTAGTTAAGCTTGATGAATGGTGATGTATTTTATTCCATTTTGTGTAATGTACTTGGATATGGTGGTCATAGAATTGCGTATATTGGGCGATGGTCACATTATGTATTGTTAGTTAGATCCATGGACGTATAAGCGCATAAACCTCTGATTCGTTTTGAGAACTTGTAATTGGGGATTTGATGTATTTGAAATATATTTTGAAGTTTGTTTAGAAACAGAAAATACAGGTTGGTTTATTGATATTACGAATAGGTCATGCCGAATTTTCGTTAGAATTATTGTAAATTTCTATTATTATTATTAATTAGAGTTATGGTGTTACAATCTATGTACTTATTTTCCTGAGGAACGAAATCCATAACTTTTATGACACCACACGAACCATTTATGTAACTTACTTTATAAAAAATATAAATCTAAGTTTTGATGTGTAGTAACTATTGTATACATTGAAAATATTAACACATATTCGTTCTAAACAAGTATTTAACATTTATATAATAATCTATGTTAATTTTATTTAAGGGTTAACATTGAAAAATCATCATGTTTTTTTTGTTCTGCTAATTAGGTCCCTCAACGTTATTCTTTTATCATAGTCCTCTTTTTACTTTTTTTCTATTGAAACTGAGAAATTTGTTATCCATAAGTTGTAACACCCACATTTCAACCCAAAATATCACGTCATAAACACACGACTGTTATATAATAATGACACACTATATCCATATCATAAGTGCACAACCCCTACAAGTTATGCTAATTAACAATTTATACTAATCACAGTAACAATAAAAGTTTCATCATGAAAACATAATAGGATCATTCATGTTTAGTCAATAATAGGGGTGATCAACGGTTTGGTTTATGGGTTCGTTGGTTTCCTCGGTTTGATATTTTTTTTGTCCTAAACCAAAAACCAAACCAAACCAAATTCAAAGCTACATAAACCAAACCATAAACCAAATTCGAATTTGGTTTGGTTTGGTTTATAAACCAAATATTAAACAATAAAACTTTCAAGCATCTTTAATTGTCAAATACAATCCCAAAATATAAAGTTAACATACATAAAATGTTTTACGTCAAAAGACATTAACCCTAAAAATCTCATGTTTCCAATCTGTCTAAAATTCAAGCTTCATATTATTTTATTCTTCAATCATTTGCTACCAACGATCATTTATGACTTCACGGCTTCACGCATCATTTTCATTTATAATACACACACACACATATATATATATATATATGTGTGTGTGTGTGTGTGTGTATTCGGTAATTCGGTTTGGTTTGGTTTGCTATCGGCTAGACCATAAACCAATTTAAAAACCGAGTATTATAATCGGTTTGGTCTGAAACCAAACCAAAAACCAAAATTTTAATTTGGTTTGGTTTTAATCGGATTCGGTTTGGTTTGGTTTTCGGTTTTCTTGGTATTGGACCAAATACTGCACACCCCTAGTCAATAATGATTTAGGGTTTCAAAAATAGAAAATGGATGTATAAGTGACATTGTTGTTAAAGAGGTTTATGGTGATATAAGACATTTTGATCAATTGAAAATATTGTTGTTAAGGTTAAAAACCGCTGACATGATTTTATGATTGCAACATAACTAGAATTACCAACATATCTTTTTGGAGTCGTTATAAGTGTCAGAAGTTTTAGCGACATGTATTTAAATGTCACTAAAATCAACAACATGTTTATAGTAACATATGTAACATCCTCTAATTTAAGATAATATTTAACTATTTGAAATGGCCAACGAATTATAATTAAATGAATTATTTTGACTAATATAAATATAATTAGTTGCAAAATTATTATAAGAATATGCTAAAAAGATGTTAAATATGTTTTATTAAATTCACCCATGAATACATACTTATATCTTTTATAAAAATTAGAATAGTAATGTAACATCCGTTTTAGGTAACTAATTATATGATTGTAATTTTAAATTACTATCCTAATTATTTTATCTTAAATATTATCTTTATTATTAATAATTTAATACGGGTTCTTAAATTTGAAACATTTAAACACTAAGTGCTTAAGTAAATCAATATATGTGCTTAAAAGACTTGTACCTTAACAAATTAAAGTGTATAATGAAATTGTGATGAAAATGTTAACATAAAGATAATGTAGGGTGTTTATGTAACATCCCAATTTTGGGATAGATATGTGGAATTATTTGATTGGTTTATTATAATTTCATATCCGAGTTGGGCGAATTATTGAGTTATACGTGGAACCGTCACGTGCTGGGATTTTGGGTTAATCGGGTTAGGGATTTAAGTTTTAATGAAAGATTATGATATTGGTGATTATTAATTAAATTTGGACCCGGAGATATAAAGTTGTGTTTTATGATAGTGGGATCGGATATTGGGTGTCGGACCGAGTTTAAAGCGAAAACGTATATATAGTTCACCTCTTTGGGTGCTTGCTTCCATTTATCCCATTCCAAATCCAGAGAGATAAGTGTGTTGTGTGTGTTTTGGTCTCCAGCAGCAACAATCAACCATAATAATCAGGGCTGGGGTAGGATTAAAGCATCAAGTGTAGTCATCATCTTCCTCTTCAAGCTTAAGTAAGTTTTGAGCTCCAATCTTGAATCTTGAGTTGTTAATTGTTAGAGATGATTAAAGTAAGTTTATATATGTGTTTTATTGAGTTTTTGGTCATACTTGTGAGCTAAAAACGGACCAAAATCGAGTTTTGAGGTGTGAAATCGAAGCTGTAAAAAACAGAGCATATATGGCTGACAGTCAGTTTACGCGGCCGCGTAGGGTTAGCTACGCGGCAGCGTAGATATTCATTTACAAGCCCGTGTAAAAAGCTACAGGGTGGTGTAAAGCTGGAGCTACGCGCCCGCGTGGGTTTTGTTTACGCGGCCGTGTGGGTTGCAGTCACACCATCTTGTAGAAATCCTACACCACCGCGTAAGGAGTCTGCTACACCACCGCGTAAGAAATCTTACACGGCCGCGTGAGAATTCAGAAAAATAAATATATTGTAAGCGTTTATTTAGGGATGAGTTAGTGATATTGGGTTATTCCCTTGTGTTTGGGTATTCGGGTTGTGTGGGTTTAGTAGTTGGGTATCTGGGTTCGTGCGAGTTGCCTGAGTATTGTGTATAGAGTTGTTGGGTTGTGATTGTGATATTGAGAATTGTGTTGTGATTCCAGGGTCTCGAGTTGATAGGGTTGGGGACGGTCAGGGAACCGAGACTAAGTAGTGAGACTTCAGGGCAGGTGAGTTTGCATGCTTTTCTGAGATAATTGTACGATTATTTATTTATACTTGCATGACCTTTTACTGAGCTTTCTTTATGAGATTATTATGAGTTTCTTACGAGTTTTATAACTGAGATACTGTCATGCATGTATATTGTGTTTATTGTGAACTGAGTTTTATTATATGAGATTTGAGACACACGAGCTATCGAGATACTAAACCGTACGGCTGGGCAGGGGTCGGGTCGCTCCCGATTCCCTTTTGAGTCCTGACGACTGCTTTGTGCGGTCTAGGGATTTGGGTACGTGGATTCGTCCACACGAGTTGAGTACCTATTTGAGTATCATGTGGGATCTCATATACTTGTTCAGTAGAGAACGCTGAACGTTTTTATTATTGAGCTTACGTGTTTTTACTGAGTTTTTATAATCGTACACTAACCCTTGCATTCTCACCAGCGTTAGCTGACCCCGTGTGTGTCTGTGTGTGTGTCTCAGGTGATCAGATTTCTAGTAGGCCTGCTGGACCCAAGTAGGTTTACATGGCGTGTTTGAGGAGTTAGCTACCTGTTTTAGAGGTGGTTATATTTTGGGGAATGTTTATGTGTACTTCGGATATTGTGTAGTTTGATCAGAGACTTCCGTGACTTAACTATGTAATTAAAGTTTTAAAATTATCGGGGTTTCCATATGTATGTTTTGGGATTAGCTACGGATTATTATATTATATTCTTGTTGATGTGTCATTTACGTGGCTTTGGGAGTTAGTTCGAGGGTGTTACAGTTTAGCAGTGGCGGACCCAGAAATTTTTTTTTATGGGGGTCGGAATATAATAGCTACGATAGTGTAAGTGTTGAAAAAAAGTGTAAATTTTTCAAAGAAAAAAAATGTATTTTCCATGTTTTTGGACCAAATATAATTATATATAATTGTGAAATATATAATTAATATTTTGTGAGTTTGTATTCTCCTTGAAGGGAGGATTCCAACGATATAAATAACATCCAAAACGGAGCTAAGATGAATGAGATATCGATGCTCAAAGATTGATGTTTGGAATGAATGAAACTCCTAGTGGGAAAACTTGAGTCCCACATAGGAAGGAAGATGAAAACCAAAGTGGGTTTATAAGGAGGAATGTTTAAAGTCATGACAAGATTGTTTGTGGTTTACTTCAATGCCTACCCGCGCGCAGGGAGGGTGCAAATCTTGGACCCCGAAGGCTAAAATCCATTGAGCTCGTGTACGCCAGTACCTGCGGACACAAATGTAGCTTCGAAAATCAGGGCTCGTGCGAGACAGCCTTTTTACTCCGGCTGAGGGGTCGAAATTTAAAAATCATGGGGGTCAAAATTTTTTTAGCTATATACATAACCCTCAAATTCGAAAATTTATCGGGGTCGGTTGACCCCCATGCTATAGGCGTGGGTCCGCCACTGGTGTTTAGTAATTAAAGGCTAAAGCTGCATAGCGTAAAGTGGGGATATGTGGAATGACCAAATAATCGGACCGGAACCGAACCGTTTGGAACCGATTTATATTATTTGGTTCGGTTAACGGTTATTCTAATTATCGGTTTTTGGGTATCAGTTATTCGGGTATTGGTCATGCGGGTATCGGGTTTTTCGGGCTATGAACCGAAAATTTAAGATAGATATATCACATTTTAATCCATTGTATAATTAAATTTTATCAACCAATTTTGTTGAATATCCAAAAAACATCAACTACAACGCTATCAAGTATTTATGATCCACGATTGACTGTTCCTATTCCTATGTGTTGTTATTAAAGTAATACATATATGTATATGTGGCCAATCGTTTTTGTGTACTGCCCACCATATCCATCCAATTATCTTCCTTTTTGATACATTCAAGCATTCGATAGTTGAACATATTCATTAATCAAGTAAACGGAATAAATAAATAAATAGGTGACCGATCTTGTGCCGTAAGCCCACACGAAGCTACCTCCTCTTTTACACATTCACTGACTCTTCGTCTCCCATGCAAACAGCTCTCATTGGAAAGCCCACAAATTATACCCAACAACTCTTCGTCTCCCATGTGTTTTTTGGTTCTCAATCGGTTTTGTACCCGAAATACCTGAACCGGAACCGCATTATAATTATTGGTTCGGTTATTGGTTTTGTAATCTTCAAAAATCGGTTTCGGTTCGGTTCGACTTTGAAACTATTTACATCCCTAGTGTAAGGACTCAAGTGTCTACTGGCTTAGAGTTGAGGGGGCTAAAAGAAACTTTGCAAAAAAAAAAAACTTGTACCTTCTTCTAAAATTGATTATGTTGGTAATATAAAGTTACTATAAAATTAAAATTAATATAAAAATTTAAGATTGAAAATAGATTTTAGTGTTAGGTTTTCAAAGAATTAAAATTAATAGTTTGATAGAGTTATATTAGGAAAATTAAGAGGGAAAATGAAAAAGTAAAAAAAAAAACCTTTTTATGCATGTTATAAACAGGGAGGATGAATTTGCATAAAAGGGCAACAAACTTTTAAAAATTTAGTTAAAATTATTAACGACAAACCGATGGAAACGAAAGTTTCATCAACTTATTGCATGAAAGGGCTGTGTCTAACAACGCTCTAAAATTTCGGTGATATGAACATCGCCGGAGGAACATTGTCGTCGTCATTCTCACATTCGCCTTCAATCATTCTTCTTCAATTCCTGCCAATTTCATCAGCTGGGATTTTGAATTATCCACCAAAACACAAAAACCCACACAAATTTACAATTTCAAATCATCGAAAACCGTATGGATCCATGATACCTAGAAGACAGAGTTGTTATACCATTCATAGAACCACGATTAGGTAATTTTCTTATTTTTCTACTGTTTGTCGTTTCTTTCTCGATGAATTGTACGGAAATTTGACTTGTTCCCAAATGGGGATTATGCGTAATTGATGGAAATTTTGAAAAAAAATCTTCATGATATTGATACAATTTGTGGGTTGTGTGCAAGTTTGCATTGCTAAATGTGTGATTCAATTTGGTTGCTAATTTCAGTTTGTGTTTGTTTATTCTTATTACTGCAAATGGGGTTGTTCGGATTTCCGTTACTTATTATTATTATGTTTTTGAAGATTGCTTGAGTGAGCTTCACTTGCGTAGTCCATTGTTCTAAGTTGTTTGGATGTACCATTTGGAAGTGATTATGTCAAGCTCCAATAATCAGTTCAGGTGTTTGAGTAACATAGTTCTTCATATGATTATGTGATTAATCAAGTATCAGATGTCAAATTTAATTAATCCAGGTGGCAACATGATATGAAATTCAATGTGTAGAGTCATATTATGATTATTTAGGGGTTATATAATTAATTCTGAAAAATCAACTTGATACTAACCGAAACAAAACTAGTTATCAAAGGGTAAATTGAAATTATGATTGCTTGTAAAATAACCGATCTTCTATAATCAGGTTGATACTAGCTGCAACATAAGATTGTCAATGGGCATAATAAAATTACTTATATAACTATTATATTGTTTATTAATTCTTTAATTAATGAGAATTTACTAATTACTCAACACCATCAAAAGTGATCATCACAACTTCAACCAATGAAAGTATCCAAATACGATCTCCTACAACATGTTTATTGATATATATATATATATATATATATATATATATATATATATATATATTATGATTTTTTCTTGTCACATAATTTCTTTAAAAGCACATAGATAAATTCCCCTTAATCTTGTGTTTTGCTCGATGAATTCTGGTTTTTAATTGGTCTTCTTAGGTGATTGCGAATGACCCTTACTAAGATGCAATGTATAGGGTGGCTATGATATAGATTCTAGTTACATTCACAAATGGGACTTATGTGAAATGGATGGGAAATCCAAAATTTATTTATGATATTGATTTCATTCGGGGTAAAAGTTGAAAATTAAGTTTCATATCTTGAATGTTTTAGTTTGCAAAATTGATTATTACAACTTTATACAACAGTACCACATCTAAACGCCATCTTCTGCACCATGCTTTTTACAATTGATTATGTGATTCTGATTATTCATTATTAAATAATATCTTTCAAAACACACATCCAAATATCCCTAAGTAATTTCTGTATTAAATTTTTATTGTTTAATCTTGTGTTATGCTTGATCAACTGTGGTTTCTAATTGATGTTGTGTCATTGAGATTGCCTCTTCCCCTATCTCTCAGGTGATTATGTATAAAGACTTTTTGCTTAATAACTAGTTGACGTGACATCATGGATGATGAAAAAAGAGCAAGTGGTAGTCATGGTGGCAGTGTAGGTGAAGGAGTAGGAACATCTAATTTAAATCGTGTTAATAATAATAATCGTAACAATGCTTACACCAATAGTAAGGATGTGGATGCTATGATGGAACAAGTATGTTTAGATAGGGAAAAGGATTTGGATAATTTAATGAACCCATATGGTCTTAGTAACGACATGTATGGATTTCCGATTATAAATGGCACATCGGACTTTGAGTCATCACTACCTTCCATTCAAGTAAATCAGGATCCTCATACTCCACGTCATGGGCTGGAGGAGGGGCGTTCACCTTATCTCACTCAACAATCACCATTTTTTAGTTCATCCCCAAGGACCCCAAAACCTAAACCGAAACCTCTCTCACAAGATATGAATACAGAGATCCTGCATTTAGTGGATTCTGCAATCATGGGGCAGCCTGAAAGTATTGAAACCATGAAGAATCTTGTGAGCGGAGTAGAGAGTTGTGGAGATGGTTTTAATGCAGAAAGTGTTGCGTCTTTGCTAGTTGATACACTTCTTACAACAATGGGGGGAGTTGAATCATTTGAAGAAGACGAGGATGATATTCCACCTAGTATAATGAAAAACTCGAAAGCTGCAGTAATATCAGGTGAGCTTATTCCATGGCTTCCTTGGTTAACAGATAGTGTTGGGATCATGTCCCCTAGGACTAGATTGGTTCGTGGATTGCGTACTATACTACGATCATGTACAAGAAACCGAGCTATGTGTTGTTCGGCGGGCTTGATACGGGTTCTTTTGGAGACGGCAGAGAAGGTATTTCTTGATGATGTTGGTGCAACAAAGCAAATACGGTGGAATGGAGCTCCATTATGCTCTTGTCTTCAATATTTAGCCGGTCATTCTTTAAGTGTTACTGATCTGAACACGTGGTTTCGCCTAGTTAGAAGAACGATCAAGACTCAATGGGCTCCTCGTTTAATGATTTCATTGGAGAAGGCATTGGGTGGCAAGGAATCAAGGGGTCCACAGTCTTCGTTTGAGTTTGATGGTGAAAGCTCGGGTTTGCTTGGTCCTGGTGAGGGTCGTTGGCCGTTCCCTAATGGCTATGCATTTGCAACATGGATTTTTGTTGAGTCGTTTGCAGATACTGTACGTACAGCAACTGCAGCTGCAGTGATAGCGGCAGAAGCAGAATCAAAATCAGGAAAATATCCGGCTATGTCTGCTGCTGCTGCAGCTAGTGCACTAGCAGATGAAGGTATGGGGACTATGCCGAGACTGTTTAGCTTTGTATCTGCAGATAGTCAGGGTATTGAGGCATATTTTCACGCTCAATATTTGGTAGTTGAAAGTGGTAGTGGAAAGGGGAAGAAGGCTTCTGTACATTTTACTCATGCGTTTAAGCAGCAATCTTGGTATTTTATTGGTCTAGAGCACACTTCCAATGGTGAATTAAGATTGTATATTGATGGAGTGTTGCGTGAAACTTGTCATTTTGAATTCCCGCGTATCTCGAAGCCTCTTTCATTTTGCTGCTTTGGAACTAATCCTCCACCAACAATGGGGGGTCTAAATCAAAATGCTCGACAATGTCCTTTGTTTGCTGAGATGGGACCTATATATATATTTAAAGAACCAATTGGGCCCGAGATGATCAGTAGGTTGGCTTCTAGGGGAGCGGATTCACTTCCTTCATTTGGTAATGCTGCAGGGTTGCTGTGGTTATCGACCAATCCCCATGTGCAAAATGTTGAAGAGGAAAGTCTTCGTCTAGATGCAGATATTGGAGGGCACCTTCACCTTTTATATCATCCTAGTTTACTAAGCGGTCGTCACTGTCCAGATGTTTCGCCGTCCGGTCCTTCAGGTTCTGTACATTTTAACCTTCTTCTGCTATACATTTTTTAAAGGTGGCAAAATGCATGGGTCGGGTGGTTGGGTACGTGACGGAGCAAAATGGGCTCAGGTCAAAACATGTTAAATTATTAAGTGCAGCTGAAAATGTGTCGACTGGGTTGAGTTGACCTGTCAACACCTTTTGTCCATTTGCTGTAGAATTTTACAAATAATTATTGTATTGATTAATGATTAAACCAACTTATTATTATTTTTAAAAAAGAAGCTAATTTTTTTAAATTAAATGATTTTGGAGGTTTATAAACATTTGAATACACTTCGGCAACTTTTAACATGGTTGACCCATTTCCTTTTTAGCTACTTTTCCATTCTGCCCGTTTGGCCCGTTATCAATAAAAATGCAACCTGAATCGACTCATTATTTTACATACATACATGCATACATACATACATACATACATACATACATATATATATATATATATATGTATGTATGTATGTATTTATGTATGCATGTATGTATGTAAAATAATGAGTCGATATATATATATATATATATATATATATATATATATATATATACACACACACACACACACACACACATATACATATATATACATATATATACATATACATATATATATATATATACATATAAATATATATACAAATATATACATATATATACATATATATATATGTGTGTGTGTATATATATACATATATATATATATATATATATATATATATATATATATATATAGAGGGAGGTTCAATGGTGAACCTCCATGCATCGAAGAACCTTGAAGAACCTCCATGCACCACCACAAATGCATCACAATTCCCACGTGATGCATCATTATTTCCACGTGCTGCATCGATTTCCCGCGTGATGCATTACGATTTTCTAGCGATGCATTGTGGTTCTCCAAGCTTCTTCGATGCATAGAGGTTCTCCATTGAACCCACCCCTATATATATATATATACACACACACATACATACACACACACACACATATATATATATCTGTGAAATTGCCACCTCTACAAGTTTTCCGGTGGATAATGCTTAAGTATGTTGTTTGGTCAATTATCAATTATCACCCACCTCCTAAGTTCTTTCCTCATATTTTTGTGATAAATAAGCATCAAACAAACATTCTTATTATCTTCAGCTTCTTAGAAACTAATTCTCAGAGCCCAAGTTGCTACAACCGTCTTTATTAATGTTTATAAAGTTGGGGTGTGCCTTTTAAATTAAAATGTTCAGATGCTGCATGCAGGGGCAGATATTGCATACCCTAAAAAACATTTGTAAAGTAAAAGTAAACATTGAAAAGGCTGTAATGATATTGCATACTGCTCAACCATAAATATGTATTTGTCATGGTATAAATATCTACATTAAAATAAACCTGCGTCTGATAGTAATTACATTGTAAGGAATATAATTGGTGGAATATCTCCTATTTTATGAAAAAATATATACAATCCATAACTCATGTGCATCATTTTTCCTTCTAGACACTGTCTTATATTGTCTTTATTGGAGGATAGTTTAAAAAATTAGCAATTGTGCAATCATTTTCCTAAAACCATGGCTAAACTACGACATGGCTTAAAATATTTAGAGTAGTGCAAAAGAAGGAAAAGAAAAATTGTTATTAGAATCATCAGTTGAAAAACCAGTGCATACCTAGTTAGAATTCTTTGATCCTTGATGTAAGCCAATTTATGAGGTCGAATGATGTAATTCTTATATGTGAGGAGCAGAGTATATCTTTTTGTTTATGAATTATTTACGATATTCTAGCTTTGCATGGTGATTTTAAAAAGTTACATGATTATGTTTCAGGATTGCTCCAAAGACCGGCTGAGGTTCTCGGTCACGTACCTGTAACTACAAGGATGCGGCCCGCAGAAGCTTTGTGGGCCTTGGCATACGGTGGTCCAATGTCTTTACTTCCGTTTATAGTAAGCAAGGTTGACAACGGCACCTTGGAGCCTGAACAAGGTAGTCTCAATTCGTGCCTGGCCTCTATAGCTCTTGCTGCTCCAATATTTCGGATCATAGCACTAGCAATTCAACACCTTGGAAACAGCAATGAATTATGCCGTACAAAGGGCCCCGAGGTTTTATCAAAAATTCTAACCCATCTTCTGAAAACTTTATCGTCACTTGATGTATCAAAGCATACAGTGGCAGATGAGGAAATTGTTGCAGCGGTTGTCAGTTTATGTCAATCGCAGCAGACCGATTGTACGCTTAAAATACTGCTTTTCAGTACATTGTTGCTCGATTTGAAAATTTGGAGTTTATGTAGCTATGGGATACAGAAGAAGCTTTTATCATCTCTAGCGGATATGGTTTTCACTGAATCATCTGTAATGCGTGATGCAAAAGCAATTCAGACCCTTCTTGATGGCTGCAGGAGATGTTATTGGACTATTCATGAAAAAGATTCAATGAATACGTTTTCGTTAAGCGGAGGTCCGCGTCCGGTCGGGGAAGTGAATGCTTTAGTTGATGAGCTTCTAGTAGTTATTGAACTTCTTTTGGTGGAAGCTCCTCCTCCAATGGCTGCAAATGATATTCGCTGTTTGCTTGGGTTCTTGGTTGACTGTCCACAGCCAAATCAGGTAGTATAAATTCCCTAGGCTAGTACCTTACATACTCGACTAATTTTAATCCAACATCAAACTAAGCTATCTGTATTGATCTTTTTATTTGTGTTCTTTAATTCTTTCTCAACCACTTTACAGTCAGTAAGCATCTTGACATCCGTTGAAATCAAACAACCATTCTTTACCTTATATGGTGAATTATTGTTCTTACATATTATTTTTTTCCAGTTTTATCTGTTGTCAGTTTGGCATGCCCTTGATTCTTGATTACTATATTTGCAATATATTAAAAAGTTGTTTTCATTCAGGTTGCAAGGGCATTGCACCTGATATATAGGTTGGTGGTACAACCAAATACTTCTCGAGCTCAGAGTTTTGCTGAGGCATTCATATCATCCGGTGGTATAGAAACACTCTTAGTCCTATTGCAGCGGGAAGCAAAAGCTGGGGATAACGACGTACCAGACAATGATGACGAAGCTCTATCAGTCACAGGATCTAAAGCTGAAAGTGGTAGTGGGGTTCTGGAAAATAGTAATGCTGATGATGTTGGATCCTTGAACGGAAGTGAATTTTCGTATTACGAGCCTCAAAATCGTAACAGTGTCCTTGCTGCTTGCACAGGCTCTAGTGTAGGTAGTCGAATGTCAGCTTACGAGAGTCAGCTTATAAAAAACTTGGGCGGTATAAGCTTTTCAATCACCCCTGAGAATGCAAGAAACAATGTCTATAACATTGACAAAAGCGATGGCATTGTTGTTGCAATAATCGGTCTCTTTGGAGCTTTAGTTATCTCAGGGCATCTAAAGTTCGGTTCCCATGCTCCTCCGGATCTTACGGGCAACCTTCACGGTTTGCTTGAGGGTGCAGGTAGTATGTTTGATGATAGTGTTTCACTTCTACATTTCGCTCTGCAAAGGACACTACAAGCAGCACCCAACAGGCTTATGACCGGAAACGTTTACACGGCTTTATTGAGTGCCTCGGTATGTCATAAACTATCTTACCAATGTTAAAATTCCTCATTCATTTTTAATGAATTGCTTCAAAATGATCTTTACTTTCAGTCTTTCTTTATCATGGGGGATAATACTTTAAATATCAATGTTTAAGGGCATATCTTAAAAGTATTTTATTAAACATGGAACTTGGTTACCTAAAATAAAAATCGATTTTTGGTAATCTGGGTCCCATTTGTGGTTATAACTTATAACATAGGCCTTTAAACATTAATTTGGAAGTACGGTTGCCAAAACAACACCACAATTGGTGCAATTTAACCTTCATTTTTCTTGGTACTTTTATTTACATTATAAACCTCTTCCCATGTAAATAATGATCATACTATGATTTACTTTTTTTTATCCTTACAGTTAAATGCATCAACAATGGATGAGGAACTAAACTTCTATGACTCACAACATCGCTTTGAGCATATAGAGCTTTTATTGGTCCTCTTGCGATCACTGCCATATGCAACAAAAAATTTTCAAACCCGAGCATTACAGGTACCTTGTATTTTAGTTCTGATTGCTCAGTTATAAAAGAACAACCGAATGAGATGTAATTATTAATTTCTTCATCAACAAAAAGGTTAAGCCACTGGAAACTTATATAAAACACGTATACAATACCTCATTATTACCACCCATCAATTTTGTTCAATGTTTTTGGTATTTTCACTAAATGATCAGTCAGCAATGAGCAGAGGAATTCTGATTATAATGAATAACCATATACTACTGTAGTTTTTAACTGTTTCTGGTTTCTATAGATGTCCATAGAACTTCATTTTGACTTTTATATATTTACTTCTCCTTTTGATTTCAGGATCTTCTGATTTTGGCTTGCAGTCATTCAGAAAATCGAAGCAGCCTCACTAAGATGGACGAATGGCCAGAATGGCTCTTGGAAATTCTTATATCTTGTCATGAGGCAAACTTTCTCCTCTTAAACGTAACACCTAATTTTAGGCAGTGTTTGGATGTGCATTTTGAAAGTGATTGCAACGAATTGAATAATCAGGACAAAATTAATCAAATAAGTAAATAACCAGTTGATTAAAGCCAGGTATAGGTATGTAAGTTCACAATTATCTAGATACACTTGATATCCAAACCACAAAGCTCTCCAAATTTGATCATTTTGACCACAAATAATTAAAAGAGGGATAACTGCAAAAGATAGCAACATTCTTTCACATTTCTAAAAACAGCAATCAACTAACTTTTTTAGTATTCATAGCATAGAACTTTTCATTTTGTTCTATCAATCATAACATTAAAACTTATAAATTTATATAATTTATAGCCGCAAACAAAAATTTTGATCATTGAACTTGAGTACTTGACATATTTATCAACCATAGCATTGAATTTGTCATGGCTGTTAGAATTTTTTATTTCTGATTTAGTGTGTTCTTTGCAATTCTATATCTGGATTTTTTTTTCAAAATTTTGCAAAGAAGAATCCAGAATTGCAATAACACACAAATTAAACTTTCAAACCCAAAATCAGGAAAGAAAATTCCAGCCCTAGAATTGCAAAGAACACACAAAATCAAACCTACAAAAAGCAGGATCAATTGGTTGCTAAGATTGATATAAAATGAGAAGTCCAATTCTATGATAGCATAAAAATGACAAGTTCAATAATATGAATGATAAAAAAATTATTTGGTGGCTAAAAATGATAAAAGCTCACAAGTTCAATGCCATTATTGGTAAAAATGACAAATTTAATGCTTATAAAATATTAGTTGGTTGCTGTTATTAGAAAAATGCAAAAGCTCACTGCTTCGTTTTTCTAATTATCAGAATCATAATCACATTTTCCAAACACTCAAAACTGAATATTGCAACTTTAAGTTGCATTAATAAGTTTAAACGTACATCCATACACCCTGTGGTTGCATGCTCAAAGAGTCAAAGCCCACAACAATATAAATGGTTTATTTTCAATATAAGTTTACATTTTTTTCTAATGCCTCTTCCCTCCAGAAAACACATTCATTTTCCACTTTGGATGTACGAATAATTGCAATTTAAATTGACAGCTTTGCTCATTGGTTCTTTTTGAAAGTACACCGTATCTTTTCCCATAGGTAATCATTGGAAAATTCTAAAATCATTCATTTTAATCCTCAAGATTCTGATACTTCCTTTACCAACAGATACTATATAAGTTAATGCTTTTTTCTAACATCTTTGGGCGATAGTCAAACACACTCATAAGTCAGTCCTTGCATTTACATTGGGATGGAGTATTTTACATGCTCTAAATGTATACATTGTTCATACAGATGGGTGCGACAAACACCTCAGGGTCTTCAAGCATAAGAGATGTTGAAGACCTTATACACAATTTCCTTATCATCATGTTAGAGCACTCATTGCGTGAGAAGGATGGATGGAAGGTTGTTTTTCATTTTCACTTCTCCCCCAAAATCCTCTCACTATCATGTTTAACGTAGCTACTCTTATGCATTTCATGTGTTTAATATTTTCAACTTTTAGCATCACAAGTTATTATGTGTTTCTTTATTAGTTCCTTAACTATGGGGGTGTTTAATACACTGGAATCTCATAGAATCTGGTGGAATAGAATAATGGATTCCGTTTGACCAGATTCTAAATCATGTTTGGATGGATATTTTGATGGAATTGAATTCCGTTGGAATGTCAATTTCCTCATCTCAATTTAATGGTCATTCCTTCCCCTTACGGCTTACCCGTTGAATTACAAATTTACAATGTATCAAGTATTTATCATCATGATCATCATCGTTGTTGATATTATTATTATTATCACCATCACTGTTTTGATGTTATCGATAATTATTATAATTAATACATTATTTGCCAAGTCGAAGCTTCCAAAGATTTGCATTAGCTTGATTCACTAAGATCTTAGAAGTAAAAACATTCAAGCATTGATGAAAATATAGCAATATTTTGATCTTTTACAACAATTTTGTTCATTTTAAGGGGAATCGTTCGTCTTGTCTAGTGAGCTGAATTAGAAGGTCTTGTGGTTAAATTTAGGTTAGTTGTTGCACCTTTAACATTCATTTTTTTGTGGCATCTATAATCTCTCAAGTCACTAGTTATAAATATTGAATGGGTTGTTTGTTTTTGTTTTTTATGTATATGAAGGCAAAGATTCAGTGATGTTTTACTATTTGGCAACCTCTATTTCAAGTTTCATTGGAAACCATTCTTATTTATTGTACCTCGTGTTCAAGAATATTATTAACAATGTCTTTCTTACTTGTTTGGTTGCAAGAGTTGCGATAGGTTGATTTTATTCACAAATTAAACCCTTGGTATTACTAAGTTCTTTTTATCCATATGGGTTTCAACATGTATTTCTTCCATCCAAGGAAATTTGAGAATCATCTTTTTCCCCCGTCAATGCTAACGTCAGAGCTATGAGTTCTGTGAAAGTATGATAGTGGAAGCCTAGCTGATTTTTACATAGTAACAACTGATAGCTTGGCGTATTGCTCATACTTGTCCAGCTACGCCAGTTTTATTGGCCTATAGATCGAGATAGGAGGTTGGTTCATGCCAAAAATCATGTATAGCACACATACAACTTATCGATGCAATATTGTTAATTGTTTTTCGATGAACAGGGTATTATTTTGCACCAAAACATCGTGTTCTGGTTTATTTTCATTGTCTTTGAAGCATCTGTGATTTTAAAATTCAAGCATTATCAATTCATTTATATTGTTTGGTCATACTTTCCTTTGACAGGATATTGAAGCTACAATTCATTGTGCAGAATGGCTCTCGATGGTAGGTGGATCTAGCACAGGAGAGCAGCGCACCAGGTACATGTGCCTAGAAAGGCATGACGTGAAACAATAGAGAATGTTATAACCCAACTCAGCCTAGATGACTTTAAGAATGGTACTGTGACTAATGCCCAAAAAAACAGCGAGTTCTTAAAATGTGAACCAAAAGGAAAACGAATCTACTCTGCTTGTCGACATATGGACAAGGCGGTACTGGAACTTTTAAAAATGGTCCATACTGAAATTGACAGCCTAAGAAATAATTACTCTAATGCAAAATTGTCCTAGAAACCGTTGCATGGTTTGAAGTATAATGTATTTCCGTATCATATACATTTTTATTTGAATGACCCATCTTATAATGGTTATGACTTTTCGGCACATCCAGGTTCTACCATGGGCTGTGTTTTTTGAATATGCGTTTTGAAAGTGATTATCTGATGTTACATAATCATGATCAAACGATCAACTGTAATAAAATATGACGCAGGACATAGTGTTTGATCATGTTGATTTAAGAAAATAATAGATTAAATTAGGGTACATAAGTACAATTACATCTACCCTTTGATAACTAGATTTGATGCAACAGCCAACAGTTTTAAATTGATTACTCAAAACTGATTATTTGACAGACCCCTAAACACTAAAATAATCATACATGGAAGTAGGCTATCCAAACAATCCAGAGTCTGGTCTCCTGGTGGTGAAAACTTAAAATTTCCTTGTTCAAGAGTTATCTCCCTTGGTCTAATTAATTTTCCATTGCTTGATAATAGTATTGTTTGATTTTCCTGCTTTGCTAGACGTGAGAAATCATTGCCCATCTTTAAAAGAAGGCTTTTGGGTGAGTTGCTTGACTTCATTGCTAGAGAGCTGAGGATTCAGGTGAGGTTTCTTGTTTCCAGTCCTAGACGTCTTGCCATATCATTTAATGTCTTCCACTTTACATCTCTTTCTTGGTTTGTGGTGTTTTGTGGCAGATAAACATACTTTGAAATGTCTTCTCTGTTTTGCTGCAGACTCAAGTTATCGCTGCAGCATCTGCTGGCGTTGCATCCTATGGATTACCACCTGAGGTCTCAAAGGCAGAAGTAGAGAATGCTACACAGCTTTCTGTGGCTTTGATAGAGAATGCGATTGTGATGTTAATGATCGTCGAAGATCATTTGCGCTTGCAGAGCAAACTATTTAGCTCTACCCGCTTTCAAGCTGGTTCTGCTTCTCCTCTTTCATCTGTACTATGTGTGGGTAACTGTACAAATCCCCCCACAATCTCAAAACCGTTGGAAGGAGGGGATTCATCTAATGACTCTGGAGGACTTCCTCTTGATGTACGTTTTATTGTTTAACTGCATGCATTAACAATCTTTGCATTGTTATTAAATTGCAGGTTGCATCTTAAGTTGTTCCTTTTGTCAAGCTACAATAGTTAAAGTTTATTGCCCTTGAGTGGAGATGGAAATTTCAACCTTTATTAAAAACTGGACGATCTGGTTTACAATTTATTTGGTGGATCAAATGGGTAAAAAGGAAAAAGTTAGCTGGTCAAAAGGTGCCCAGAGTGTATTAATATTACATGGTCCTAAAATTTTTTTATTTAATGAAGTAGATTGTTATATAGATATGGTTCTTGTCATATCTAATATGTTTACTTATTTATATAATCAAATACAACGGACAAAGAACTTATGGCAGGTCAACCCAACCGAACCTGACATGCTTTGACCAGAACTAAAAGTATCCTCCATCCGAACCATTGACCTGTTATCCAACACTCCTGACCCGCCACAATGCCATGTCTACCTTGAGTGCTAATGTTGTTTTGACATGTTATCAGGTTCTTGCTTCCATGGCTGATGGTAAGGGTGAAATTTCGGCATCCACAATGGAACGCCTTACAGCTGCAGCAGCAGCAGAACCATATGACACTGTTTCTTGTGCTTTTGTGTCGTATGGAAGCTGTGTGGTAGATTTAGCTGAAGGTTGGAAATATAGAAGTCGACTGTGGTATGGGGTTGGTCAACCTTCAAATGCAGCTGATTTTGGTGGTGGTGGCAGTGGCTGGGACTCTTGGAAATCTTGTTTAGAGAAAGATTCAAATGGCAATTGGGTTGAAATTCCGTTAATAAGGAAATGTATCTCCATGCTACAAGCTTTGTTGTTAGACGAATATGGACTTGGTGTTGGCCTTGGTATGAGTGAGGGTTTAGGTACTGGGATGGGAGGTATGACAGCTCTTTATCAATTGTTAGACAGTGACCAACCGTTTTTATGCATACTTCGTATGGCACTTCTTTCTTTGAGGGAAGATGACGATGGTGAAAATGGCATGCTTACAAAGAATGCTAATGTTGATGAGGGGTTTGGCCAAATGTTACACAGAGAAGATGGAAGTGCCCCGTCATCTTTAGAAAGCAGTCCTCGAGCGTCGATGCGGCAACCCCGTTCAGCATTATTGTGGAGGTATACCTTTATTTAGAATTTTATTTTTCCTGCTATTTCATCTGAGGGGTTAGGATGCATAAATTAACAACATACTTTCACTTTCCATACTTTATCTTACCATTCATATCGACTTACTTTCACATTTTTACTTTTTATAGCAAAGCACTTCATGTATATCAATGTGCTTTTGGATTACATGTGTAAAAAAAAAAGACCTACTTTAACATTTTTACCGTTTACAACGTCTTCTTTTTTCAAGTTTGGAGGCACACGTTGCTATAATCATGAATTTTTAAAAATGCATCTCTAAGAATAGTAAAAGACAGTGTATGTTGCTATAAACACTAAAAAAGGAAAATAGGTTGCTATTTTGTATGTTTAACCCTTCATATGAAACTCATGGGAATGTTGAGGATTGCTCCAGTAGATTGGACACTACTGGATGTGTGCAACTAACTTATTCATCTATGATTAACAGTGTGCTTTCACCCATCTTGAACATGCCAGTTTCTCAGTCTAAACGACAGAGAGTGTTTGTTGCGTCATGCATTATATATTCCGAGGTTTGTTTTTGACAAACTATGTTAAAACTTTTCAAAAAATTCTTAAATTATTTCATCGTATTATAATTACTTGTACTCCTGAATTTGAGGTTTTAAGGCGTGTGCAGGTGTGGCATGCAGTCAGCCGGGACAGACTCCCTCTACGGAAACAGTATCTAGAGGCTATTGTGCCACCACTTTGCGCCATTTTAAGGAAGTGGGGTACTCTTTTGGCTAAAATTCATTCACTGGTTCCCACGGATGGTACGAATCCTCTTGCTGAAGATGATCCAGCCCTAGATGCTGAGGCAGCTCCTATAGAGGTTGGACTAGTTGTCTCTACTCTCTTTTATTAATTGTTCGGTGGACTACAAGCTTATATTTTTATATTTCGAAAAGGCAGGCTTGGTTTCCGGGAAAAAAATTGTTAATAAAATAAGAAGGATATTCAATAAGAACAGCCCATGTCAAAACCTCTGGGGCTAAAGCCTGAGAGGGGGGACTTGGCCAATCGAGCATATAAACAAGGTATGCATGTGCATAGCCTGGAAAAAGAATTTTGGTCATGTTTTTCAATATAAGAAAACCAAAATATAAAGTGATGTATTTGTAGTGCCACCCTTGAAACACTTGTTTAAGGAAGTGCTTATGTGGTCAGAAATCCTTATCTTTCATATTGCAAGCATGGACAAACTAGTACGTACACTGAATTGTAGTGTTTTGCACTGTACATTTTTTTATGTTATTGAGTGTTCTGCCGTTCCAATTCATGTGGGGATCTAACATATAAACCATTCATACCCTGAATAAAAGTTGTAGTGTTTTTGTGGTGTTATGTAGTAACAAATAATAAAAATTATTATTCTAGTGCATCCCTTAAGTTTTGTTGTAATAGTGCATACCGTGGTTGAAAATCTTGGATCTACAACTACAAGGTTAAAACATCTGACACGCTAAATTTGTGCAACTAGGGTGCTCTTGCTCTGATCGATCCTGACTGGGCTGCTGCTTTTGCATCACCACCTGCTGCAATGGCATTGGCGATGATTGCTGCTGGTGCTGCTGGAGGGGAAGCCATTACTCCTACCCCTGCAATAAATGTGCATCTAAAGCGTGACTATTCTACCTTGCTCGAGAGAAAATCAGCTAAACTTCATACATTTTCAAGCTTTCAAGAACCCTTAGAGGCATCCAAGAAATCATCAGCTGTTTTAAAAGACAAAGCTGCTGCACGAGCAGCAGCCTTGGCAGCTGCACGTGATCTTGAACGCAATGCAAAAATTGGTTCTGGAAGAGGTTTGAGTGCTGTGGCAATGGCTACATCTGCACAGCGGCGGAGTAAAAGTGATATGGAACGTGTGATGAGATGGAATGTTTCCGAAGCAATGGGAACTGCATGGATGGAATGCTTGCAGTCGGCTGATACAAAATCTGTCTATGGAAAAGACTTTAATGCATTATCATTAAAATTTGTTTCTCTTCTCGTTGGAAGTTTAGCTTTTGCCAGAAATATGCAACGATCTGAGGTATCTTTGTGTCACTTTTTTCTTTCATCTATAGTTACTTATTAATTGACATGAAACCCTAATTTCGATTCTATACTTTCAGGTTGATAGACGTGCTCGAGTTGATTTTATTGCTCGGCATCGCCTAGGTACTGGTATACGTGCCTGGCGAAAGCTCATCCATTACCTAATTGAGACAGATAGTCTTTTTGGATTATTGGATAAAAAGCTTTGCAATCCTAAACGGGTAATTGATCATATTTCTAATCTTTTGTGAACTAAGAGCATACACATATTGTGTCATGTCACTTGAGCATTCTATAAATCTTCTTGTTCATAGGTTTATTGTAACATCCTCGAAATCTAGCAAAATGCCACATCACACAAATATCATAAGTGGCAAACACGCATACAATATCTTCATAATCTCTGATTTGGTTATAAAAAATGCTTATTAATTTATAACTTCGTCAAAACTAGCACACAAACTTTGATCTAACGGATACATACAACTGAGATAAAGTACGTAATATTTATACCAAAAATCCCCAAAGGATGATGTCACATACAATAAAGATGAAGGAATCCTCGAAGTAACTGCTGTCTCCTAATTCTGCTCTGGTAGTTGTGTACCTATCTTCTGACTCCCTGAGATTCACATTCAAACTCAAAAACATAAGCTAGAAGCTCGTGAGTATACAAGGGTTAGACTCTGCAGATAAGACTCAATCACAAATCACATAGCACATGGTAGACTCATGCAATTCAACACTCACTCGTATGCTCCTCACTCATCACTGATGTATCCATCATGGAGTATGAGATCTAGAAGCACGACTGGTTTAGGGTCAGACAGCCCGCTCAATCTCATCTCAGGTGGGGAGACCCGCATGCTAACAGACCACACGAAGTATTGGTTAGCAAATACAATAAAGCACAGGAGCAACCTGTCGACAACTCGACCATATATGGTAACTCAGCTCTGGACTGGTTTAGGTCAATCAGCCCGCTCGATAACACATCTCTGGTAGCTCTGGTCATAACACATCTCAGGTAGCTCTGGAATGGATCTCATCTCATACTCTCACTCTTTCTCTTCTCACGAACACATATAACATAATATCAAATAAAGAATAGAATAACACCTGAGATGCAGCTTCCCTTTCTCATAATACAATCACATATAAACACATAACAAGAAAAATAACGGATCACAATACATCGAATCACAGCCCAATAGATACATACAGATTACTCATGTATTGATAACACAACTGAAAGGACCCCAAAACACAGCCCAAATAGACCCCAAGGTTTAGAAACCTAATTCTGCCCAAAAGACACTAATCGCACTCGATCTATCGCGACCACACTGGCATTCCGGGGGGGGGGGGGCACTGCATCGTCGCAGGGCGTGATCTCCACCTCGGCCGTGCTTATAGATCGCCGCACGTGTCGCGATCCCGGAAGAACTGCAGTGCTCTGTTTCTGTTTCAAGGCTGCCCAGGAGCTATTAACCTCCAAATCAATTTCCAGATCAAATAAATGCAGTACAGTAGGACACAAACACAACTAATATGTTCCCAAACCAATGCCCATAAATTCCCTAATCAACTAATTCAATGAACTCTTGAATTGGAGCTTTCTCACGTTGATAAATGAAGAACACAAAGATGATGGATTCCCCGCGAAAGTAAGCTGCAATTCTTGAATTTTCTTCTGTTCCAGCGATGATCACACACACACACACGCCCCTAATACGTGACTTCAAAGTGAAGGAATGAAAGCAAATGTAGAGGCTTGGTTATTATATATGTTTTCGGTATTTAACAGGTATAATACCCAACACCCAAACCCGCTATCGCATTTTCAAGTTTAATATCAAAAGATCTCGTTTAATCTCGTGAACTCATAATCATTAATAATCCGCTAAAATTATATCTCGGAGCCACGTATTACTCGGTCTCTCCACGTGTTAACTCCACTAATTAAAATATAACTAGACCAACGCGATATTAGTAACTTAATTGGCCAATAAATTAAATCCACGTACCAGGTCAAAATCGGGATGTTACATTTATTTCCACCGTCGATAAATATTTAAAAGGTTTATAACATAGATTTACTAATATATTATTATTATTAGTAACACATTTTCAAAACCATTTTATTTTTTGTTTATGAATACTTTGCTTGATTTAATAAATAAAATTATTGTTTCTTTCTTTTCTAGAAAATACTTGCAGTAGGACCCACTAAAATTTCAAAAAGTAAAAATAAACAAAAAAAAGGAGTGTAATGGTGTAATGTCCGTTGATGAGTAACATCAAAGTTGATCTCTTCTATGACTTACACACCTTTGTTTCATTCAACTCCACTTTCTAACCATTGTGGATATGTTCTAAGTTTTATCCTGAATAATTAGAACATTCAATGCTTAGGTTTTCTGGAAAATAGACTACATGGAAAGTTCTACAAGGATGCATAGATGTTTAAGGAGGGACTTTAAGGGAGCAGATCATTCTGGTGCTGCTGCAAGTGGTGATACACAGCTTGAACATGATAAAGATCCTTTGAAGACCTCGATTTTGGCTTTAGAAGCTATCTCGATAGAACTTGCAAACGAGGAAGACGAGCAAGACGCTGTTATTAACATAGAGGGAAGCACAGATGATATGTGGCTCTACGAGGATATCCAGACAAGGCCATCTGCGACTGTAGAACAACAGTTGCAGGTGCCGATGGATTCTGCGGAACCTCAAGTTACAAACTACCAAGATCTTTCACAGAGTCCATCGGCAGCTGGCCCTGGCTACATTCCGAATGAACATTATGAAATAATTATTCTTGAGCTTCCAGCATTGATGGTCCGACCTCTAAAAGTTCGACAAGGAACCTTTCAGGTTAGCTTTGAACGATAATTTGTAATGTGCGAGAATATATGATGTTTAATATCCATCATGCATTCCTAACTTATGTTTCATATTTAAATAGGGAGCAAATTGCAAAAAGTAATGCACTATCATTTCATTTCTGGTGTGATACTTGGACTTGAAAACCCTTACTAAAACCAATGTACTCTCTAAAGTTAATTTGTTCTTATGATGGTTTTCGAAAAGTTGATGATGCTCTTTGGATTTTAATTGTTTCAAAAGTTTGATGATTTTAGTAATGACTTTTAAGGTGCAGTGACCAAATTAGAAATGACGTGAAAATTTGTTGCTATTTATTTTGCTTTTCCCTTGGATAGGTATGCATAATTCAAGACCACAGGGTCATATCTAAAGTATTTTGTCTATCCCATCAAAATTGCAATTTTGCATTTGGAAGATAATTAACAAAATTGTTCGATTGTTATCCTAAATTTAAATGCCCATTTAATAATGACAAAGTAAAGAAATTTCGTGAACCAAAAGTAACATCATTAATTTCTTCCCCCAAAAGGAAATGTTACAAATTTCATAGGACATCTCACGGATGGAGGGACTACTAAAAGATGACTGGAACTTGCAGAAATGATTGCCCTTTCATCTTTAGGTTTAAATGCAAAAAGTACCTGACTTTTTGAATGAGGACAATAGTTTTGGTACATCCACAAATTGTGAAGGTGTACAAGAATCGAGGATTGTATGTGTATGTATTTTGTAGGATTTTATACTTAAACAATTACATTTGGACTAATGCATGAAAAAAACTAATTATATCTAATATGTGAAAGAAAAAGTGAGATCGCTAACCTGCTACATGTAATGATAATACTAAAAAACCCATTGCATCTTTTCTGTATGTATCTCATTTGAATGATTTGAAGTACTCATGTGTGCATTGTTTGTTCCCAGATAACAACCAGGAGAATTAACTTTCTTGTTGATAAATCTGAAAGAAAAGTTAACGATAAAGTTGAAGATAAGGACCGCAGCTGGTTGATGTCTTCTCTTCATCAAATACACAACAGGAGGTCAGATAAAGAAACTACCATTCTTTGATCTCTGTGTTAACCAACATAGGTCTGATATGAGCATACCGTGTTGGTCCTAGGACCTTGATTTCCTGTTATTTTTTTAATACAAAAGCAATTGTTCTCTTTATGGTATCTTTAACGATTGGACAAAAGATGGTAAGTAATGTTTACTCCCTCAGTCCAAAGAAATTTACAAAATTTGACTATGCACATAGTTTAAAATACCCTTCACAAGGGAGATGGACTAACAGATAACTATCACGTGGTGAGATATGTAATTGCAACTTGAATGCATTCCAAAATATAAAGACTACTGTGTGTTCCACACCTCAATGAAACACATCAAATATTTTTCCAGATTTCTTTGTTTAATAACAAATTCCATGATATATTTTAATTGATTAAAATTTAAGAGGATTTGAGATATCAGACAATTAGTCAAACCTTTTACACATCTTGTTAAGCTTCTACTCATGGTCTTTTGAGGACGTATGCCTAATTGCTTCTCTAGTTCTTCTACTTCGCATATGCTCAGATGTCTGATTCCCAAGGGGTTTTTTTTTACATACAAGTTACCCAACAACTGTTATAATTATTATTTTGTCTTGTAAACATATTCAAATGATGATCATTTCTATGAGCTTCATCTTTTAGAGATAGTCCCTCCTACATTCCCTTTTGACTTTTTTTGTCTACCATTAAATTTTAATGCTGTAACTGCCTCACAGTTTAACTCTTCTTACAGATATCTCCTACGTAGAACAGCTCTGGAGTTATTTATGGTTGACCGATCAAACTTCTTCTTTGATTTTGGGGTATTTGCCATAAATATTTGTGTATGTTCCTTGGAGAAATATGGTGGTCACTATGAGGTTGTAAGTCTGTTTTTATTAAATTGGTCCAGAACTCTGAGGGGAGAATGAGCGCATATCGAGCTATTGTTCACGCACGTCCTCCCCGTTTGAACAATATCTACTTGGCGACTCAGGTTTATGTTTCTTCTGCTTCCATACGCGTTTCAAACGCTTCTATGCTCAATTCCTTCTGCTCTTGACTATGCATATAGTTGGTCGATAGAGTATCCATAGAACATGCTCCCTCCATCCCATGTAATATCAACTTTTGACTGTTTCAATTGTTGGTTGATGAAATTTTAGAAGATTCTTCCTCCATCCCATGAAAGCTGCAAACTTTGATTGGGCACATAGTTTCTGGAAGGTGTTTGTTATGTCTAAAATAACCTTCAGTACTACATAAAAAGGTAATCCATGGGTTCAAACCGATGTCATAAATAATCAATTTATTTCGGACGATGACAATGTGCAATCGTAGGGGTTGAAACTTTGACTTACTTATGATTGGATCATTTGGGTCATGTTCTTATCTCTAACAGGAGAAATGGGTAAAATCAAAGAATTTACCTAAAAAGGAAACAAGTCAAATGGTCGAAGGCAGCTTAACGTGTACTTTTTAATGCATACGACCTCCTAAATTATTCAAATATTAGATTATTAGTGAAAAATAGTTTTCGTAATCACATTTAACATATTATTTATATATATAAAAAAACTACTGTATTAGAAGCTGGATAATTTTTTTTGGGTCAACCCATACCAAAGTAACTTGACACTCAACCAATTTGTCTCATTACCCAAACTGCTGGACCAACCCCCATTTAGCCACTTATGCAAAAAGGTTATTGTAATGTGAACTTTTCAAATATAGAAATGCTGTGAATTTCATGGGGTATATCTAAATAGAAAATATTCTAATTGTCATGGGATGGAGGAAATATCTATTTGTCTAACAAGTTGGATATTTGCATTTTTGCATTTACAAACTATGTTTGGGATCAATAACTAAAAACCAAGGAGACATTGATATTAGAATCATGTCATATTGTTTTCATCTTTGTCTTAGAGACCCGAGCAACTTCTCAAACGGACGCAACTTATGGAACGATGGTCGCGTTGGGAGGTATGAAGGAAATATAATATTGGATTATGTCATTTATTTTATTTAGACTTTGAGTGGTGTAAATTGCTAACTTAGTCCATTGCAGATCAGCAACTTTGAATATCTAATGCAGCTCAACACACTGGCTGGGCGTAGTTATAATGACATCACTCAGGTGGATATCTCCGTATTGAATGCTCTAATCATGTTAGAGAAATGCATGGATTATGCTAATAACTTCACATATCACCGCAGTATCCCGTTTTTCCATGGATTCTTTCAGATTACAAGTCAACACATTTGGATCTTGCCAATCCATCGTCTTACCGGGATCTTTCAAAGGTCACAACAATCTCTTTTCCTTTTTTTGCCGCTAACTATGTATTGTAGATATTTAGCCTCATATTTGAACCAAACAATTTTGCAGCCTATTGGAGCGTTGAATGATGATAAATTGAATAAGATCCAAGAAAAATACTCCAGCTGTAATGATCCTGTCATACCCAAGTACCATTATGGCTCACATTACTCAACTGCTGGGACAGTAGGTTTTCCGATCATTTTTTTATCATTCGATATTGTAATTTTTTTTACTCTATTTCGTAACCTCCAACTAGCATGGCTATGAAAAATGTTAAAACCCCTCTTGCAAGTATCAAAAGCTATCTCCAAATATATTCTGAAAACATAGTGGGTGTCATATTTACATGATATTCCCAATGCCAAAATTCACACGGATTTTTTTTCGAGAAATGTTGTAGATGAATATCCTTAAAATAGTTTCTAATGTCTGTTTTTTAACAAGATTATGAACTTTTGGTTTAGTGTGCAAGATTAAATTAAGTTCTGCTTCTCTATGACAGGTGTTGTATTATCTCATGCGAGTGGAGCCATTTACGACGCTTTCAATTCGATTACGAGGTGGTAAGTTTGATCAAGGAGACAGAATGTTTTCAGATATTGGTGCTACTTGGAATGACGTTCTGGAGGAGATGAATGATGTGAAGGAACTGGTATGATTCATATGATTAGTAATGGAATTTCATATCACCACCCACCCATTTTGTTTCCTTGTTTTGTTTATGGAAGGTCCCTGAGCTGTTTTACCTTCCGGAGATGTTGACAAATGAGAATTCAATTGACTTTGGTACCACCAAACTCGGAGATAAACTAGGTATGAACTTCAAAAACTTGTGAATGCCGTGTTTCTTTTATTGGTATTTGTTTAAAGAGATATATTTTTCTTTTCTAATATTTTCTCCTTTCCAGATTCTGTTAAGCTTCCTCCTTGGGCTAAAAACCCTGTTGATTTCATGCATCAACATAGAATGGCACTTGAGAGTGAATATGCCTCTGCACATTTACATGAATGGATTGATCTCATATTTGGGTGTGCTTTATTTCATTCTCTTGTATTGTCATTTGACAACTTTTTTTCCTGACATATTTGTACCTACGAAAAAGTGCAATTTTGATTGACGGTTTTATGATATTAGTTACAAGCAACAAGGGAAAGAAGCCATTTCAGCGAACAATGTATTCTTTTATGTCACGTATGATGGGGCTGTTGATATAGACAGAATTCAGGATCCAGTAAGTATGTTTACTCCTATTATTGCTCCATCATCCCATGAAATACGGAAACTTTTCCATTATCAGGAAGTTCTTAATCTAGATAACTATCCCATTTCCATTATAACAAAGAACAAATTCTTAAAATTTGATTTGGGTCCCCAAGATCTCCTAGTTCACATCATTGAAGATCATTTACAACATTTGCTTAACCGCTGACCCTTTTTCTTAAGCTATATTATCGATTTAACGTTGCAATTTTCATGGGATGCATGGGTTATTATTTCATGGTTTCAATGTTGTTGGATTTGAATACTTTTTTCTTAATATTTTGAATGAATATTGCTCCAAAAGGTCCAGCAGCGTGCTATACAAGATCAAATTGCTTACCTTGGACAAACCCCATCACGTCTTTTGAAAATCCCACATTTAAAGAAGATGCCACTTGCAGATGTTCTTCATATGAAGGTAGCTCTCTTTTTAACCGTTGCCATTTGCACAGATATTATTTTACAGAAAGTTCTCTGCTTGACTGAAGTAGATGAGCCATACCGCTTGCAGCATAATAAACTTTCTCTCTTGGGTAAATTTGGATTCCTCACTAAGACCCCATGTTTCTGTGGATGCAATTTATTCATGTTTGCATTTAGAGTCATTAGGGGGTGTTTGAATGTGTCTTATCAAAATGGTAATCACTTTTGATGATGATTAAGAAAGTAATAGATATTATAAGGGTATACAAGTAATTTTACTTTACCCTTTGATAATCAATTTTATTTCAACTTATATCTAACTCATTTTTACAATTGATTTTACTCAACCCTTCGATAATTAGATAATATAATCCAAGAGTTTTAATTTAAACTAAAGACAAGTAGCCTATATTAGTTTTATCAAACTACATAGTATCCAGTAAAATTCCTCATTGAGCGAACATTGTAATATTTTAGATTAGTTTTGTATCGAGATAGTACATATACATACATACATACATATATATATATATATATATATATATATATATACACACATTATATATATATATATATATATATATATATATATTATAGGGACAGGTTCAAAAAAGTTACTCTTAAAATCAAGTGCACCTGAAGGTACCACCCTTAAAAAACTTTTTAAATTTTTTTTAATATGTTTAAATTTACGTTACACACATGATATATGAATTTCACATATATTCACACATTCTATGTCCTTCAAAATTATGTGAATGTTCATGCACATTTATGTGAAAGGTCATCCAAGTGAATGATCATTCACAACATTCACAAAATCCTATTTTTGTTAACCATTCACAAGATTTATTTTTCGAATTTTAATGTTGGTCCTTTTGATAATTAGTCTTATAATGTTGTCTTATACATGTCTATGCAAAAAAATATATGTGAATGATCATTCACAACAGGGTACGCTGGAGTCACATGGGTACGCTGATGAACCTGATTCTATGAATCTTGATTAACGTTACACACTTGATACATGAATTTCATATATATTCACACTTCTATGTCCTTAAAAATTATGTGAATGTTCATGCACATTTATGTGAATGGTCATCGAATGATCATTCACAGGATCTTTTTCGATTCACAATTTTCGAATTTTAATGTTGTCCCTTTTGATAGATAGTCTTATAATGTTGTCTTATACATGTCTATGCAACAAAAAAATGTGAATGATCATTCACAAAAGGGTACGCTGGAATCTCATGGGTACACTGATGAACCTGATTTATATATATATATATATATATATATATATATATATATATATATATATATATATATATATATATATATATATATATATATATATATAGAGAGAGAGAGAGAGAGAGAGAGAGAGAGAGAGAGAGATTGGATATAAGTTATTCATTACAATTTAATGACTTAATGTTGAAATTTGAATTTATTTAGTTTATAATATTAAACTGCAAATTTGCAATTTGATCATGATTTGAGTTTGAATTCTTAATGTTTTTAGTTTTTTTTTACTTTATGCTATTTTTATATATTTGAGACCGGAACCTAACCAAACCGGTCAAATGCATCAAACCCGTTCATTTTGACATCTGTCTAAGTTGAACTCCATGGCCTTTGAATCTTGGAAGCACCAATAATTTGAAGTCGCTATAATTAGATAATCACTTTCAAAATGCACATGTTTTTGTTTGATATATTTAAATTTTACGTATTTTTATGGAAAGATACCTACTCTTTTGATTTTGTTACTGATAACACGTTCTTTAATAAACTAACCTACAAACTTGGTCTAACTGAATTATCCAATGACAGACCATCTTTCGGAATCCCAAAGAAGTCAAACCATATCATGTTCCATCTCCAGACCGCTGCAATCTACCCGCATCTGCCATTCATGCAACTTCAAATGCTCTTGTAATTGTTGATACTAATGCTCCATCAGCAAGCATAGCATTACACAAATGGCACCCAAATACACCGGATGGGCATGGAGTTCCGTTTGTGTTTCAACACGGAAAAGCTAATGTAAACTCCAGTGGTGGTGGTACTTTCATGCGTATGTTCAAGGGGAAAAGAGGGAAGGAGTGGACATTTCCCCAGGCTAATGCCTATGGAGCTTCAGGGCTTAGGAACTCATCCATAGTCTCCATTACCTATAACAATGAAGTTATCACAGGTAAGGATTAATTTGCCTTGTTTAGTATCGACCTAATGCGGTTGACTGTTCTATTCCTAAATGATTTTATATATTCCCTTATGACATGCTTTGAGTTCTGAGCATGAATAGGAATTAAGTTAAATTTTGGAACCCTCAACCCTTAAAATTTTATCAAATATATATGAAAATAGAGGTTCGTAATAAGCACTTCAAATAGAGATAATTATGTTAAATGTGTAACAAGATTCTTAATTTGAATTCCTTAAGATTAAGCTTGAAAGTCAAAGTTTGCTTCATTTCTAGAAATACAAGGACTACTTGATTTTTATTGCTAGATAATCCAACATTCATGAAGAGACAGTGAGTGCTGGAGTAAAAGTCGGGGCTACCAGGTATCGCTGCCCCGCTCCAGTTTTTATGGTTAATAACGTTGAAAGTTTCACCTTACATTGTGTTTTTCTGGCTTTGCTACTTACAAGAATGCTGTTGAAATCATAAGTGGCCAGTTCTACAAATAAAATGCTTATTCATGTATTTAGGTATATATGAATGCAGTAGATACAAAATTTGTTGAAGTGCATTTTTGACATATGATATAATGTTGATCGGTAAGATTTATACTCCCTATGTCCTAAAACAAATGCAATGTTTGACTTGAAACAAGCTTCAGTGAAAATATTTGGTGTTCAGTCAAATACTCGTGGGTGAAAATTTATGCTACTAGTATTTCCTAATGACTGAAAGGGAAATTGGACAAAATTAAACAGTAAATTTACCCATTAAAAATGCTGATAGATTATAAAAAACTCAAAAAGGGAATTGATGCATTTTTTTAAAATCACCATTTACAAGTATAATAATGTGTAAAGACTGATTTCCCCATATCCACTAAAATTTGTTTACATCAATTAGAGGATGAAGTTTGACTTCTGTTCTAAGGGATGTTTTCTTTTGTTATAGATTGAATACCATTAATGCTAGTAGATCTACCTTACAACAACCATCTTTTACATATTTACTATGCTAATCCCTTGAAGTTTTAGAACAGAAAGCTACTTTTGCTTTTGTAATTTTTTTTAGTTGCATAGACGATTGTTATTGTTATGATATACATAGAGAAAACATAGATGAAGCCTGCTCATAATTTCTCTTACTTTGAGCCTTGACATCCTGCTAGGTGGACATGTCGACAACAGTATCAGGTTGGTATCACCTGACGGGGCAAAAACATTGGAAATAGCAAGAGGGCATTGTGCACCCGTAACTTGTCTGTCTCTATCACCTGATAGCAAGTACCTCGTGACTGGTTCCCGAGACACAACAGTTTTAGTCTGGAGAATACATCGGTCACCAAGATTTCGGTCCGGCAGCATGTCAGAGCCGCCCAATGGCACAGTGACACCAACTTCAGTTAGTGCTACTACTGCAGCAAGCGCTTTCATAGATAAAACTAAGAGAAGGCGTATTGAAGGTCCTGTACAGATAATCCGTGGCCATCTTGGAGAAGTTATCGACTGTTGTGTCAATTCAGATCTCGGAGCTGTTGTCTCGTGCTCTAATTTTTCTGATGTTTTGGTTCATTCCGTGAGTAGGGGTAGATTGCTCAGAAAGCTTCATGGTGTAAAGGCTCATATGGTCAGGCTTTCACGAAATGGCATTGTCGTCACCTGGAATAAGTCACTGCACACTCTTTCAAGTTACACGCTTAACGGGATCCAAATTTCTCGGGCTCACCTTCCTCTCTCTTGTACCATTAGTTGCATGGAGATTTCTTTCGATGGATGGAGACTATTGGTTGGAATAAACTCATGTTCAGAAGATGATTATGGTGTGGGATTAAATGAAGTTGATGAATTCGAGAGCTTGGATGTTTCATCTCCTTCAGTTTGTCTCATCGATCTGCATACTCTTAAGGTATAAAATTGGTGAAGACAAACAAACAAATCTTCAACTGTTTATTATTGATATGGATTACATGAACCTTTTTTGGAAAGGGTTAATTGTGGTAAAAATCAGCATGCTTTATGGTCATTTTAATTTTGGCCTCATACTTCTAGAAACCACAAACAAGAATTTCATTTGTGTGATATCGGGTCACTGTTAATCAGTAACTCCCTTGAACAAAAATGGAAATAAAATGTACTGATTCATTTGAATTTCTGAGAACATCACTGACAAAGTGTAGTGCCTTAAAAAGAAACAAAATAAAAAGAAGTGTATTATATAGAAGCAGAAATGAAATTCACTGCCTTATTTTTTCTGAAACATGTGATTCTCAGTAGACGGTTCCTTAAAAAGAGCAACAAATATAGTCACTTGTTTGTGGTTTTAAAGTACAAGGCCTAAACAAAAGTGGGCATATATAAAATAAACCACCTTTTACTGCAATTAACCCTTTGTAGTCATAATTCATTTAATGTTCAGAAAACCCACCATTTCTGAATATGGCATCGAACAATCTCGACCTCAAAACTCATAATAAAAGAAGGGGCTTAACTACAAAACATGCAAGATATTTTACCAATCTATGCAGCATGCTTCTTTTACCGTTTAGTGAAACTGCCATTTCATTACCATTTATGTGGATATAGACAACACGTAAGTTTGTTGCATTGATTGATAATGGTAAGGAATAGTAATTTTGTTACATAACATGTTAAAGTAAGCTTCTGACATTAAATGGTTAAAATGACGGTATGTTGCATAGATTGGTAAAAGGTGAAAGTAGCTTGCATTTCTTTGTGGTTATCACCATTGTTTTTTAGGGTCAGGCATTCTTCAAGTTGATGTACATGGTCCCCCATATCAACTTGCTTACAAGCATACTTATTACAGGTATTTCACACAATGAAGCTTGAAAAAGGGCAAGATATAACCGCACTTGCGATGAACAAGGACAACACTAATCTCTTGGTATCAACATCTGACAAACAATTAATAATCTTCGCTGATCCCTCTGTAAGTTGACACTTCCGTTTCTTAGTCTTAAAAAAATTCTTCTCTTGCCCTGATTCATTCCTTGAACATAAAAATGCAGATATTTGATATCACATTTTTGTCAAATCATATCTGTTAATGGTTACTAATCGACTTCTTTTACCAAGAAATGAAGTTATTTGGAAACCTTAAGCTATGGTTTACTTGATGACCGTCACATTATAGTGCAGTTTTTCAGTCATCATTAGTCATGAGAGTACTAACAAGGACAATTAAAAGATAGTGAGCTGACTTTTGCTTGAAGAAAATATCCTTTTCTTTCTTAAAAGAGAAGAGAAGGGAACTGGAAGGAAAATTTTAGAAAATTCTCTCCAATTGTAGGCAGATTCAGAAAGAAAAATGGAAAGGCAATGTATATAAAACTTTTAACCACTACCATAGATTATGAGCTGTGTAAAAGTATTTCTTGATATCTGAATAGGTTACAACAGGGAGTATATATATATACAGTGAAAGATTCCCAAAAAAGAGCAGAAAATCTCTATAAAATTGCATGTTTCCTATTTAGAAAATAATCCCAATGCCAATCATAAAATCTCTTCACCAAAGTGCATGATTTCCTAGTCTGGTGAATGTAGTCTTCCATTCCAAGTTTGCTAATGATTTGTTGGAACTTGTTATGTGGCATCACCTTTATAAGTACATCTGCTAATTGATCTTCAGTTGAGACATATGGAGACCCTAGTAGACCACTTTCAAATTTTTTTAATAAAATGGTTATCAACCTCTATATGCTTCGTTATGCCATGTTGCACTAGATTGTGAGCAATGTTAAAGGTAGATTAGTTGTGGGTAGGGGTGTAATCGAGCCAAGCCAAGTCGAGTCGAGACCAAGCTCGAGCTCGACACTAAAACTCTAGCTCAAAACTCGACTTGAGCTCGATCGAGCCTATGTTTTGAAACTCGAGTTAGGCTCGATAAACTACTTGACACTATCGGGCTTGGCTCGACTCGGCTCGATTAAGTTCTTGGAAAAAAGAAATTGAAATATAAATACAAAATATTCAATCTAATTTTATCCCAACAAGCAAGAATGATGCAAATATAAGAATGTAATTTAGGTTTTAAAGTTATATAGTTTGATTTATATAGTAGTGATAAAAATATAATACTATAAAGTTGAAGGGTATATATGTAAACATTTAAACTTAGGCTTCATTAGGCTCGCAAGCCTATTGAGTAGGCTATTTTAATACTCGGGCTCGACTCGATTACTACTCGAGTAGCTCGAGCTCGGCTTAATTAACAACGAGTTGATTTCAAGTTTTTTACGAGTCGATCTTGAGTAGCTCACGAGTTGTCTCGTATCGTATATTTTAGCAAGTACTGAAACTGATGTTCAACATGTGTTGGACTGAAGCTTCTGCATGCACCGAAGCTGATGTTTCAACAATGACTAAACTGAAAATTGTTATTATTTTAGTGTAATTCCTTAAACCTATTTATTGGCTTTGGTTGGAACTAGAACGAGTATTGATATGTGGTGTACACACTCATATAAGTTTGGTCAAAGTCAAGACACGAACGTTAAAGCAGGGTCAAGGGGGTTGCGCCTCCTTGCGGGGTCCTAGGGGCAGCGACCTAAGCGAGGTCCAAGGTTCCGCTGAGAAAGCTTAACAACTTAGGTGGTTTGATGTAAGAATTTATTTCTTGATGTGTTAACTTCATTGAAAACGTTTAACAACTTAGGTGCTTTGAAGCCTGCTGTCTTAACAGGATGTTAAGATAAGGCTGGCTAGTGCTATGAAGGTTGTTGTCTTAACAACTTTGATGCTATTAAGATAAGGCATGTTGTTGTTAAGGTTGCTGTCGTAACAACTTTGATGTAGTTAAGACAAGGTTGTTGTTAACGTAGCAGCGGTTTCAACCGCTTTAGTCGGTTGAATTGAAAGTTCGTGAATCTTATCCACTTGATGTCGTTAGGAAAACAATACACACACATACACACAAACAAATTTATCAGTCAAGAACTAATGCATTTCTCTTGTGTATTATTATCCCATAACAAAATTTGGATACCATGTTAGAGCAAATTGTTGTTATCAGAAACTGCAGATTCGATGTCGCAGTTATATATAGTCACTGCTAAAACCGTTTTAGCAATGTTTATGACCTCTTTATTACTTTCTAATTTTAACACCCTATTAACAATGGTGTTTAATGTTGAAATCTATTACAAAAAAAGGTTATTGGTTTCAATTTGAACACACAGAACATATACAATTCTTTGAGTGTTGCTTTCTTTTACAAACAAAAACCAACCTATAAATATATAGTGACACATAACAAAATCTAATGAAAAGATGAGGAGAGAGAAAATGTCCAAGTCATGGATCAAACATCGAATGAATTAGACGTATGTATCTTTAGTCGTTTTGTATATTAATGTTATAATAATGCTAAGGGATTTTAATAATGATGTAACAACACTGATACAAGGGTCTTTCAGGTGAAATTCACGACCGTGGTCAGGCGAGCAGGAAGCAGTCTTATCGGATTGACTAGGGGTAGGCGTCGTTCACGGAGGAGCTTAGCAAGTGTTTCAAGTGATGATGAATAGCAATGCTGAAATAACGACGGGTCAAGGTTGCAACAACAGGGTTTCTTACAACTTCATCCATGTCGGAGGTATGATTATTTTGCAAAGAAAATCCATATACCCTAAATTACACAAATATCTATCATATCAATTATGTTTAACTTCCGATTTAACTTAAGTGCTTGTTGTAGGAAAGAAACATTAATTCTACCCTAAATAACATCTGTCTTTCCCAGAAAAAGGATGCCACATTGTCCCTTTTCAAAATTTAGCATTTCATAAGTTTGATGTTTTCATGTTATTCTTTTTCAAAATTATCATGAAGGTTTTGTCAAGTATAATCGCATGTAAAATTCCCCCCAAAATTTGTCTACATTCCTTCTCATTTTTTAAAGTTTTTACTTTTTTCCCACAAGGGCATAGTTGCAAAAGGCACGCCTAGGCTCTAAGGCTCATAAGGCCCAACATGTGGTGCTTTTTCCCTGACAAAAGTGCGCCTCGGTTACAAGGCGAGTTTTTTAGAAGGATGGACCACTAGGCAACTAGGCATCATACAGATATTTTTTATATTATAAATGTTTTTATGCAACTAGGCATTATATATATGTTTTCAGGCAACTAGGTAGCTACATAATTGGATATTATAATTGTTTTTATGCAACTAGGGAACATGGAACATAGCTTTGTTTGATATTATAAATGTTTTTATGCAATTTGAGTTGTGTAGCCAACTAGACATTATACATATGTTCTTTTACATTTTTTTACTTTGATGTGTCTCGTATCAATGAGGCCTGCGTCTGCACCTTGCGCCTAGGTCCCGAGGACAGGGCGGATCCATAGTTCAATTGTGGGGGTCAAACGACCCCGATAATCTTTTAATTTTACGTGTGATATATATAATCGAAAATTTTTCGACCCCTATGACTTTTGAAGTTCGACCCCAATATCCTTGTTAGTTTCTGTATAATTTAAACATATAAAAAAAATTTGTTACAAAATCTAAAAAAATATATCAAAACCTAATAGTTTGTTACCCATTTAACTAATAATTTAAAAATACATGTGTGTTGAACCTTCATTTATTGGGATAATTCATTGTTGGACACTTTACATTTGGGTTTGGACTATAGGAATATATTGTTAGTTTTATTGTTACTTATTTGGTGTTTGTAAGAATGTTTTTTGTTGTTTTAGTCTTTTAGAGTTTTAGATATTTAGATTATTATTTGTTTGAGACTTTAAGTGTCAATTAACATTAAGTTACATTTTTTAACAGTTTTAGTTCACAAATTCTACAAGTAATTGCATAATTCAATTGGTGATGAATGATTGATTGACTGTTGCATTTGCACCATAAAGAAAGAATTACTCAATGTTTTGGATGATGATATAATAACTAATAACTCATTTTCGAAAGTTAAAAACTTGTAGGGGACAACTGTAGAGTCTAAATTCTTTTAGTTTGTAACGATTAATGATTTGTAACATTTGCATATTTATTTTATTATGTGATCAAGATGAACCGACCCGAACTTTTGAGGTGTAAAATTCTTTTTAGAACCATAAACACTCGTACCATCCCATCATGATAAATTTCGACCCCTATAAAAAAAATTTGTAGATCTGCCACTGCCCGAGGACTTCTTTACACCTCAGTGCGCCTTGAGCCTTTCAATGCACAAGGGTGGACCTACATGTTGTGCTGGATATGCACATGCATACTGATGAAAAAGTTTTCATGTTTTGTAGTGTAAAACAATGAAAAATAAAGATATTGGTATTCCATTTGTGACAGCCCAAAACCATAAGCAAATTAACTCAGTATAATAAACTTCTGGATCAGCTTAAATCCATAATTTAAAGTTATTAGTATTACCAATGAGTCAAGAACTTATAAAGAACTTAATTCTTATTCATAATCGACGAATGCCAAGACAAATACTTTGACGAATGCCAAGAAAAATACTTAACCTTACTTCTAGTCTGATTACTAATGAAACAAATGATATGAGTAAATATAAATTCATTATGTATAATCGATAGAACAATGGGACAATGAGCTACAAGAACTATGCATGATTATGAATTAATGAAAAGGTGAAATGATTACATAACTTACAAGAATATAATGGAATTAAATATTTTTTTAGTAATTTACGAGTCTCACGTAATACATATGAAAATCACAACTTTTGGCTAGACACATAGTTGGAGAAGAGTGTTTGACTATTAGTCATTTATCTGAAATACCTTAGTAGTAACTTCATCATCTTGTTTTTGTGATGATTTCAATGGACAAAATAGAAACTTCAGCTTCACAATTTTTCCATAAAAGATAATGTTGCAAATTGGATGTGGCGAAAAGAGTAATTGGGTGTTAATCTTCAACCATTGTTCTTGTTGCTTGCAGGCTGAGCTTGAAGAAGGTGGATCACATGCTAATTTCATGAACATATGAGAAAACTTAACTTTTCATGAGTTGACCAGAAGGACAAGCTGGCCGGTTTCATGAGTTAAGATAGATATTCGAGTTCAACTAGCAGTTGTTGTCATCGTGTAACATATTTCTCCCGGCTTCGTGTATATGAATTGCAGAGGATTATATGTACAGTAGAGGGTTATTGTGCAAATTTTGACTTTTCATTTTGTAAAAAGTGATGCCACAATGAAAGTGGCCCTCGAGCTTGTACATGAAATCATCTGATGTAATACATGTAAAACTCTGGTACGTTAGAAATGGAAAATGATAGTCGTCGTTTGCATGGAATTCAAGAGCATATTATTTTCAAGTTCTTTGCAAATGCAAGTAGTGCAAATGAAGGGTGGTTTTGATCGATCTATTCTTGTCGAAAGAGCATGTCTAAGAACTTCTTTATGCATAATTTCTTGTGTTATTGTTATTGTTGTTTAAAACTCGTTTAACTCAAACCGAGCCATTAAGCACACCAAACCAAACCAAAGAAAATAAGGATAATTATATTCCAAAAAATTGGTCATATAGTTAAAGTAGTTAACTACAGGGGCTCCCAAAATGGTCAAACATTGAAATAGATATTCCAAGAATGATCAGATCACAGTTATGTTTGATTAGTGAATTGTAAGTCATGTTAATGATATTGAAATACGTGGATTAACATCATATATTTAATTTTGTTCATATTTTACAATTTTTAGAGGGTGTTTGGTTTTGCGTTTGGAAAGTGCTGCAGCGTTTTGATACCTAATAATCAGATTATTGTTGTAACAAAAAGTAATGCTGAAAGTTTAGTGTTTGGATTTGTTTATGATGTTGGTTATCACAATTATCAAATAATCAGTTTTTAAGTGTTTGGATTTGTGTTTAAAACTTGTAAAATTACCAAAAAGGACATTTGTATCATTATGAATTTTCTTAATTTAATAAGTATTTTAGCTTATAATATAATATTTTTATTTATAATTATTTATCAATAAACATTTTAATAAGTTTTTTTATCAAAAAAAATAAAACTTTAAATATAATAATTTATAAGTTGAATTCTAAGCTAATAAAAGTACAATTTAAAAAACAAAAAATTATAAGAAAAATATAATAACCTAACAAAGAGTAAAAAATACTCAAATTTCAAATATAAACAAGCAGTTGACACGAGAAAATACACCCATTTTGCTCCTTAAATATATATTCCATTTCATCTCCTTATACTAACCACCACTCACTGCCTTTTTTTTTTAATACTGTGTGCATACATACAAAATTAGTGCAGTACTCAAATGAGCTTTTCCATCTGCCCAGTACTCGTAACCTCAGAAAAATATGAAAATAGTGTAACACCCCAAATAATTAAGAGGTAATTATATCCCTAATAATGTTGAGTTAATATAATTATTGGAGTAATTATTATTAATTGGAGATAATAATAATATTGAGACTTATATGATAAAAAGGAAACATAATTTGATATTTGAATACATTTTGTGTAATTATGTCAAATCTATTTATTTAGATTTTGAATTATTAACTAATGCAAATTATGACATTTTAGTTTGTAATTTATATAAATGCAATTGAAAGACTTGTGGAAAGGGGGCATATTGTGCATATGTGCATAGATGGAGGGTTGGGGGTGGCCAAAGGCCAAACCCCCTCCTTTTTCCTTCTTCAAAATCGTCCAAAAGGACACAAAACACACACACACTTCATTTTTTGCAAGAGTTGAGAGAAAATATGGAGAAAAGTCTAGGGTTTGATATTATGATCATCAAGGGTGAAGATTGAAGCCTAGAAATCTCTATTTGGTGCTATCATTGAAGGTATAATCACCTCCTTTGTTCTTCTTCTTCATTTACTTTCATTTTCTCTATTTTTGGGGATGAAACCCTAAATGGGTATTTGTTGAAATGTTTTGTAAAGGCTCCAATTTTTTAGTAGTTGTTATATGATCAAAATGGAGCCATAATATGTAACTACATTGGTAGTTTGAGTTAGTTTTGGTTGGAACCCAATCTAGGGCTCAAATGAGCTTTGATGGGTTATGGATTTGAGTTTGATGTTTTAGTAGGATAAATATGCTAAAGTCTTGATTTGGATATGTTAAATATTGATATGGAATCGAATGGAAGTTAATAGATGCTCATTTGGAGCTTTAAAGTGGTAAATTGGGTTTTAACCCATTTGTGAACTCAAAAGAGTTCATATGAACCAATTGGCAATTTTTTTTATAATTTAAATGTGTGGGAAGGTTATAAAATGATCTAAATATGTTATTTTAGTGATTTCATGTATTGGTTGGGGTTAAACTCGAGCAAAGGCTCAAGTTGGTGTTTTAGGCATAAACCGCACGCCAAGTGTTCGGTGAAATGCCTCAATGAGAACCCAAGCATTTTGGGATTGGGTTTAATGTTTGAATATATTATGAATGTCTAAACATAGCCTAAATATGTCAAATATTGCTATGGAATTGATTAGAATTGAATTCAAGCTCAATTGGAGCTTTGTGTTGCCGGTTGAAGTTTTCGGTCATTTTCGGACTCGTTCGGAGTCCGTATGAGCTCCATGGAATCATGGAATGTTATGAAATCATTTTAATATGTTTAGAGGTGTCTAAGTGACCTTAATATGCTATTAATATTGTTGGTAAAGTCTTTCCAAAGTTACGAAAACGTTTATGGGAGTTTTAGGAGTTTGGTGTGCATTTTTGACTCAAAAATGAGCTGGGAGCTGTCCAGGTTGTGACACCCTCTTGCTTTGATAGTATAAATGTAATCACCAGGATCGACAAACAACCCAATGAATAATATGATAATTAAGATTGAATACTTAAAACAGATTTAAGAAGTTCCACACTAAAGCATTAAAAGTACACGACTACAGTGATTAAGTTTAAGTATTACAACACAAAGTAGTAATTCCCAGCCCAAAGCTATTACATTCAAGTACCAATAGCTTCTAAAGTCTCCGGGATATTGAAGTGAATTGCTTAAGTACAAAGTCCAGCTACACTTTTGTCTTTGCCTGAAAACATGGTGAGTCAACAGTATGCTAATTGCTTAGTGAGATAACAGATTATACAAACAACAAATATTTCTTTACAAGCAATCTGCCCCATGTATGTGAAAACAGGCAGTGTAAGCCTCAGTGTATGTGAAAACCATGCAGTGCTAGCATGGGGTTGGCAGTTCAAATACTGATCGGGGATGTGCCGAACCTGACGGGATAACGAGTGGGATGATCAGTCCCCGACAGTGGCCTGCTGTCAGCCCCAGTCCAGGTCGCATCAGATTGTGAAGTAATGGTCATGCAGTGCAAGCATGATGTAATAGATGCACTTTCAAATGAACGCTGGCTACATGTGTGTTACATGTCAAGTACGAGTGTGCATCATAACAACAAAGTAATCATGAGTGCCAATTGATGTATGAACAATGTGAACATGCCATTGAATATATAAACATGAATGCAAAAACAATAAATGTTAGAATGACAATCTGTTACTCACAGTGATTGGTATAGTGTGACTTGTCTCTGAATCAATGTGTGTTTTGATAACACCACAATCATCTGTAAAGTAAGTGTAATAGTGATTTTGTGTCAGTAATTGCTTAAATCTTATATTCTGTAATTTAAATGAAATTCTAACTGAATTCGGACCACATCCGAATTCGGATGGTCCGAAATCCGGATGGTCCGAATTGGGTGAGGTCCGAAGTAGAGTGGGTCCGAATTGGGGTGAAGTCCGAAATGGGTGTGGTCCGAAGTCACTATAGGTCCGAATTAGGTTGGGAGTCCGAATTGGGATGGACCCGAAATTGTAGTTGGTCCGGATTGAGTATGGTCCGAACTGCTACTGGTCCGAACTGGGTAGGGATCCGAATTCGGATGGATCATCAGTCCGAGTTCATACTTGGTAAAATTCTAACATTTTCCAGAATTTACTTTTGGACCATTTTTACATGTTTTGAGTCTAATATTGCAAATGTGAGCTTAGTAGCACTATCTTAACACTTTATACTTTAAACTACAACTTAAATATACCAAATTAATCTCATGTTCTTCATTTGTTCGAAGAACATCTACTAAAACACACACAAAATCTCTGAAATCATACTTAGAGGTGGAATTAGAATCTGAAATTTGGTATACAACATTATCATCACTCGATTTTAACATTGCAACACTAATATTCAACATGCATCAACAATTGAAACATAGATCTTATGATTCGGTTTTCACTAAAAACCGAACCAAAACTTCAAGAATTCGTAAATATGAGCAAACGTTACCTCAAATTGTTTGTTGCAGCAGTTATAGTTCCTAAATTGCAACTTGAATCCAACTTTTACACTTGAAATTGTTGAGTTCTTGGGTGTTCTTGATAAAACTCGAGAGATAGAGAGAGAGTGAGGGAGTCGGCTAGAGAGAGAGTGTAGTGAGAGAGTGGATTTTGAAAAGTGAAAGACTTTTCCCCTTTTTATTTCTATTTTGACCCAATTGCACATTATACCCCTCAACTTCGTATTTTCTTACTTAACTGATAATATGATCAAAATTTAACTTAAATTGATATAATAATCCCTTAACACAATAATTAAGTCCTTAAAGCTGTAAATTACATATAATTGAAAAATAGGGATGTTACAGCATGGGCTCCACCACGCCTATACTTCGTCCGCGAAGTCATGCTGCGCTAAACAAACTTGGGTACTTAGTCTTCATGTCTTCTTCTGATTCCCAAGTATGATTAGCTCCCCGATGATGCTTCCACTTGACCAGCACCATCCTGATTTCCTTGTTGCGGAGTTTCTTGACTTTTGTTTCCAGTATACACTCCGGCTCATCAACGAACCTTAGCCGTTCGCCAATCTTAACTTCCGAATGATCAGTCCATGGTTCCCTTTTGGGCACCAGACTCTTCCTTAAGTAGCCCACATGAATGACCAGGTGAACACCTGACAATTCCTCCGGCAAGTCCAAATGATAGGACTGATTACCAACTCTTTCTACTATCTTGAAGGGTCCTATGAACCGAGGCGATAACTTTCCTCGCTTTACGAATCTTGTAACACCTTTCATTGGGGAAACCTTCAAGTATACCCACTCATCCTTCTGAAACTCTATCGCTTTATGGCGGTGATCGTGATAGTTCTTTTGCCGATCTTGTTCCGTTTTCATGTATTGCCGAATGAGTTGAATCTTTTCGTTTGTTTCTTGCAATAAGGCAGGACCAGCTATTGGAGTTTCTCCTGTTTCCCTCCAACAGGTTGGAGTCCTACACTTTCTGCCATACAGGAACTCGAATGGTGTCATCTTGATTGTGGAATGGTAACTATTGTTGTAGGAGAATTCAACCAATGGGAGGTGATCGTCCCAATTACCACCCAAATCCATGACACAGGCTCTGAGCATGTCTTCCAGTGTTAAGATCGTCCTTTCACTCTGCCCATCAGATTGAGGTCTGTAAGCAGTACTCATTGCGATACGAGTACCAAGACCGTTTTGCAGAGCAGCCCAGAAGTTAGAAGTAAATCTACTATCTTGATCAGAGACAATAGACTTAGGCACACCATGTCTGATGACGATTTCGTTTACGTAGATTTGGGCAAGACGGTCCAGTGAATAGGTTTCTCGAATGGGAATAAAGTGAGTAGATTTTGTCAATCGATCAACAATGACCCAAATGGCATCATGTTGACGACGTGTCTTGGGCAGCTTTGTTATGAAATCCATAGTAATATGATCCCACTTCCATTCCGGGATAGGAAGAGGTTGCATACTACCAAAGGGTTGTTGGTGTTCTGCTTTGACTAATCTGCATGTTCTGCATCTTTCCACAAATTGACCAACGTCTCTTTTCAACCCTAGCCACCAGAAATCGGCTTTCAGGTCGTTGTACATCTTTGTGCTTCCAGGGTGAATTGAGAACTTAGATTGGTGAGCTTCTTCAAGAATTACTTCTTTCATGTTCCCGAACTTAGGAACCCAAACTCTACCGTATACACCTTTGAGTCCGGTTCCGTCGTCTTGCATTAATGGCAACTGTATTCTGACATTCTCGTCCTTTACATTCTCCTCCTTTAGGGCCTGCAACTGAGCAGCCCTTACATCGTCTATGATAGTTGACGTCAAAATTGTAGAAGTCAAGGCATAACAGTATGCCTTGCAGTACACTTTTCGGCTTAGGGCATCGGCCACTACATTGGCCTTCCCTGGATGGTAAAGAATTTCGCAGTCGTAGTCCTTGATCAGCTCCATTGACCTTCTTTGCCTCATATTCAAGTCCTTCTGACTCAATATGTACTTCAAACTTTTATGATCGGTGTAGAGCTGACACTTGGTTCCGTACAAATAGTGCCTCCATAATTTGAGAGCGAAAGTCACAGCAGTTAGCTCTAGGTCGTGAGTAGAGTAATCTTTCTCGTGCGGTTTGAGCTGTCTGGAAGCGTATGCTATGACATTTCCTCTTTGCATCAGAACAGCACCCAAACCCATGCCTGATGCATCTGTGTAGACTACAAAGTCCTCGTTCCCTTCAGGCAGGGCTAACATTGGTGCTTCACTTAGCAGTCTCTTCAATATGTCAAAAGTCACTTGTTGTTCTTCTTTCCAAAAGAAGGTCGTGTTCTTGCGAGTAAGCTTAGTAAGCGGAACGGCGATTTTGGAGAAGTCTTTGATGAATCGGCGGTAGTAACCAGCCAATCCCAGAAAATTGCAAATCTCGGAGGCGTTGCGAGGTGATTCCCAGTTCTGGATAGCTTCGATCTTTGCAAGATCAACAGCAATCCCAACACCAGATATCACGTACCCCAAGAATTGGATCTGAATTGAATATTGAGTAAGCACAAGTTAATAACGAGTTTATGATTGAGTATAAGGATCAGACTCTGTCGAGCATTGGCCGGCAGACTCTGTTCATGAGATCCATGAAAGCAACCGGCGCATTTGTGAGACTGAATGGCATTGCCAGAAACTCGTAGAGTCCGTAACGAGTTCTGAAAGCCGTCTTTGGAATGTCGTTTTGATGTACTTTGAGTTGATGATAACCCGAACGAAGATCAATCTTCGAGAAGTAGCTTGCGCCTTGTAACTGGTCGAAGAGATCATCAATCCGGGGCAACGGGTATTTGTTGTTGATTGTGACTTTGTTGAGTTCTCTGTAATCGATGCACATACGCAATGTGCCATCTTTCTTCTTAACAAACAACACAGGAGCGCCCCATGGAGAAGAACTTGGGCGTATGAAACCCTTATCGAGCAACTCCTGTAATTGTTTCATCATTTCCTGCATTTCAGCAGGGGCTAAACGATAAGGAGCCTTTGCTATTGGAGCAGCTCCGGGAATGAGGTCAATGCAGAATTCCACTTGACGATCAGGTGGCAATCCCGAGATATCTTCTGGAAAGACATCTGGAAATTCTGAAACAACGGGAACGGTGGAAGGAGATTGAATTTCAGCCTTAGCATCGACAGCGTAGGCTAAATATGCAGAACAACCCTTGGCAACATGCTTTTGGGCTTTTGCAATTGAAATAAGGCACAAGTCGCCTTTGTGTCTATCACCATATATGCAAATGTCTCGGCCTTCGGGAGTGGTAATCTTGATCATTCTTTTCTTACATACAATCTGGCCTCGTTATGAACCAACCAGTCCATGCCTAGTATAACATCAAATTCCCCGAACTCCATGGGAATTAGATCTATGTTGAATACTACATCCTCTACCAACAATGTGCAATTCCTATACACTTTATCTGCTTTAACTAACATGTTGCTAGCAGTCTCTATGTCAAGTACAAATTGCAGTTTGGAAGTAGGCATATTGAATTGACGAGCAAATGAAGTGGAGACAAACGAACGGTTGGCTCCAGAATCAAACAGTATACGTGCAGGAATGGAATTAACATAGAACGTACCAGTGACCACCTCCGGGTCATCCTTTGCTTCTTCAGCTGTGATTTGGAACGCCCTTGTTGGAGCCCTTTGAGATTGATCCCTGCGAGCAGTGGATGCTGCAGAAGATCTTGTCGTTGATTGTTGAACATTCTGTTCTCGTGGGGGTTTCGGGCAATCCCTTGCAAAATGGCCAAGTCTATGGCAGTTGTAGCATGCATCTTTTCGTGGACAATGCTCCCAGTGATGGCCTTTCTGCCCACAGCAAAAGCAGTACATGTCTTGTGTCTTGCACTCCCCAGAGTGTGCTTTTCTGCATCGCCTGCAGTCCCTCATTTCAGAACTGGCCGAAAAGGCCCTTCCCTTCTTGAGTGATGAAGATTGTTGATGAGATTGGGGAGAGAATCGGGAGGATCCAGACTCCCGCTGCGTTTTTGGCGGCGACGGTTGAGTCGATGTTGCGGCGGCTGAACCTATGACATATCCAGATAATAGAACAATCTGCTCCACATTTCGAGCAGCCTCCAGTAAACCAGCAAAAGTTGTATACCGAACCCCACTCATGGTTCAGCGAATCTCATAGTCTAGACCGGCCTCAAACCGGGCTATCTTTCTCTCTTCTGTGTCAACTTGATGTGGTGCGAACAGGCTTAGTCGGGTGAACTCAACGGCATATTGTGTAACCGTTTTCGTTCCTTGAGTCAGGTTCAGAAACTTCGCCTCTAGACGGCGCTTTTCATCGGTAGGACAGTATTGCTGAGAGAATACTTCCTTGAACTCGTTCCAGGACATGTGTGACACTACCTCCATCGTCAACACATGTGTCATGGCATCCCACCACATGACTGCGTCCCTTGCAAACATAGCGGTTGCAAAGTGAACCATGTCCTTATCAGCGCAGTCGCTGATTCTAAAAGTTCTCTCCGTTGTGGTGATCCACTCCAATGCCGTGACGGCATCTCCAGTTCCATCAAAAGTAACAGCCCCGTTACTTTTGAAGTCCTTAAACCTACAACCCCTTGACTTGTTAGAAGACCCAGTGTCTTGTCTTTCCTATTGGTCATCTTGTTGTTGTTCCTTGTTCTTTCGTTTATCAGCCTTACGTTTCGCTTCGGCCTCATCTCTGGCCCTTAATTGGTCTGCAAATGACTAAGTCTGCTCAGCCATTCTTTTGGATTGTAGCTCATTATTCTGTTCCATAAGAGCTTGCATCATCTGGAACATTTGTTGAGGAGTCATATCGTCTCCTGACATGTTCTGAAATATAACAACTTATATGTAGAACATTTATTGGTAAGTCCTAAGTGTTCACAGTTACCCTTTAATTTGTCCCCGTGTGCATGTCAATTCCTATCTTAGTTCGGATCATTTCCTAGGAGTCCATTCTAATATCATAACCTAAGTTTGAGTCCAAGTCCTCACGGACACTTGAAACCTCAAACTAATGCTCTGATACCAAAATCTGTGACACCCACTTGCTTTGATAGTATAAATGTAATCACCAGGATCGACAAACAACCCAATGAATAATATGATAATTAAGATTGAATACTTAAAACAGATTTAAGAAGTTCCACACTAAAGCATTAAAAGTACACGACTACAGTGATTAAGTTTAAGTATTACAACACAAAGTAGTAATTCCCAGCCCAAAGCTATTACATTCAAGTACCAATAGCTTCTAAAGTCTCCGGGATATTGAAGTGAATTGCTTAAGTACAAAGTCCAGCTACACTTTTGTCTTTGCCTGAAAACATGGTGAGTCAACAGTATGCTAATTGCTTAGTGAGATAACAGATTATACAAACAACAAATATTTCTTTACAAGCAATCTGCCCCATGTATGTGAAAACAGGCAGTGTAAGCCTCAGTGTATGTGAAAACCATGCAGTGCTAGCATGGGGTTGGCAGTTCAAATACTGATCGGGGATGTGCCGAACCTGACGGGATAACGAGTGGGATGATCAGTCCCCGACAGTGGCCTGCTGTCAGCCCCAGTCCAGGTCGCATCAGATTGTGAAGTAATGATCATGCAGTGCAAGCATGATGTAATAGATGCACTTTCAAATGAACGCTGGCTACATGTGTGTTACATGTCAAGTACGAGTGTGCATCATAACAACAAAGTAATCATGAGTGCCAATTGATGTATGAACAATGTGAACATGCCATTGAATATATAAACATGAATGCAAAAACAATAAATGTTAGAATGACAATCTGTTACTCACAGTGATTGGTATAGTGTGACTTGTCTCTGAATCAATGTGTGTTTTGATAACACCACAATCATCTGTAAAGTAAGTGTAATAGTGATTTTGTGTCAGTAATTGCTTAAATCTTATATTCTGTAATTTAAATGAAATTCTAACTGAATTCGGACCACATCCGAATTCGGATGGTCCGAAATCCGGATGGTCCGAATTGGGTGAGGTCCGAAGTAGAGTGGGTCCGAATTGGGGTGAAGTCCGAAATGGGTGTGGTCCGAAGTCACTATAGGTCCGAATTAGGTTGGGAGTCCGAATTGGGATGGACCCGAAATTGTAGTTGGTCCGGATTGAGTATGGTCCGAACTGCTACTGGTCCGAACTGGGTAGGGATCCGAATTCGGATGGATCATCAGTCCGAGTTCATACTTGGTAAAATTCTAACATTTTCCAGAATTTACTTTTGGACCATTTTTACATGTTTTGAGTCTAATATTGCAAATGTGAGCTTAGTAGCACTATCTTAACACTTTATACTTTAAACTACAACTTAAATATACCAAATTAATCTCATGTTCTTCATTTGTTCGAAGAACATCTACTAAAACACACACAAAATCTCTGAAATCATACTTAGAGGTGGAATTAGAATCTGAAATTTGGTATACAACATTATCATCACTCGATTTTAACATTGCAACACTAATATTCAACATGCATCAACAATTGAAACATAGATCTTATGATTCGGTTTTCACTAAAAACCGAACCAAAACTTCAAGAATTCGTAAATATGAGCAAACGTTACCTCAAATTGTTTGTTGCAGCAGTTATAGTTCCTAAATTGCAACTTGAATCCAACTTTTACACTTGAAATTGTTGAGTTCTTGGGTGTTCTTGATAAAACTCGAGAGATAGAGAGAGAGTGAGGGAGTCGGCTAGAGAGAGAGTGTAGTGAGAGAGTGGATTTTGAAAAGTGAAAGACTTTTCCCCTTTTTATTTCTATTTTGACCCAATTGCACATTATACCCCTCAACTTCGTATTTTCTTACTTAACTGATAATATGATCAAAATTTAACTTAAATTGATATAATAATCCCTTAACACAATAATTAAGTCCTTAAAGCTGTAAATTACATATAATTGAAAAATAGGGATGTTACACAGGTGGTGGGTAGCGGCGCGACTAACCTCTTGGTCGCGCCATGACCATGTTTCTGGCCCAAAAATGGATTTTGCTTGGGTGGGTGTCGATGCTTGGGTCTTATGCGTTCGTTGCACCTTTAAATTAAGTGTTTTAAGGGTTTGAGGGCCTTTAATCCATTCCAGAACTCCTAAGACCTCATATGAACTTAGTACTTTCGGTTTGATAACCCAATACCCTTAGCCCACTATTAGGGGCTTATCTTGTGTTCGGTGGCTTACGTGTACGCGTTATGAATGCTTCTAGGTGAATTGAGTCGAAAGGAGCTTGATTGCAAGCTTTAGCCATTCTCCGGGCTATTGTGGCTTTATTTGAAGGCACTGGAATCTTCTAACCAATCACTGTGAGTTCTAGGACTAATGTAGATGAATGATTACATGTTAATTGTTGTTTATGCCTTGTTGATAACATGATATGTATCCATCCATGATAACATGCTATTTGATCGTGCATATTCATATGCTTTATTGATGGATTCATTGTAGCCTTGTTGGACATGTTCCCTTGCATCATGAATTGGAAATGAATTGTCATGCTAGTTGACATTGTTGTGTATTGGTTTGTCATGCATCTCATATAGTATGCTTAACTGCTTATCTGTATGAATACTAATGATTGGAATATGACAATTCGTATTGGTTGACCTCGTAGGGTGGACTAATCACTTTTGTGATTGATTAATAATAGATGAGATGTATGCATGACACCTTAAGTTATATATTGGGTCACCCTTCGTGACAACCTAATTGATTATGGGTGCCGATAAGGGGCTATTTAGTCGGTAAGTTTGTTAGAATAATCATTCGGCCCCGATGATGTATTAGAATTGCTAATAAAGAAGGGTTAGTAGAATCACATAGATGGTTTCTTTTAATTGGTCTTATGGACCGTTATAGACTCTCATGAGTCATATTGAACCCTAAATTGTTGTGGAATGCGTTTTGGACCCCGTTGGATATCCATGGAATATTCCTGGCCCCTTTGGATGCCAAATGCCGACGTACTTGCACTGTCGGAAGTCCCGTACTTGCTAGGGACAATCTCGTACTTGCTAGGGACAGCCTCGTACTTGCTAGAGGCAATACCACTCCCGACTATGACAGGGAACCCTAGACGACCATGGGGTATGTGGTATTCGGATTTGGATGGGATTATCTCGTGTGAGGACGTCAACGGGCCGCCTGCGGGCGATGATTATGACACGTTGGGCCGCAAGCATGAGTTATATCCTAGTGGCGGTGTTGACATCGTGTGAGGACGGCAACGGGCCGCCTTCGTGGCGATGATTATGACACGTTGGGCCGCAAGCATGATTGTTCTCACCTTTGAATTGGAGTCATTAGTAGTATGTACTGTGGTAATGTAACGTGCCGATTTGGTAAGACAACTTTGTAAAAGCGTTACAACGTGCTACTATGACACGCGTTGGAATCCCCACTTTGGCTCGACTATGTCTAGCGGTGTAGTGGATTCCAAGAGTTGAGTCAGTTCCCTACCTTGACTCGGCTAGGCCGGGCGGTGACAGTGGAACATGTGACATTGATAAATGTCGAGAATGCTAATAGTCCTCAGTGAGATGAGGCATCTTGTTGTGAATTCGAATAGGTAAATAATTGATGTGGGACACCGATAGTCCTCAATGAGGATGATGCGATCCCATTCTAACTTGGCATTGGCCATCACTGGCCCCTATATCTTTGGTTGATAGAAATTATGTGTTGGATAGGCGTGGTTAGCATGTTACTTGTTATTTATATTAATCTTAGAATTCACTAAACAACTTTTGTTGTTTACCCCTTTAGTTGTTAACCTTTTGCAGGTTTGAGCTATCGAGCGGGAAGTTTATATTCTTCCTCATTATTCAAAGTGTAGACTCGAGACTAACGGTAATGCTTTGGTCGTTTGTGATGGGTTTTTGGGTAGCCGACTTCCCGGCCTTAACTATTCGTTTCGCAGGATCATGACCTGTAACCTCGTAGAATTAATAGCTGTTAATCGGAGGCATCACTTGTGATGCATTAGTTGTAAAAGTTTTAATTCTACCCTAGTTCCGCAAGTATTGATGTATAAATTATTGTTAATTACACTTAAATATGTATTATTGTTGTATGGGTGTTTCAATTTGGTATCAGAGACAGGTTCATCGACTGAGTATAGTGCACGATACTCACCCTTGTACACTTGGATGATGCTTATATTGACCCACCTAGGCAAATATTATGACAACAAACATAGGTTTGAACTTTGGCCTAGGATGGGGATACTTGGGTAGACTTATGCTAATTTTGTGTGATAATATGTACCATTGAAGTATATATATATATATATATATATATATATATATATATATATATATATATATATATATATATATATATATATATATATATATATATATATATATATATATATATATATATATATATATATTATTTATGGTCGACATTGGGTTCGACATTGTTATTTTGAAATGGTAAGTGTATGTATGGGTTCGACATTGTTATTAGAAAATTGAGACTTTTTTTTTTTGCTACAGAGTAGTATTAGAAACAGGGAGCAGGAGGCGTGAGTGAAAAAAAAACAATAAAGAGGTATTAGGTTTAGGTTAAACATGATGGTATTATTGTCATTTTACAATTAAAATAAATTGTTGTATCCTTACAGCAACAAAAACTTGCTAAGATTACCACCTACCGCAAATAAGCACTTATTAAGAATTGATATCCAAGCACTTCAAACTACTTATTTGCGGTATCATAACGTAATAATCAAATAAACAGCCTTAATAAGCAAAACCAAACACCCTCTTAATATTCTTTGAATATATTGGATTTATTCTAAAATGATTCATAGCCGTTTGTTGTCATGGAACCAACCATTTGTTGTCATGGAACCACAACATCTTTCTGTGCTCACTTTTTTTTTTTTCATTTTCCGGACGTTTTAATTTATTTAAGGAAGAGTTTATTATGAAAAACATCAACATGTTTTTACGGTTTTTATGTTTTCATTATCCAATATTATTTTTTCTATAAAATCTTCAAGTTAATTTTTTTTACCTAGTTTTATGAAATTTAATTTTTTGGTCCGGTTATAATTGTAAACTAATTTTTAAAATTGAAAAACAAGTTCTAATAACTAAATTTTATTAAACTAAAAAAATAGAATTAACATAAGGACTAATTTGAAAAAAAAATAATATGAAAAGATAAAAACATAGAAAAACGTAAAAACATATTAGATTTTTTTCATAATAAATCTTTCTTTTTAAAAGCTTTATCTTTTAGAGTAAGTTTGGGTTTTTTTTGGTTTATTTCATTCAGGATCGGACCGGTGTAAGAACCAATCTCGACCGGAGTATTCGGCCCCCTAGAAGAAGCAAAAACCCCTGAAACATCATAAACCCTAAAAAATTTGAGATGGGTGGCAAAGGAAAGAGGAGAAGAGAAAAAAATTACAAAGAAGCACATGGAGTCGGTAAGAATCGGTTACCTCCACCGCCGGTCCGTTCATCCCTCGACGCCATTCCATCCAAGCTTCGCAAACTCATGTCATACACCTCAGGTTTTTTCCGATCAGTAATAACCCCTTCCACTACCAGTTTCTCTGAATTAAAATCCTATATGAAAACACAACCATATTCAGATTCTAGGTTTCCAATTGTTTTTACATTCACTGATTGTTATATTCTTGTAATTTTGGTTTTCATTAGAAAGTTCTGTTGTGTCTTTAGTGCTTGTTAGAATGTTAGGGCTCTAAAAATTTGTGCTTTTTTTAATTTTTTTGGTGCTTGGTAGGGTTCTTATGTTTAGATTCACTATTTGTAATATGTGTTTTTGGTGTTTATTAGGGTTTTAAAATTTGGTTGAATTGTAATATTTTACAATGATGCTTTTAGGGTCTGGCAAATTGTCAGTGGATGGTGAAGAGCATAAGAGAGGCAGCGGTAGACATGGTGGTTCAGGTGGTGTTAAGCTAATTGAAAATGTAAGTGCTTTGATCATGATGGTGGCTACTTTGTTTATTATTTTATACAATTACATAAACAGAGCCACAAAAACTTGGATTATTACTTTAATTTGATGATATGTTAAAGGAGGTTACTTGTATGCTGAATGATGTACACTCGGAAATTAGGGATATGTTTTGATTTCTGAGGTGGTTTTTGGCATCTGAAATTGAAGTCTTGAATTGGATTGAATGGAAAGCAGGGGCACTTTTAGATTGTATTCAAAATTAGGGATATGCTTTGATTTCTCATGTCAACAGGGTCATTTTCGGCATCCAAAATTGAGATGCTCAATTTTGACTTGATAAAAGTAAAACCAAGGTAGCTAGAGAATCAAATTCAGAAATTCACCTCAAGCACTGATCTTTTTCAATCTTCGGCACCATGTTGGTGGTGTTTGAATGTGATTTCAAAGTGATTATATGATTTATGACATTCAAGAATCAGAATTAGAACAACAAAATGATTAAAGTTAGGGAGGGATAGCTCATTATATCTTTATTTACATGTAGCTTCTTACCTGTTCCTCATAATATGATTATTTTCTTGCCCTAACAAATCATAGTTGAATACTAGAAAAGAGATTATTGTGACTTCATGTTGCCAAAATCAGGTTTACAGGGCATCCAAGCACTTCTGTAATATCATGTTGGTGGTTTGACCATAAATCAAATTTGTGTTGCATATGATGCCTCCCTTCATTCGGTATAATCCTATATAAAAATTTATGGGAAAATTACCTTGATCCGTAGTATGGTAAATTGCTTGCTGAACACATAGAACATAGAGGTTTTTACATGAATTCAATAGCGAAATAGCTTGGGATGCTAAAGAATGATACATCTTAATGGAAAGGTCAAGACTGTCAAATCTTAATGAAGGGTAATTCCCTTATGGTGAAATCTAGCTTGATGATTTTAAAGATGTTGTAGGGCATCAGAAAGAACTGGGGGTAATTGTTAGCATTGGACCCAATGAAAAGTTATTCCTTTATGATTGGACTGCCATCGGTTTCAGGTGTTCAAGTCACAAAAGAGGTCTCTACAAGATATAAATGTGATGTTTTTTTTATAACACCCTTCCCCTGCCTTGCAAAAGTCAAATAGCATAGTTTCCCTTGGTGCTCTTAGCACCATGTATCGATAAAAATTCATTGCAAAAGTCAAATAGCATAGTTGAAGCATTATCAATTCTAAAGTAGGGTTGCAAATGAGCCAAGTAGAATTTGAGCTCCAGTTTGATTCTTGACGCATGTTTTGTTAGGCACTTAGGCTATAACCTCGAACTTGGTCAAATAGCTTGATGTGTTCTTGAGATTGGCTAAAGTACTCGAAAACATCTATAAGCAAAGCTTTCAATGAAACAAGCATGATTTGAGCTTGAATCATAAATATTAACACATACATAGCACAAAAGCTTGATGACAATTCGACTCAAGTGTTTCAAACTCAACTCGACTCTATATGTTTTGAGCTCATATTTGTGTTTGAACTCGATAAAGTGTTACAAGTTTAATTTTGAATTACTTCGATAAAAGCTCTGCTAATTTGTAGCCTTATTGAACATGTAGGTGGACACTACAATCCAAACCTTTTCCTCCCTAGAAATTGAATCTAATAACTTGAGGTTATATTCTTATTTAACTGTGAATATTTTGGACACTGAGGTGTGTTTTCCTTATTTTGTTTACAGAAACTTTCTAAGAAGGAAAAATCTGATTCTTTAGCATCTGAGTCCAAGACGGAAGATGCAAGTGAACAACAAATCGCTATGGAAATGAAAAAGAAGAAAAGAAAAAGGAAGCAAGCAGATGACCTTCGGTTTGAGGCCGAACTAGGTGCAGTTGGTTTGAAAAGGAAGGAACGCAAGAAAAAGTAAGGTTGCATTCTCTTATACACATTTTCTAGTGTTCTACAATGCTAGTTTTGTGGATGCAATCACATTTCCTCACAGTATATGTATATCTACAAAATAAAAGTAGATAATTGCCGAGAACTTCTAAATGTGGCAAATGGCTGATTAGGTAACAGGTTAAAATGGGTTGAACGTCCAATGCTTTTATTAATTTCGTAAATAATTAATATATTAAGTATGATTATAAAAAAAAAAAAACTAATACTACAGTAACGATCAATTTTTCTAATCTATAAATTTAGGTTGTTACCAGTTGATTAAGCAATGATAGATTTTTAACGCATTTGACCTGTTTCTTATCGAGCTATTTTATATATGTTGCCTGTTTAATCTGTGGGAATGAATACAACTTAATTTGATTTTTTCATTTAGGCAAATGTCACTAAATAGCATTTACTTTTGCAGTTTTGCTATTGGTTTGTTTTGGTATTATACTTCTCTCAGTCCGCTTTCTTTATAACAACTTTTGGAAGACTATTGTGGTAATTATGGGCTTATGGCAATTTAAGACTTTGGAACGGTCCATTTTGGTAAGTAGGCAACTAAAAGTTTTGAAATGTCTCATTTTGGTAATTACAATCAGAAAAACGTATTATTAAAATGGAGCATTTAAAATTATAAAATACTAAAATGGGCCGTTCCAAATGTATAATTGCCAATATGACCATTTCAAACGATAATTTCCATATTGTTCATCCAAAAAGTTGCAATTGTGAAATTAGATGGAAAAAAGTATTATCTAAAGTCCTAAACAGAGTAATGACAAAGTAAATTGCTATTCCATGACATTTGTCGTGTCTTTTGTAAGGATTGAATGAGTCACCTCTAGAATTTATTGTTCGTGTCGGCACCTTCATGCTTTTGAAGTATATAGATTGTAGATGATTAAGTGTGAGTCAAGAAGCTACAATTTGTGTATGAGATCATAGTGCACTAGTTTCTCATGTTTTTTTGAAAATGTTTTGTGATTTAAAGTTTAAACCCATTGCCCGGTCACAAAGGAGTAACACTAATTACTGCTTCGAGATTCTTCCATATTAAATATTAACCTAAATAATTCGTACAGACTTCTAGAAGAAAGGAAAAAGAAACAGAAAAAAGCAAAAGAAGATGATGATCTGAACTTTCCTGATCGTGAAGAGATCAAATTTGGAGACGTTGTCCAAGCTCCACCGAAGTTGGTCAATGTTCCTAAGGTTGGCTTCTTCATCCTTAAACTCAACTTAAGTGGTTATGCACTTATTTTAACACTCGACAGACACTTGATTGAATCCAACTGTTGATAGATTACGGGTTTAGTTGTTATTCCCAGCGCCTCTAGGCCTGGTCCCCAAATAGAATACAGCATCATAATAATGTACTTTTTCATTTGTCTCATTTAGGTTGTCATACTTTTTGTCCTACCATTTAAGTCGATGTACTTTCAAAACCATCCCAAATTGGTCATTTTTATGAATATGTTGTCACTAAAACTGTAAATTTGTGGTTAAAAAATTATCGCTAAATTCTATACTTACCAATTTGGGATGGTTTTTGAAAATGCATGGACTCAAATGGTACGGGAAAAGGTATAATGATTAAGTGAGACAAATGAGAAGTACGTTGCTATTTAATGATAATAATTCCTTATAGTGCATTATTATGGCTTGAAGTCATATATTTGGCCTGCGGAATGGAATTTAAATGAATTGAAATTTAGTTTATAGTATATATTTGTTGATTGGTTGAGGTGTGGAATGGTGTTTAAGGTTAGCTAAGTGTTTGGGTTGTGTGAAATGTTAGAAATCTAAATTCATTTACTAATAGCTAGGAACCATAGATTGATTCAACCATAGATTTTGATGGAATTTAAGCACATTTTTGTTTATTGTTTTGTAATCCGAATATCAAAATGCACTATAAACAAATTCCAATTACTTCAAAATCCATTCCGTGAGCCGAACGCCCCCTAGAAGTGATTTTGATATTTGGGGTGAAAACGATAAAATTTGAACGAGTATGAAATAAGTGGGACTTAGGTAAGCTGATTATTGAGATAAATGTTAAATACCTAACCCATCGCTAGTCGTAATCAGCATATTGTCTGATTCTGATTCTGATTCATTAAGTTGTAATTAACACCGTATCCAAACACCACTGTAGACTTCTTTTAGCTTTCTTTACAATATGCAAATGACATTCCTAACCAAGCTAAAATCATTATGTCATGTTTTGTAGCGATTTGGGTCTTCAGTAAACGCGTCTCAAGAGAGGATTCGGTTGAGGGCCATTGAGGCTTACAGGGCTCGAAAGAAATGGGTTTCGAGACCAGGAGTTCACCTCCCTACGACAGATACAACGTCACCCTAATTATAGGGTTTTTCATGTCGATGTGTGTTTTGTCATATTTCTAGTAGTTAGCGGCAAGCTTAACATTTACCAGTTAACAACCACACTGCGAGTTGAAGTCATATATCATTTTTCAGCTATTTTCCAAGTATGAACACCCATAAACTTGAATATTTTGTACTTATTGAGCAACACATTGTTAATGAGAATTATGCAATGTTTATTAGGTAGCAAATAATATCTATGTATATTGGCTTCGCCTTGTAGCCTCCATTAGTGTTGCACTGCAGGTATTCGGAGACCTTGGTGTCGAACAAGTTTATGTTTATTTATTTATTTTTAAAAAGTGGTTTAAAATTCTATTTATTATTCACTGGCTTGGTTCTCATATAATAAATGGTTATTTATGTAGTTTTATTGATGTGAAATAAAAGCAAGCAGCATCGATAGGGTTCAATGGCACGTACGTGATGCCTTGACGTCAAAGCGGGAAGTTAAAATCGAAGGGTAGTATGTATTACCCTATTCTATTAAAAACACGAATATGTAGTCCACCATCGATGTGAAGATTAAGCATCGGTATGTACTTTGCGGTTTTGTTTTCATCACTCAACTTGAAGATGAAGCAACCTAACAAGATGGAAGCGAAGATCTTCATCTGTCTATACGCAAATTCTCGACCCAAACAAATCCTTGGTCCTGCCTGTGTTTTAAAAAAAAAAAAACAGAACATGTATAATATTTTAACATCAAAAATGGCAAAATTTTTTTTTTTTTTTTTGTCAATGTAGACATCTACATGAATTTGTAGAATAATTAACAAGCACAAACAATAGTTGGTTTCGAGTCCTGAATGGTACAAAGTTGATGTTTGCAACCTGTGTAGAAGTTTGCAGTCAGAAGAAATAACCTAAAAGTCTGTGGTCTGTAAAGAGAAGACTAATGTTTTTTAAAATCTAAAACATTATCTGCCAAAGTTTAACTTTATTTTTTTGCATCAAATAAATTTTATAGCAAGCTTAATATCAATAAGCAACAATGAAGCATAATACAAATCTGAATTTTTTATGATGAAAAAATTGTCTTTTTAGTTTGCGGATGTTGAAAAATTGGAAAATATTGTCTTCTACTTTGTAGACGCGGGCAGGCGTTTGTAGACGCCGGCAGATAGTCTTAAACAAAAGCACTTCCCACATGTATGAACCCGCAGACATAAAAGTGATCTTCGAATAGAAAACAAGCAAGGCCTTGGTAATGCTCTAGAAACGACTATTTGGATAATAGGTAGCAGAATGGGTATGTTTGATTGACCTGACAATATTTTTTGTTTATTTTGAAAATTCATAATAATAATTAACAAAATTAAGCATAATTGCAAAAAAAAAAATAATCACTATTAAAACAACGATTCATTTCCTAAATAAAGCAATTTTAGTAGGTTGTAAATATTTGAATATACTTTGCATGATTTTCAACCATTTATTTTCTTTTTTATTTAAAGAAAAAGTAACTCAAGAAGCTGAAACCTTTAAGAGTAAAACTCAAGACCTGCTTTGGAGAATCTCAAGACTCAATCACCAAGTCATCCCTATGGGTTACTTAAGGTGTGTTGTTTTCAATTAAGAGGGTCTGAATTTGGTCTGAAGTCTGAATTTCAGATCTTTAACCTAATTTGTATTGTTTGTTTAAATTCAGACTTAAGAGGTTACAACCTCTGAATTTCCCTCTGAATTTTAAGAGAAAGAGACTAGTCTGAATTAAAATTTAGAGCCTCTTAATTTCAGATTTGAAGGCCTCTTCAGACTTCAGACGTTTAACCTCTTAAAAAACAAATAGCACCTTACTTTCCTATTTGAACAGTGATCAATAACATATAAACCATATGGACACCACTATTTTGGATGGACCATCTATAAGAATTAGGAGACCAAAAACTAGCTCGAAACAAATTAAGGAGAGCAATGAAAATTGGAATATTCATAGCCTCAATGGCAGGAAAATCTCATCCAAGCCAGCTTTGTTGCTCTCTCAGTCAAACATGGGGCTCTATAAGTACCCCACATACCCATGAAACCAAACAAACCATCGACTTAAAGATAGGAGTTCTTTGTTGGATCGCCAGCGCGAACACAGTGGTCTCTGACCAGGACCAAGGAACCAATTAGAATTTCATCTTGATCTCTTCTCTTGTCTGTTTTTTGTAAAATAGGTCTTCTCCCTTTGATACTTCCTAAAAGTTGAAGTTGGTGGGATTTAAACCTGGGACTTCTCCTTTGGAGGGACTTTATCTCCAAATTAATCACCACTCAATCACCTCTTATAATAACATCTTGGTTCTGGATAATATATGCTCAATGTGAAATGACTGTTCTGACTGTGTTGAGTTGTTGAGCTAAAGTCCATTTTGATGTTGAAAAACATCAATCATTCAGTTATATGAAAAGGAAATAATGGATATGGTATGTAATGTAATGTACTAACCTGAAAATCTGTAAATTTAAAAGGGCTCTCTAATTGGAAGCAAGTGGGGTGGCAATTTCAGCCCGTTCAAGCAAACGGGTTGACGACCAAAAGTCATAAATTTTACATAATTTTCAAATTCTTTTCAAAGAACAATTTTTTTAATACACCGTTTTATATTTTTTTCACTTTTAACAAAAAGTTATGTTCCATCTTAGTCTTCAAGCAATATAAGGAGATGATGGATATGGTATGTAATGTAATGTACTAACCTGAAAAGCCGTAAATTTGAAAGGGCTCTCTGATTGGAAGCAACCATTTTCATCGATCCATCGTTCTGGTTTGAAGTCTTGTGCATCTTCACCCCATATGAACTTCATCCTTCCCATTGCATATGGCTGGTACGATACCATATCCCCTTCATTCACATCATAACCATCGGGTAGAACATCATCTGAACAGCATATCTTTGCGTCCTACACACACACAGTTATCATATAATCCTCATTTGAACAACTCATCATACTATTGAAGAACACATACAAAACAGTGTCCTAAGATGTCTTCAAATGTATCGAATAGGGTAAAATGGTAATGACTCAAATGCTTGGCTAAGTCAAAGTACGAGAGATTGCTAAATAACTGAGATTACATACCACTGGAACTGCAGGAAAGAGTCTGAGAGTTTCTGTCAAAGCTGCATGAAGGTACTGCATCTTTTCTAAGGCTTGTTCGCTTACACTGTTTGCGAACTCGGAAACATTTGTGATATTTCCTTTCGTGTTTGTTGCTTCTTTGATTTCTTTTGCAACCTTATCTTGAATCTCGGGATGTTTGCAAAGCATGTAAATGAACCAAGTCATAGCAGTAGATGTAGTGTCTTTTCCAGCAATTATAAAGTTTAGTATGATATCCCGTAAGTACTTTGGGTCTGTGTCATTAATTTGCAAAAACCTTGATAGAATGTCTTCTTTCTTGAACTGTAATATTAATGATTTGAAGCATCAAACAATATAATCAGAGAAGGGAAAAAGAAACATACACTTTGATATTTGCAGTCAAACCCATTGGTTTTCAAGTTCAAATTTGAAAGAAGGTTGCAAAGTAATTGTTAGTTTTTACTAGTGTCGTTAATCGTTTTAGGTTACTGGATTCACCAGATACCAAAGGGATTTTAATATTATATGTTAAGCTTTGAACAGGTTAAGTGGTTGTTTGTTTACTTTTTAAAAGAATCATTAAGAGGCTCGTTCAAAGGTTAAACCATCTCTTAATGATTCCATTTAGCACTAAACAAACAAGTCTTAAGAGATGTTGGGAGCAAGCTTCTATAAGCTAACATGATTTCAGACCCGACAAAAGTGATTTGGCTTTTGTTGCAAGCTTAGGTATATAGATACAGAAGTACAGTTAATTAGTTATAAATTTTGAAGTCGAATTTAGTTTGTTTGACAACAAGCGTCGGACTATACTTTCACTTTTGGAAAGAGAGCAACAACTTACCGAAAACTCATCTTGTGCGTTATGCATTTGTTCAGTCTTGGTCTTGATCAGCTTATAAACGAACTCATCAACCACTCTGACACTTTCCTTTAATTTTGCTTCTGATCCAATATTGAAATACTTCTTGATTTTCCATGTTATATCAACATACCTTTTGAGCGTCAACGCACTTGCCTCATCAAAAGCATGACTAAATTTGGCGCCTTCTTCGCTTGAACCACACATGCTGTCAAGATCAATCCCGAAAGCAACTTTAAATATCGAATCCAACGTTGCTTTCATGAACATGTCCTGTATGTATGTATGTATATCATGAATGCCGGTAATCAAAAGAGGGTAATCAAATGTTAGCGGAGAAAAGAAACTTACATTTATATCGAGACTTTGATTGTTACTTTCTGCTTCAGACAATATATTCGAGAGTTTTACCGCGTTTTTTCTAAATATTACACTACTAAAATCTCTCAAGACTTTCGTAGAGAACTCGTAGCTTGAAACCTTCCTCTGTTCTAGCCACTTGTCTCCGTCAACTGTGAATATACCTTCACCGAGAAGATCCTTTAGGATGTTATGCATATACATTCCCTGAAAACTCAGTTCTCATTTATAAGATATCATGTACGGAAAACTTGCACTTTTATTAATGAATGAAACAAAATCGTAGTTCGGTTATATCCCAAATACAGAACAGAAACAAAGAAATGTAAACTGTATACTGAACAATAAATAAACACCAAGGTACACGTTGGGCACGGTTTCCTCAAAACAGATTTGACACTTGTCTCTCAAGATACAACGGTCAAAGCACATGGTAGTTGATTTCAGGTCTTAACTAACATTAAACTGACAGTTTGTTATATTTCAGATTTAAGAAGTTAAAACCTTCAAAATTAAGTCTTAAACTTAAAAGTTGGACCCAGTCTGAAATTAATTTTTTCAAGTGAAATTAATATTTTATTTAATCAAAACATTAAATCAATTTAATTATTTAAAAATAATTATTCAATTTAATTAATTAAAATATTAAATTACTTAATATATAAATCATTTTATTTATTTGTTCGTATAAATTAATTAAATATAATAAACAACAAATTTAACTTAATATAAATTAATATTATATTTAATAAAAATAATAAAATCAATTTAATTAAATAAACAAAAACAATTATTCAATTTAATTGATTAATTTATTTATTTAAGGATATACATTATTTTAATTTAATTTTTAGGTTCAGGACCAAATATTGAACAGTCATGTGTTGGTAGGAACAGGGGATCATGATCGGTGGACAAACTCAAAGGACGTTTGGTGGGGATAGTGAATGTGTCCTAGAAGTAATTAATGGACAAAAGTAAACTTTAGTTTTGTAACATTGCAAATGAGATCCTTGAACTTTAGGTTAGTTTTTACTTTATGACTTTTAATTTTATCAAATGTGGGTTGAAAAATCGAAATATATCTAGTTCGACCTAAAATAAATAGTCAAAACAATAATCATAATTTATATGATTTCAATTCTACATTTAAGGTAATTAATAGTGATGGATGAATTATCATTTGTTCAACTAAAATTTATAATCATCATCACTTAGAGGTACTGCAATGTTCACTTTAGTTCCTACTGCTTTTCTAGTTATCATTTACCTAGTTATTATTTACTTAAAAAAAGTCGGTCAAATGTTTACTTACCTTAAATGAAACTTGACTTCTGCATTTAAATTTTGTATTTGGTTCGTAGATTTCAATAATGATTTAATCATTCTTTGTTTTTAAAAACTCAGTCTTCCCCTGTGATTAGGGGTGTTATACGTGGACCAAATACCCGAACCGAACCGGTCCCGGTCCCAAATAGGACCGATTGTAAAGTAATGGTCCGGTCCTCGGGTTTAGATTTTAGCCAAATTCGGGTTCGGTCCGATAACACCCCTAACCTTCAAAGTGGAGTTAGTTTTTGAGTTTTTATGCACCAAATACCCGGACCGAACCGGAACCGAACCGGTACCGGTCCCGAATAGGACCGATTGTAAACTAATGGTCCGGTCCTCGGGTTTAGATTTTAGCCAAATTCGGGTTCGGTCCGGGTTTGGTCCCGATAACACCGCTACCTGTGATTTTAAATCCCAGTTACCTTGCAATTTTCATATTAACAAATTTTTCCTAAAAGATAATGCAGATTAAAAATGTTGCAATGCAAATCATTTGACAAAATGCATATCCTAGGAGGAAAAATCTGTGAATCAAACGCGTCTTGTAGTATTTAATTGTGTTTTTTTATCGTACACAACTAGAAAATTAATATATATTGTTTAAAACCGGACTGGACGGAAAATTAATATATATGGAAACAAGAATAGGACACCTTCCGGAAACGAGAATAGGACACATTCCGGAAATGAGAAATGGAGCTTGAAATTTTTTGTTCATGCGACTCAATTTCACATAATCAAATCAGTATAGCGACCATAGAAGACTGATTATATCATCAATCAGTAAGCAAACTCAAATTAAGCAAACTGTAAAAGGAACAACGAAACTGATATCAAATTAAGGCATGTTAACCAGGAAACATTTCATAAAACCAGAAGGATTCGACGATTAATTAGTAAAACACAGAATTAGCAAGTTTGTAAATACGAAATTCATAATTCAAATCACCAAACCAATTTAACAAACACATAAACCGTCTAAAAACACTAATCAATAGATTCAATAAACAATTAGGGATTTAGGTCACATACCTTGACATAATTTCCAAAATTTGTCTTGAGTATATACTCAACATTAGCTGGAACAGATGTATAAACTTCGTTACGATAAGGACTAATCAATCTGTAGGTTTTATATTTTGTAGCGAGATCAGTCATGTAATCATGTAATCTGTAGAAGTTCATGAGCTGATTGAACATGGTTCCGGCAATTGGATGACGTTTCTTCGTCTTCTTCTTCCCCTGTATCTGTTGATTGTAGACATAGAAGACTAGAAGAACAAGAGTTGTAGCTGTAATTAGCGATATGAAGAGTGGATTTGAGAGAAAATCTATGGAAGTCGCCATTGAAGATTTGAAGAAATGGGAGGGAGGACTGGAGGAGTGCTAGAATGATTTATGAATGTAGGTGTTCTTGACTTGTTCTTGTTGCTATTCGAAGTACATAGGCAGCTGAGTGGTTGAATATTGAATGTGTGTGTGTTTATCTGTTAAATTACGCGGAAAATTGCTCAAAATAGCAAACAAATTTTTTTTTTTTAATTATAGCAATTTCGTAATTTTTGTCCCAAATAATGGAACCGACTTTTGATTTACTTCCGATTATAGCATTTAACCGGTAAACTACAAGTAGGTTGTTATTTCAAATAATATATTAAATGGTGAATTGCTCAAAATAACAAGTAACTTTCTCTTTTTTCTTATTATAGCAATCTCGTAAATTTTGTCCCAAATAATGGAAAACTCTTGGTTTACTCCCTATTATAGCATTTAACCGGTAAACAACAGGTAGGTTGTTATTTCAAATAAATTATTAAAAGGTAAAAACTAAAACTCATGCATTGTCATGATAAGAAAAAAAATAAAAAGTAGGTTGTTATTTTAAACAATAAACCCTATGTATAACCTTTTTTTACCGGTTAACTATTGTTTTTTACCGGTTAAATGCTATAATCGGGAATGAACAAAGAGTTGATTCCTTTGTTTGTGACAAAATTTGCGAGATTGCTACTAAGAAAGAAGAGAAAAGTTACTTGCTATTTTAAGCAATTCTCCCTATATTAAATGGTAAAAAATAAAACTCATTGTCATAATAAAAAAAATAAGAAGTAGGTTGTTATTTCAAACAATAAACATTATATTTAACCTTCTTTTACCGGTTAACTTTTATTGTTTACCGGTTAAATGCTATAATCGGGAAGGAACAAAGAGGTGGTTCCTTTATTTAGTACAAAATTTACGAGATTGCTATAATAAGAAAAAACGGAAAAGTTGCTTGTTATTTTAAGCAATTCTTCTCTAAATTATATAAAAATAAGGTCCTTTGATTTTCTCAAACTTGCAGTTTTAGTTCCAAACTTTTTAAAATTACAAAACTAATCCTTTTAATTTTAAGGTTTCAATATTAAAGCTTGAAGATCCAGACTCAAGTTCGAGCTCCAGCTCGATCGAGTCTAAATTTCCTAGCTCAAGGTCGATGCATCATTACACTCGACATAACAAACTACTCACTCTATTATTTATATGTAAAATGGTAAAGTTGTAGATAAATAGAAGGTCGGTTATGCTTACAATATAGTATAATGCTCGACTCGACCTACATTGAGTTTGATTTTATGTATTTTTTTTAGTCAATTTCTAGTGGCTCGCAAGCTGACTCGACTTAATCACATCCTTAGTTATGTCAACAGATGTTTGCTAAAAGTCCAATAATTCATTTACCACTGCATCTAGGTTTGTGGTCCTCAAATAGAATACATCGTAATTTAAGGGGTTTGTTATTATTATTTAGTAATGTACTTTTTTATTTGTCTTAGGGTTAAAACCTTATAATAACAACTTGTTTTTTTTATATATAACCAATACGGTATGTATACTTCACTATACATTTCATGTTTATAGATCAAAATTTTGAAGATGAGTGTTTGGATGTTTATTTAGGGATGACAAAAAAAAAAAAGAAAGAAAAAAAAAAGAAACCGAACCCGACGGGAAAAAACGAAAACCGATCTAAACGGAGCGGGTTTCCCCGAACCCGATTAAGTTAAACGGGGGATGGGACGGGTATAGTATTGATAATACCCGTCCCGTATACCCGATTACATAACCCGTTTAAACCCCCAATTACTTTTAATAACAACATACTATTTATATTGTATATATATTATATATAAAAGATGAATACTTTTATCTATTTTATATATTACACGTAAAAATTATCATGTATAATTTAAAAAAACTTATTTATTTACATATAATTTATTGAAATAATGTTTTTTTCATTATCATTTGATAGGGATACAAAATTTAATTTAATATTAGCATTATAATTTTAACATACATAAACATTTTAAGCTTAAATTATGAACCATGTGATTAAATTTCATATCATTGATTTATAAATGGGTTACCTGATTCCCCGCGAGTTTCCCCGCGTACCCGATGGGATCCCCATTTAATACCCGCGGTTTTTTTTAAATGGGGACGGTATTTCCAATCCCCGCCCCAAACCCGCCCCGTTATCATCCCTATGTTTATTAGTTTTGACTTGAAGTCATAACTGGGTCAAATTTGAAAACAAAAAAATTAAAAGACCAATTAAGTCAATGGTGGGTCAACACGACTCAAATCTGACATGAAAATAAATAGGTCAAAAGCAGGTCGGCACGATTTTGACACGAAAACTTGTCAATGCGAATACGACGACCCGAAACTTAACCCAATTACCAGGCTTAAAGATATGATAAAATACAACTTCTTGTTTCTCACCCTTTTTTCTTCGTACATGAATAATATAAACAAACACTTGTGTAGGTCGTATCTATTTAGGTAATTTGAAATCCTCATTCGTTCCAAAGCTTAAAACTTTAATTGTTTTTTCCAATTGTCTCGGTACTTTTAGGGGGGCGTTTGGTTCGCAAATTTTTTTCTCTGGGATCCACATTTTGTCGAAGGATTTGCTAAGCATTTGTAATTCTCAGGATTTTGTCAAAGAAATTCGCATTATCTTTTAGGAAAAAATTGCTAATTTGAAAAATGCAAGTTAACCGGGATTTAAAATCCAGGGGGAGGCTGGGTTTTTAAATAACAAAGTAGGAAGTGATTTATGAAATCCTAAAATTTTAAATCCTTACTGAAATCTGTGAACCAAACACAAGATTTTAAATGCAAATCCCAGTGAATCCCAGGATATCCGCGAATCAAACACCCTCTTAGTGTTTTAATTTGTTTTCATACTGTTGTATTACAAAGATTCATGGTTAGAATTTAAAAAATATTGCTGTAAATGTTTTCATATTGAATTACTTCATCATGCAACAAACATATGTCACACTTGTTTAAACATCCAATTTACTTATGTAGTTATGTACATGATAGTCGTAACTCGTAAGTTCCAAGGGTATGAATGTATGATTACCCAATTCTATTACTCCCCCGTCCTAAAATAATTGTCCACATTTGACATTTGAAGTATTTTTTTCTCAACTTTGACATTAAATATTTTTCTTTGTGTTATATAATATGTGATGCAAAATATATAAAAGGATTTGGTTTTAAAGGAATTTTCATTGGGTATAATTTTCATCAAGTTTGACATTAAATATTATAACACAAACTAATATATTTGAGGTCAAAGTTGAAAATGAAAGACTTCAAAAGTCAAATGTGGACAATTATTTTGGGACGGAGGGAGTAATAAAATTGGGTAATCATACATTCATAGTCGATGTGAAGATTAAGCATTGGTGTGTATTTTGCAGTTTCGTTTTCATCTCTCAACTTGAATTTGAAGCAACCTAATAGGATGGAAGCGAAGATCTTCATACGTCGATATGCAAATTCGCGACCCAAATTAACCGATTCTTGGTTCTGGTGTTTTGAACAGAAACAACAAATCATGTATAAACCATGAAAAAGGATTTGGTTTTCTAGTCACTTTTAGGAGACTAGAACCAAATTAACAAATCACAAATAATGGTTGGGTAAAAGGGTTTTAGGATGGATCAATACAGGTCGGGTTGACCTGTCAATATTTTTGAAAGTTCAAAATAACTAACACATTAAATATACTTATAAACACTATAATTACAACTATTAACTTTTTGAATAAATCTTTCTTAGGAGGTTGTAAACATTGTAAAAATTTAGGGTATGCTTGGCAAAAATTAGATAGAGCTTATAGTAGCTGGAGCTTATAGCAGCTAAAACTTTTATTAATAGACGTGTTTGGTAAAGTAGTTAGAGCTGGAGTTGGTAAATATAAAAAGAGATAAAAATACATATAAACAAATAAACCAAAGTAGAACCATAATTAGTTTTAAGGTTATATTTGTACTTTTGATTTTTCATAAGTTCAAGTTACTTCTAAAAGTCACTTGAAGTAGCCTATGAGTTAAAAGTTTATGAGAGTTTATGGTTTTGATAAGCTCTTGAAAAAAAGTCATCCAAATACAACCTATGAATGAAAAATAGCTAGAGTTTTCATAACTGTATAAGCCATTAAAATTGTAATATCAATTTCGTTTGGCTTGCTTCAAGTTTGAACATTCATATTCAAATTATTTTTAATTCAAAATAATAAAAAGTTAATTAAATAATATAATAAGTTTTTTCAAAAAATATTTAAAAAATGATGAGATTTTAATATAATAATATATGCAGGACCGGTCTTGACTATTCAATGCCCTGAGCAAAATTGAAGAAAAACACATTTCTAAAAAATTTAAAATGCAACGTACTTTTAAAAAAAAAGGATTTGGCCATACTAGAAAAAAAATGTCTTTTTAAAAATATAACATGCTACTTTTAATAGGTTTTGGTCAATTATTGAGCTGAAAAATTAAAAAAAATACATGTGCTGACCTAATATATAACACATTGGACTGAAAAAATGCTGCCCCTTAATGACTTGGTGCCCTGGGCGGTAGCCCACGTGGCCCCCTTAGGGCCGGTCCTGAATATATGATGAAACAGGATAAAGTATAATGATAAGTTACTTTATCAAAATATTATAAATTTTCAATTTATGAGTTTTTTTTTCCCAAAACCTAGTAGTTTTAAAAAAGTAATTACATGTGTGGCATTTTGAAATATATTTACCAATATATTGTAGATTGTAAATATTGAATCCAAATCCATGCTCATGACTCCATGAGTTCCACATCCTCTCAATCTTAGGTGATGTTTGGTTCGCAGAATGTTTATTTCTGGGATGAAATCTGACAGGGAATGAAATTCTGGAAGGAATGGAATCTGTCAGAATAGAAATGGAGGCCAATGAAGATGAAGTCTAGGGTTTGGTTTTAAAACTGTTAACTAAAATCTTTGGAATGGAATTTGAATTCCATGGCACTAGCCCGAGGAAAATAGATTTCTTCAAAAGTGATGTTTTTTTAAGAAAATGAATCTTAATTTCATTCCTTTTTACTGCCAAACAACACATCGGAATGGAATTTTCATTCCAATTCCATCAGATTCTGTGAACCAAATAGGATGGTTGATGTTTCTTTTCAGTTACTATCTTTTCTTATCATCTGTATCGATTTCTACTTATGTTTAAAGTCTAAAACAATCAAACCATGAATTTAATTGGTTTGATGCGAACCATTAGTTGGATTTCTTAAGCCTTTTTATTTTGCTATACAAAGTTGAATATAATTTTCATAGACCATTGAATTAAAAACCTAAGTTTAAATAGCGATTGGATTCATTTTGCTATAAAACTTGAATTGGTGTTTTTCATTAAATTAATAAAAAGAGAAAGATTATTATATTCGATGAAAACAAGCAGAATGGTGGAAGAGATGTATTTCTAATATTTTAGTAAATATTTTAAAAGGTTACCCGGGTTCGATCCTCACTTGAGGCGGATTTTGGGGTTTTTCCTTCAGGTGAACTAATCTAACTTTGGAGATTTTAATCTAACTAGGAGATTGTGG